>JAVIAB010000092.1:182248715-182253715 GCA_032433765.1 Megaustenia siamemsis
TATACCCATCCTGGTGTCGAGGGAGATACAAAGTTCTTGTTCTCGCCCTTTTGGCGGCTTCGTTCATTGTCAGTTGATGTTGTTGTAGCGATTCTTTGATGTTGTCTCTCCATCATACTCTGGGTCTGCCTCTTGTCCTTCTCACTTCTCTCATTTAATATATGTTTTGTATTGTAAGAAATCACACAGCATTCTTTCCAGATGGGCAAACCAGGTTATTTGTTGTTTCTGTGTGTAGATTAAGATTGTCTCAGTGTCTACTCTTTCTCTTATAATGTCATTTCTGTTTCTGTCTTTTCTGGTACTCCAAACGCTTTTTTGAAACATCTCATTTTTGTGGTGACAAGCTTTCTTTTATTCTTATGCCTAAGTGACGTTGAATAAAAGGTTGCTCAATTATCAAACATTTGTAATGTGAATGTAGTATGATGACGTTTAAATGTGATTAATATGTTGATTATATTAATGTGTTTAAAATGATAAATGTAGAAGTAAACATGGGGTAAATTAGGTTAAACTGTAGAATAAACATAAATATTGACCAATCTGTTAAATTTAGATATCATCGTCATCAGTTACTGCATCACCCGGCGTAAGTAAGCATGTCTCTCCACAACTCTATGTCTCTATAGCTGTTTATCAGTCCCGTTGTTGACTTCCTACAAAACTGTTCTCAATTTAGATTGTCTTATACTTTCCACGTCTCTCCTTCCGATGAAAGAGATTGGAGTTAAGATGGACACAGCCAGGAACGAGAGACTTGGTGGGTGTATAAGAGGGTCCATATCAACCAACACAGAAATGGAGTCGTCAGTAGCTGGAAGCTGCGAGATTTGCTGAGGAGGGGATCTGAGCACCTATGGACATGTTTAAAGTGCAATAATGATAACCCATAAATAACTTAATGCCTTTTATCTGTTTCCCACTATCTCTTCATCCCTCAGTTTTACCAGTTATAACAAGATATTTCAGCTGTTCCCTTGTCATAAAATGACCAAAAAAGTATGACTCGTTCTTTCTGATGTTTTATTACCTTTCTATTTTACTTTGGCCGCTTTTAGATTATACTCTTTATTTTTTCTTATCTTTCCCATGCATTTTCAACATTCTTCTATAAAACCACAATTTTAATGGCCTCTGGCGATTTTCTTTTCTGTTGTCACATTGTCCAGGATTCGCATCCATATGTTAAAACTGGCTCAATGGAACTCTGAAGTACTCTGTTTTCTTATTGCCATCGAAAAAAGGGTCATATAACATTTCCCTCATTCTTTGGAGTGCAGTCCTGATTGAGCTATTGTGCACCACACTTTTAATGTATCATTATAATTGACATAGATATAGTGTAACTATGGTTATCTGCATATTAATGAAATACAAATACTGTAACTGTGGTGATCTATCTAATAAAGAAATATATGTGGTGTAATTGCTATGCTCCGAATATATAAATAAATGTGGTTAATGTCCTGGTTTAGCGTCATTCTGCTCGCAGTAACGTCCCCTTGCACTTTATTCGGTGGTTCTTTAATCTGTTTTTACAAGACCCCTAGTAGGAATATTCTAAACCTAACGCTAAGCCTTGTTGAAAAAATTTAATTAAATATTCAAACATTGGAAATAGTTGATACATTCAAATGCATGCGGTCAATCAAGACAGATCATTCTTTTAGCAGAAAGGAGCTAAACTATGACATTACCTACATTTGCAGTTGCTAAGTGTTGAACATAAATAAATGTAGTATAACTGCTAATAAATGGCCATATACAATCACTAACATAGAATTATGGAAAAGTACCAGTCATATACTAGTGGATAAAGAGATACATTGAAGATGATGGCGCTGGAGAGGACACACACAGCGGAAGTCAACTGAGAGTATTACACAACAGGCCCTTTTCTGGAACCCCAAAGAAAAAAAACAAAGAGGAAGACCGAACTATTCTTGGAGAAGACAAATGGAAGCAGAGATGAAGATGATGGGGAAGATATGGAATGATCTTAAAACAATGGCAAGAAATAGGGCGGCTTGGAAAGTGTTTGTTGAAGACCTATGCTCCGCAGGGAGTCGAAAGATACAAGAAGAAGTGCTAATAACTGTAATAAAGAAACAAATGTAGTATAAGTGCTAAACAGTATAATAATGAAACAAATGCAGTATACGTGCTAATAAGCGTAATTATGAAATAAATGTCGTGTGATTGCTAATCTCCCAAACAGAAATAACTGTACTCGATTGTGTCTAATAATGCTACAAATATTCCGTGACTGTGACTGTGCTAATCTCGCCTCCTGCAACAAGAGAAAGCTCAAGTATGCTGTATGAAAAGACAACGGTTACCATAGCAACTATCTGACAGAAAATTGTTGAACTGACCCAGACTTCTGTAACAAGAGACAGCAAAAGCTGCACAACCCTTTTCCTGTTTCTATAAAAGCTGTTCTTGTCTGAAGCAACACATGCACAATTGTCTGCACATTATTTATGCATGACGAAATAACATGGACATTAAATCTGGAAGCAGAAATGAAACTTGACGCTCTTGAATAGTGAAATTATACAAGAAATGAGAACAACTGAACAGAGTTAGAAAGATTGAAATAATTAAGTTTTGAAACCACTAAAAATGAGGGAAACTATGAAACACAATTCGATCAAGACAAATTAAATATATTTTTTACACATAAAGTGAAAAAATGTAATGTAAAGAGCCCCGTCACGCCAAGTGACGAATAGGGAATATGGTGTTAGTGGCCATAATTTTTATACACCGCCGGAACATGATTTTTGGGGTAATGTGGTCGGTATTACGTTCGTGCCACTTTACTTTCACAGAAAAAAAAATCTGGTATCCATTTAAGGCTGGGTTATGGTTACGGTTAGTCGAAGACCCCAGTATCAGTGCAAACGAATTAAAATCCTTAATTGATCAACCGCCCGTGCCAATGGAATCATTCAAATTGAAACTCATCTCATTGAAGGATCCAAACAAAGAAAGGCAACTGCAGTCCCTATCATAGCAGCTACAGTTCATGCCAAAGACATAAGGCCAACCGGCACCGAAAGTGAAAACAGCTGAATTGTCCTTCATCATACGATATCATCATTCATTGTAAGTAATGGGAATATCGAAACACGATCCGGATGAAGAACACAGCTCAATGTCTGCACAGGGCACTAACTCAGTGGCTCCATCAGCTAATCGAACTTGGAATATGAAAAAACTGCAACAAGGAACACTTTTCAGACTGTGCCTCAATGGTTCTTGCTGCCTATCCGCCGTATTGGCCGGTATTTAAATGATTACGTACGTTGCAATCAACACATAATCAATCAGTGTGCACACTGTAGAGGATTTCGGCTCACATGCACGTACTCCGCTACACCGACGAAGATCCCAACATTGGAACTTCCTATTTATACACTTGTCGGCACTGGAAAGATAGAATTTACCATCTATCCGGCAAGAAAACGTAACAGTGAACATCGACGTAAACATGGCCGCGCATCCTAACATTGGAAGTCTGGATGAACCCGGAAGCCGTCCATCACGATCCGACCCAACCTATAGTTCTTTGTAGTCCTGTTCACCAACCTGCGACCTATCGTGTCTCCCATATAAAGAGAGCAATAACTTAATGAAAGTCGTCTTAGAATAGGAAATACAAGGTAAATGAGGCATTGACAGCCGAAAATTAAAGTTCATTGGAAACATCAAGAGATGGAATATCAAATATCGTATACCATCAGGACTGTAAAAAAGAGTTCTTAAATGTTATGTAGAACCAGTCTTAACATATGGATGTGAATCATAGACAATAGGACAACAGACAAGAAAATCACTGGAGGCTGTAGAAACGTGGTTTTACAGAAGAATGTTGAGAATACCATGGACGGCAAAGAAGAGTAATGAAAACCTTCTGAAAGAGGCCAAAGCAAAAAGAGTTCTAATTTCCAATATTAGGAAGAGACAATCAGCATTTTTTGGCCATGTAGTGAGAAGAGAACAACTGGAATATATTGTAACAACTGGGAAAATTTAGGGACGAAGAGATAGAGGGAAGCAAAGAGAAAAGATACCAGACAGCTTTAGAAACTGCTTGGCAGTAGGTCAACAACAGAAATGATAAATAACTGTCTTGATCGAGAGTTGTGGAGAGACATGATCACCTACCCCAGCAGGCTTGGTGCTTGATGATGGTGATGATGATACCATCATGGTAAGAAGTAAAGAGAAATGGTTACATGGTAGTCGACATCTGATGCTGAATGCACATAAGATGGTTATGGTTATTGAATGTCCCGGTATCACTGCAAACGAATTAAAATCCATAATTGCTCAACCGCCCGTGCCAGTGAAATCATTCGATTTACTAACTCATCTCCCAAACAAAGAAAGGTAACTGTAGTCTCCATCATAGCAGTCCCAGCACACGCCAAAAGACATAATGCGAAACCGCACAGAAAGTAAACACAGCCAACTGTTCATTGACATAAGATATCATCATTCATCGTAAACAATTGGAATGTCGAAACATGATCAAAACGGATGAAACACTCAGCTTACTGTGCACAGAGTGCATTCGACACAGTAAACAGAGATGGTCTCTACAAGGTGTTAGAAGGCATAGGCTGCCCTCCTAAATTACTTAGGCTGATAATTTCCTTCCATGAAGACATGAATGGCAAAGTCCATTTTGATGGGAGTCCATCAGAGAATTTCAAAGTCAACAAAGGAGTGAAACAGGGATATGTCCTCGCCCCCACCCTTTTTGGTATATTTTTTGCTGCCCTCCTAAATTACACCTTCGAAAACAGCTCAGGAGATATTTACATTCGCACTAGACCAGATGGCTCACTGTTCAACCTAGCACGACTAAGAGCAAAAACCAAAACAAATGTTGCCCTACTTAAAAAATTTTTATTTGCTGACGATGCAGCCCTAGTCGCTCATAGTGAGGCCACCCTACAGTCGCTGATCAACAACCTGGATAAAGC
>JAVIAB010000092.1:182258715-182406215 GCA_032433765.1 Megaustenia siamemsis
ATATTATAGTCCTCCTCAACTGTACTATACATATCATAGTCCTTGTCTACTGTTCTGTACATATTATAGTGCTTGTCTACTGTTCTGTACATATTATAGTCCTCCTCTACTGCACTGTACATATCATAGTACTCCTCTACTGTACTGTATATATCATAGTCCTCCTCTACTGTACTGTATATATCATAGTCCTCCTCTACTGTTCTGTACATATTATAGTCCTCCTCTACTGTACTGTATATATCATAGTCCTCCTCTACTGTTCTGTACATATTATAGTCCTTGTCTACTGTTCTGTACATATTGTAGTCCTCGTCTACTGTTCTGTACATATTATAGTCCTTGTCTACTGTTCTGTACATATTATAGTGCTTGTCTACTGTTCTGTACATATTATAGCCCTTGTCTACTGTTCTGTACATATTATAGTCCTTGTCTACTGTTCTCTACATATTATAGTCCTTGTCTACTGTTCTGTACATATTATAGTGCTTGTCTACTGTTCTGTACATATTATAGTCCTTGTCTACTGTTCTGTACATATTATAGTCCTTGTCTACTGTTCTATACATATTATAGTCCTTGTCTACTGTTCTGTACATATTATAGTCCTCCTCTACTGTTCTGTACATATTGTAGTCCTTCTCTACTGTTTTGTACATATCATAGTCCTTGTCTACTGTTCTGTACATATGATAGTCCTTGTCTACTTTTCTGTACATATTATAGTCCTTGTCTACTGTTCTGTACATATCATAGTCCTTGTCTACTGTTCTGTACATATTATAGTCCTCCTCTACTGTTCTGTACATATCATAGTCCTTGTCTACTGTTCTGTACATATTATAGTCCTTGTCTACTGTTCTGTACATATTATAGTCCTTGTCTACTGTTCTGTACATATTATAATCCGCGTCTACTGTACTGTACATATTATAGTCCTCGTCTACAGTACTGTACAATTCATAATCCTAGTCTACTGTTTTGTACATAAAATAGTCCTTGACTACTATTCTGTACATAATCCGCGTCTACTGTTCTATACCTGTCGTCAGTTCTTCAAGAGGTTTGTGATCTTTAGATAAACCATTATTCGCCCTTACTGTTCTGGCAAGATATTTTCTGTCCCCTCTTCCGACTACCGGTCTATCCGTGTCCCTTCATATATTTGCTATCCCCCTACTACCAAGCTGCCGGTCTATCCGTGTCCCTTCATATATTTGCTATCCCCCTACTACCAAGCTGCCGGTCTATCCGTGTCCCTTCATATATTTGCTATCCCCCTACTACCAAGCTGCCGGTCTATCCGTGTCCCTTCATATATTTGCTATCCCCCTACTACCAAGCTGCCGGTCTATCCGTGTCCCTTCATATATTTGCTATCCCCCTACTACCAAGCTGCCGGTCTATCCGTGTCCCTTCATATATTTGCTATCCCCCGACTACCAAGCTGCCGGTCTATCCGTGTCCCTTCATATATTTGCTATCCCCCTACTACCAAGCTGCCGGTCTATCCGTGTCCCTTCATATATTTGCTATCCCCCTACTACCAAGCTGCCGGTCTATCCGTGTCCCTTCATATATTTGCTATCCCCCTACTACCAAGCTGCCGGTCTATCCGTGTCCCTTCATATATTTGCTATCCCCCTACTACCAAGCTGCCCACCTCTCCGTGTTCTTTCATATCTTTACTGTCCCCCTACTACCAAGCTGCCCGCCTCTCCGTGTTCTTTCATATATTTACTGTCCCAGTAGTACCAAGCTGCCCGCCTCTCCGTGTTCTTTCATATATTTACTGTCCCCCTACTACCAAGCTGCCCGCCTCTCCGTGTTCTTTCATATATTTACTGTCCCTCTACTACCAAGCTGCCCGCCTCTCCGTGTTCTTTCATATCTTTACTGTCCCTCTACTACCAAGCTGCCCGCCTCTCCGTGTTCTTTCATATATTTACTGTCCCTCTACTACCAAGCTGTCCGTCTCTCCGTGTTCTTTCATATATTTACTGTCCCTCTACTACCAAGCTGCCCGTCTCTCCGTGTTCTTTCATATATTTACTGTCCCTCTACTACCAAGCTGCCCGCCTCTCCGTGTTCTTTCATATATTTACTGTCCCTCTACTACCAAGCTGCCCGTCTCTCCGTGTTCTTTCATATATTTACTTTCCCCCTACTACCAATGCCCGCCTCTCCGTGTTCTTTCATATATTTACTGTATCCCTACTACCAAGCTGCCCGCCTCTCCGTGTTCTTTCATATATTTACTGTCCCTCTACTACCAAGCTGCCCGCCTCTCCGTGTTCTTTCATATATTTACTGTCCCTCTACTACCAAGCTGCCCGCCTCTCCGTGTTCTTTCATATATTTACTGTCCCTCTACTACCAAGATGCCCGCCTCTCCGTGTTCTTTCATATATTTATTTTCCTTCTTAGTGATCTCTTTCCTAGGAAAAAAAACAATTTTAAAGGAACTCATCCCATAACGTAAAAGTGGAAAAAAATCCTGTATTCTAGGGCTCTGAAGATCTGTTGTATATCGATCTTAATACCATAATATACTAGGGCTCTGAAGATCTGTTTTACTATCGATCTTAATACCATAATATACTAGGGCTCTGAAGATCTGTTTTACTATCGATCTTAGATGTCATAATATGAGAATATAAACTGACGGCAATTCTAATTTTCATTTGCTTTTAGAATGTGTATCTTAAATTCGTTGAAGTCGTAAAACTTTGCTGTGTTCCGACCAGCTTCTCCCCATTATATGTACTTCTGTGTGGGCTCTAGACTTTCCTTTAATCTGTCTTGCAATGTTCATAGCACATACTTTTCTATACCCATATATTTCCTTATCAACTACAATCAAATTGGCAGGTATATTAGTTTCAAAAACATGTCCGTTTGATTAATTCCTTTAAAGAATACGTTCACAACACTTTGACAACACATTGGAAGTGTGTGTTTTCGTTTTGTAAGTTTTGTAATGTGTACCTTTTTTTTTTTTACATTTAAAATCTAGTTTTTTATGATCATACACTTTTTTTTATTGTATGTACAAGTTGTGTATATTTATGTTTCTAATTTATCAGTTAATTATCTAGTACTAACTATTAATCATTTTCGTTTGTGTTCGTTATATCGAAATAGCACAATGATGTATGGTACTATTCGCACAAACTATATAAATCACATATAAAATCCATTTGAAATAGCACAAGAACGCTTGAATTTCTTTTTTCTACGGGCACTGAAATTCACTTATAACTTAAATTTGACTCCCATCGAAAATTGTGTCGTGTTGCCAGCACAGTCACACACCTACATACATGTGAGATACGGTGCTTGAGAAAAGTAACAAACAACACAAGAAGAGATAGAATACCAAATGAAACCATAAGAAAAATGGTAGGAACAAAACCCTGCCAAGAATATATAGAACAACAACAACTTAAATGGTTTGGCCACCTGGTCAGAATGAATCCTCACCAATCACCATCAAGGGCGTTCTTCTCGAGTATGCATGGAAAAAGACCAAGAGGAAGACCCAGAAGAAGATGGATAGATGCAGTGACAGAGACATGTAACAACAAAGGAAAATCACTAATTCAGACAATTCGAGCAGCACAAGAACGACAAATGATATAAACCACGACACCTTTTAGGTATCAGTGAAAGAGAAAAGAAGAAGAAGAAGAACTATTAATCATTCCACTTTCTAGTGTAGTGTATCTTGTATGTATATAATTCCGATCTTCTGACTGTTATTTACTTCAACCCATCTCTATTTTGACAGTGAAATGTATTTGTAATTTACCAACAGGTTACGGAGACATGGCGGTATCGAACTCTCTAGGCAGTAACGTATTCGATATCCTGTTATGCCTGGGCCTACCCTGGTTGATTGAAAGCGCTTCTAACAACGGAGACAGTGTAATAATCGATAGTGGGGGCCTCACGTACTCATCTCTAACCCTTTTAACAACCGTAGCTTTCCTACTCGCCTCCATGGGAATCAACAAGTGGAAACTGACCAAAGCTTATGGACTACTCTGTTTGCTGGCTTACGTCATAGTGATCACTCTCTCCTGCTTGTTCGAGTTGAATATTTTTGGTGACATTAATCCCCCTTCGTGTCCCAGATGAGTGTATCATGAACATCTATGAAATCTCATATTTCTCAAATTATTTTTATTACTTAGTTTCAAGTATTTTTCTTTTAAAATATTTGTTATACTTTCGTTGGACACTGATACAAATTTTTCACCAATACATGATATATTTTGTATATTTTTAAACTAGACTTTCCAACTATGTTAATGAGAAAGAATACGATTTAAATGACTGAGTCGATGGACACGTAATTATGAAGAAGATATACATTAATTTATGACTGTACTTTTTAATTAATGACTTTTCTGAGTTGTACAATTAACATGTGCATTTTTATACTTTTATATAGAGAGTTCAAATCAGTAAAGTCCTATAGGTTTTATTCGCGTATGTTTTACAAGAAAGGGACACTCACAGCGGAAGTCCAATTACACAACTTGGGCCAGATTTTGAACAACATTGGACATCGTTTTTTGCAAATAGTAACATTTCATAATAGTTATAATAATGATAATAACATATAATACCCCATAATATAATAATATAATACCCCAGCCATAGAATATATAAAGAAACAAGAGATAAATAGTTTGGCCACTTAACAATGCAGAAAGATCCAAACATAACACAACGAGCCTTCGATAAATTTTGCGAGAACACAAGACTCAGGGGGAGACCACGGAAAAGTTGGATTGGTGGAATATTAGAAACACTATGAAACGTCAGCAGCAGAGGCCAACAGACGAGCAAACGACAGCAAATTATATATCCGCTCGAAGCTGACAGGCAAATTGGGAAGGAAAGAAGTGGAAGAGGAAGGTAATAATAATTAATTATAAACATGTACACAATAATGATTTTGACATTTGATTACTTAGTAAGTGAGTGGGCACTCGATGACTTGTGCATTTATATATTTATTTGGCGATTACCTGAGGACTTCGACGTATAAGCCAAATAGCAATTACACATGACTAACTTCTACCTACTTATTTTTAAATTACTCACCCACTTTAACGTCTAGCTACTTATTCAGTAATCATTCACCGACTTTGACTCTAGCTACTTATTCAGTAATTATTCACCGACTTTGACTCTAGCTACTTATTCAGTAATTATTTACCGACTTTGACTCTAGCTACTTATTCAGTAATTACCCACCGACTTTGACTCTAGCTACTTATTCAGTAATTACTTACCGACTTTGACTCTAGCTACTTATTCAGTAATTACTTACCGACTTTGACTCTAGCTACTTATTCAGTAATTACCCACCGACTTTGACTCTAGCTACTTATTCAGTAATTACTCACCGACTTTGACTCTAGCTACTTATTTAGTAATTACTCACCAACTTTGACTCTAGCTAC
Source organism: Megaustenia siamemsis (assembly GCA_032433765.1). Taxonomy (NCBI): domain Eukaryota; kingdom Metazoa; phylum Mollusca; class Gastropoda; order Stylommatophora; family Ariophantidae; genus Megaustenia; species Megaustenia siamemsis. The sequence continues at coordinate 182,264,196 of JAVIAB010000092.1, forward strand.
TTATTCAGTAATTACTCACCGACTTTGACTCTAGCTACTTATTTAGTAATTACTCACCCACTTTGACTCTAGCTACTTATTCAGTAATTACTCACCAACTTTGACTCTAGCTACTTATTCAGTAATTACTCACTCACTTTGACTCTAGCTACTTGTTCAGTAATTACTCACCGACTTTGACTCTAGCTACTTATTTAGTAATTACTCACCGACTTTGACTCTAGCTACTTATTTCGTAATTACTCACCCACTTTGACTCTAGCTACTTATTCAGTAATTACTCGCCGACATTGACGTATAGCTACTTATTCAGTCATTATTTGAGAGCTTTAACATCTTTTCAATTATCTAGTAATTATTCGAGCACTCAGTCTAATTTACTTTTTAATGACATGTGTAGTGTAATAGAACATAAAACGGGTCTTACCACCTGAAACCCAGTCGAAAACCTAATACCTGAAATTCTGGATGCCTTCGCAGCAATTACCATAAAACTTGGATCACTTTCTATTTATTCAATAGCTACCGAGTAAGCGAAACAAAAATTATGTTTAGGAAAATGCAATGAAAATAAAGTATAAGAGATTCGCTGCCCTAAAGACATGTGAATTTCACATAATATTGATATACGTTGTGCTACCAATGGACCCTAGATGCAAGAACAATAAGAAAAATAACCTCTACTGAGATAAAATGAGTCAGACGAATGACAGGAAACATTCAACATTCTGAGAGATAAAATCAGAAATGAAGAACTGAGAAAAAAAGCTAGGTATAGCCCCCGCCATAGAATATATAAAAAAAAAACAACAGATAAAATGGTTTGCCACGTGACAAGGCAGAAAGATCAAAACACAACACAATGAGCCTTCAATAAACGTTGTGGGAATACCAGACCCAAGGGTCGAACACGATAAAGATTGATCGATGGAATATTAGAAGCACTAGGAAACATAACAGCAGAAGAGGCGAACAGAAGAGCAGAAGACCGCAAATTGTGTCTTCCCTCGACGCTGAAAGGCAAATGATGAAGGAAAGAAGAAGAAGAAGATGATGATTGATTCATACAAAAAAGTGATCATGTTCATATTTTCGTAGCAATTTGTTATTCAACATTTTTATAATCATTTTGTGCAACTCATAAAAAATGAAAATGTTCACAGTCACATATATGTGTGACGAGTTCACATATTAACTTGTTCACATTTACACGTGTGTGATGCATTCAACATGCTTTTGTCGTCCTGTGTGCAGCCGATTATGTCTATTTTTTTAATGATATAATTTACGAAGATATACATATATATAATCTTAAATATAATGTTCAATTTGTGATATAATAGTATACTGTTTCACTGTTATAGTCTCTTTCAATATTTTATATATTTACACGGAAATGTTGGTCAAAAGCCGATAATGTACTAGGAATGATTATCGCAAGTGGCCAGTTTTCTTCCATTCATGTGTATTTTTAGTCCAACATTGCAAAAGAAGAGCCGCGATAGCTCAATGATTAGTGAAGAGGACTACAACGGACAAGAGATCGGGTTTGATCCTGATCGACGGCTACCAGGTTTACCCAACATTAAATGGGTAAATAATTTTTTCTGGGAAAGTAAAGCGGCACGGGCGTAATACCGACCACATTACCCCAAAAATCATGTCTAAAGGTCTGTAAAAATGATGACCACTAACATCATATTCCCTCATATACGTCACTTGGCGTGACGGGGCTCTTAATCTTTTTTGTATTGCAAACGAAACTATCTTGAGTGTGCGGAAACAATGTTCGGTTTAACATATCAGATATTCGACTATACATGATCACGTTTAATTTATTAATTATTTAATCAATTATTTTGTTGAAGTAAGCAGTTAGTGATCAATATGATTTGGTGATCAATATGAGTTGATGATGAATGTGAGCTGGTGATCAATATGAGTTAGTAATAAATATGAGTAGGTGATCAATATGAGTAGGTGATCAATATGAGTAGGTGATCAATATGAGTTGGTGATCAATATGAATTGGTAATCAATACGAGTATGTGATCAATATGGGTAGGTGATCAATATGAATTGGTAATCAACATGAGTAGGTGGACAATATGAATTGGTAATCAACATGAGTTGTCGTACTTGCTTGCTTATTCCATGTACTAGGCTATCAGAAAGTTTGCAGACTGTAGTTACGTGTTATAAACACAAATTTGCACGGAAATTGTAAGTTCAATCATGCCAATTGGCAAGAGTCTATGTGTCACGTGATAATATGCTGTCGACGCGCGGTCAGTATGTGCACGCCATTTTCCTACCATGTGAATGGACCGCTCTGGGGTATCGTGTACGATAATGTTGACAAGTTCGGGCCATTTTTGCATCAAATTTTGAGTGAAGCTTTGGCAAATCTGCTACCGAGAGCCTGGGTATGGTTCTTCGTGCCTTTGGCGGGCATTCTTAGAAACATGAGAGAATATGTACGACGACTGTGACAAGATCAGTGGCTGTAACACAATTGGCTGTTGCATTAAGACCATGTGCAAGTCACACCTCACACATTATGACGCAATTTAAAAAAGAAAAGAAACACATCCGTATCCCCTGGCCTAGGCCCCATCCGCCCTCCTCTCTCCTCCTCGTGACCTCGCATTATTTCCTAGGCTGATTTTTAAGCAGAAGGGATATCGCTTTAACACCGTAGATGACATCATGTTGGGATTGCCGTCGTCTAACGGCAGACTTTCAGATAGACTTCCGATAAGACGCTATGATCGTTGTGTGTCCCGAACGAACTACTTAGAACGAAGGTAAACCTGTAATCTTTGTTTTGTCCTGACAGTTGTTAGTATATGACTCCGTGGACCTTTTATAATATTGCCAATGCCCCTATCGTTGTCTGTTGTAATCGTGTCTGCTGGCTGGTTAAACTTCATTCTCATGAGGGGTGCTGAACCACTTTCATTTCTTCTTTATTTATATGTAATTGATGTTATGGGTTATACCAACAGTTAGTTCTTGTGCTATTGTTACCATTCCGTGTTTTTCAGCGAAGGTCTAACCGTTTTAAATCAGTGGTATATTAGCAATACTAACATCAGCTTGCTGGGCTGGTCACCAAGTACAGGACCACCGCCAAACAATGACTTTTTCAATGCGAACCAAGTTGAAACTCATGACTACCGTGTCAGTTAATTATAAGCATCGTTTGATTCAGCAATCTTACCCTACGCCCCGCCGATTCAGCAATCTTACCTTACTTCCTGTCGATTCAGAAAACTTATCCTACGCCCTGTTGATTTTGCCATCTTACCCCACATTCTGTCGATTCAGCCATCTTACCCCACATTCTGTCGATTCAGCCATCTTACCCCACATCCTGTCGATTCAGCAATCTTACCCCACATATTGCCGATTCAGCAATCTTACCCCACATCCTGTCGATTCAGCAATCTTACCCCACATCCTGTCGATTCAGCAATCTTACCCCACATCCTGTCGATTCATTAATCTTTAACCCACATATTGTCGATTAACCAATCTTACCCTACGCCGTGCCGTTTCAGCATTCTTACCCGACATCCTGTCGATTCAGCAATACACGGACACGTACTGATTAAATTTCCAATAGCGTCGATTTAATATAATTTATCAATGCGACATATTTCGGTTGGTCGTATATGCTAATTTAATTAACACGCGCGGTTTCATGTTACTATACATTGAATAGCACACCCATAATTTAATGCCCAGTCAGCTTAAACTTGAAAGGCACATATGTTGTTTATATGACGATGAAATTTGTAGTGGTATGTTTGAAGTGGATAGAAGATTGTGGATAGACATGATCGCCTGCGCCAGCCGTTATGGCACCTAATGATGATGTTTGAAGTGTTAAAAATACAGGGTCTCGAGATAAGATTTCTATACTATAGAAAGATCTTGTGCTCTTATAGAGATCATGTCATCACTTAGGAAGTGTGCAACAAAATCAAATGCTCGCAACATCAATTAACATTTTATAGTCTATATTAAAACAGGTAAATAAATATAAATATATGGGAACAATGTTTGTTGAAGTTTAAATACTCCATTATCACTCTGTTACATGCTAACCTCCTCAGATAGTAAATGTACAACAGAGGTGAGATGCAAAATGGACCAGGCAGAAGTAGCTTTCAACAAAAAAAAAAAAAAAAATGAAAAGATGCTGTTCAATCCATTTTTGATAATAGAAACAAAAAAAAAAGAGTTATTAAATGTTATGTAGAGCCAGTCTTAACATATGGATGTGAATCATGGGCAATAGGATAACATACAAGGAAAGCACTGGACGCTGTAGAAATGTGGTTTTACAGAAGAATTTTGAGAATACTATGGGCAGCTAAGAAAAGTAATGAAAACGGTTTGAAATAGGAAACAAAAAGAGAGCTAATTTCTAAAATTAGGAAGAAACAATCATCATTTTTTGGCCACACAATGAGAAGAGAAGAAATGGAATATATTGTAACAACATAGAAAATTGAGGGACGAAAATAGAGGGAAGCAAAGAGAGATGATACTAGACGGCTTAAGAGAATGGGTTGGCAGAAGGGCAACAACAGAATTTATAAATAACTGTCAAGATCGAAAGTTGTGGACATGATCACCTACGCCAGCAGGCATGGTACTTGATGATTATATTATATCTGTCCTATCCATGGAACTAGTTCCATTGCAGTCAGGAATCCACCATATATCCATCACTTGTAACAGCATTTTCCAAAATGCAACATCTGCCTCACTCTGATACCCTTCCTGGTAACAAAGACCGGACAACAAAGACGTTAATGATTTTCTTCAAATGCCTTCAAAGAGGTTTAATATCGAGTTTGTTTTTCCCCGAGCCTTAAATGAGTACCTGATATTTTTCTGGGAAAGTAAAGCGACACGGGGTTAATATCGACCAAATTACCCCCAAAAAATCATGTGCCGAAGGTGTATACAAATTATGACCACTAACATGATATTCCCTATACGTCCCTCTCTTGACTTTTTTTTTACTTATTTTTTTAACACCGAGTTATTAGACAATTGTGTGTGCTGTCTAATTTCTGGATAATAAATAATAAAAATGAAGATGCTTATATACAATATTTTATAAAGAAAAATGGAATGTTTCGGCAGTTTTAAAAGAAGCAGTGGTCTGGAAAGAAGAGAAATGAAAGGCGTAGTTCCAGGAAAATCAAAACGAGGTTGTTTCAAGAATCAAAGAGACCTTGAACTTGACAAACGAAGTGGCAGATCTTGTTGGAGAGTTTCTCAACGAACTGTGAAGCTAGAGCAACGTACTGCAAAGGGCATGCTACTAGATCATGCCTAATTGCTCTAGGCTCTTTATAAATTATACTATACTAGGCATAGTTATGCCATCATATTTTGCTAAATTTGATTGATTATCATTTTGGGTCAAAAATGGTGCATAGGGTAGAAGTAATAAATTTCCATGTTCGACGGTCAGCCGCAAGCTGCTTTGGCAATTGGTTGTTTCTGAGACCCAGAGCTAAATTGTTGTCTGATTGTTGCCTGATAACAAAGGAAAAGAGTGGAGATCGCTGACACTAATGTGGTGATTGCTGACACTAATGTGGTGATCGCTGACACTAATGTGGTGATTGCTGACACTTAATGTGGTGATTGCTGACACTAATGTGGTGATCGCTGACACTAATGTGGTGATCGCTGACACTAATGTGGTGATGGCTGACACTAATGTAGAGATCGCTGTCGTTGATGTGAAGATCCCACACACTGATGTAGAGACCCCACAAACTGATGTAGAGATCCCACAAACTGAAGTACAAAATCTCTGCTATCCATTTTTAGTGACTTGGTAAATGTTGAACAAAAAGCTGCTTGTTGGAGAAAGTGGGTGGCCACCTTAGTGGGGTGAAACATTCTAATTGGCTGGTTATCAAATAATGTTAATGCTTTCATGAAATATGAGAGCTGTGGCAATGTGCTCTTGTTTATGCTGCGATGAACCAGTATCATTTAATTGCAATAGATATGGAAACATACAGTTGTAAATATTGTTGTAGTTGCTGTTGTTGTGATTGTTGAGTGAATGAACTTTGTTGTAATACATGATATTAGAAGATTTATGCTATGACTTTGTTGTATGTTTGTCTGCACACAGTGAATGTGTTGGTTTCACTTAGATTACACCGCTTGCTTGTGTTCACAAGATGATTTCATTATACGCTCTTACAAGATGGCTACGTATATGTTTTGTTTATATAGTAGAACTGTTTACATTTACGCCTCTCGGCCCAAAACTTTCAACCTCAACCTTGTCATTTTTTAGTACAAGATTGCCTTCCTTCTCGATCCTTGCTTGTTGACCAGACTGGACTATTAAATCTGTTACTAGGGACACCGCAAACAGGTGGAGTCTGGATGGTTCTGGTTCACCGATCTTGGTGCAAATCATCAGCTATGAGTCACTAGTAGCTTCCAGCTATGTTGCCCGGCGCTTTGCCTCTCTCTCTCTATATGATTCAGTACCACCTTTTCTGTCTTTGCCACACTAGATGCAGAGAACAGAAGTCACTTATCGATAATTCTACGCTTACTACCCTATCTGTGGAATTCTCATGACGCTGACACTGTGATCTACATAGATGGTCTTGTAATGTACTAGGGGTTTAAGTACATGTTCCATTGGAGACGTCTACAACAACCAGTAGTATAACGATGTAGATTATGACTGTGACAAGGGATTTTATCAATAAAGCCATAAGATTGCACTCATCTTTGCGTGCAGTGACTCGATATACAAAATTCAAACAGGGTCTACAATCAAGATGTTGGCTGGAGGAAATCAGAGTCTATCATCAAGCATTGGCTGGAGGAAATCAGGGTCTATCATCAAGCATTGACTGGAGGAAATCAGGGTCTATCATCAAGCATTGACTGGAGGAAATCAGGGTCTATCATCAAGCATTGACTGGAGGAAATCATGGTGTACCATCAAGCATTGACTGGAGGAAATCAGGGTCTATCATCAAGCATTGGCTGGAGGAAATCAGGGTGTATCATCAAGCATTGACTGGAGGAAATCAGGGTCTATCATCAAGCATTGACTGGAGGAAATCAGGGTCTATCATCAAGCATTGACGAGGAAATCAGGGTCTATCATCAAGCATTGGCTGGAGGAAATCAAGGTCTATCATCAAGCATTGGCTGGAGGAAATCAGGGTCTACCATCAAGCATTGGCTGGAGGAAATCAGGGTCTATCATCAAGCATTGGCTGGAGGAAATCAGGGTCTATCATCAAGCATTGGCTGGAGGAAATCAGGGTGTATCATCAAGCATTGACTGGAGGAAATCAGGGTCTACCATCAAGCATTGGCTGGAGGAAATCAGGGTCTATCATCAAGCACTGGCTGGAGGAAATCAGGGTGTATCATCAAGCATTGACTGGAGGAAATCAGGGTCTACCATCAAGCATTGGCTGGAGGAAATCAGGGTCTATCATCAAGCATTGGCTGGAGGAAATCAGGGTCTATCATCAAGCATTGGCTGGAGGAAATCAGGGTGTATCATCAAGCAGGGTTACCATCAAGCATTGGCTGGAGGAAATCAGGGTCTATCATCAAGCATTGACTGGAGGAAATCAGGGTCTACCATCAAGCATTGGCTGGAGGAAATCAGGGTCTACAATCAAGATGTTGGCTGGAGGAAATCAGTGTGGGTCTACCATCAAGCATTGGCTGGAGGAAATCAGGGTCTATCATCAAGATGTTGGCTGGAGGAAATCAGGGTCTATCATCAAGCATTGACTGGAGGAAATCAGGGTCTATCATCAAGCATTGGCTGGAGGAAATCAGGGTGTATCATCAAGCATTAACTGGAGGAAATCAGGGTCTATCATCAAGCATTGGCTGGAGGAAATCAGGGTCTACCATCAAGATGTTGGCTGGAGGAAATCAGGGTCTATCATCAAGCATTGACTGGAGGAAATCAGGGTCTATCATCAAGCATTGACTGGAGGAAATCAGGGTCTATCATCAAGCATTGACTGGAGGAAATCAGGGTGTATCATCAAGGTGTTGGCTGGAGGAAATCAGGGTCTACCATCAAGGTGTTGGCTGGAGGAAATCAGGGTGTATCATCAAGCATTGACTGGAGGAAATCAGGGTCTATCATCAAGGTGTTGGCTGGAGGAAATCAGGGTCTACCATCAAGGTGTTGGCTGGAGGAAATCAGGGTCTACCATCAAGGTGTTGGCTGGAGGAAATCAGGGTCTACCATCAAGATGTTGGCTGGAGGAAATCAGGGTCTACCATCAAGATGTTGGCTGGAGGAAATCAGGGTCTATCATCAAGCATTGACTGGAGGAAATCAGGGTCTATCATCAAGCATTGACTGGAGGAAATCAGGGTGTACCATCAAGCATTGACTGGAGGAAATCAGGGTCTATCATCAAGCATTGGCTGGAGGAAATCAGGGTGTATCATCAAGCATTGACTGGAGGAAATCAGGGTCTATCATCAAGCATTGACTGGAGGAAATCAGGGTCTATCATCAAGCATTGACGAGGAAATCAGGGTCTATCATCAAGCATTGGCTGGAGGAAATCAGGGTCTACCATCAAGCATTGGCTGGAGGAAATCAAGGTCTATCATCAAGCATTGGCTGGAGGAAATCAGGGTCTACCATCAAGCATTGGCTGGAGGAAATCAGGGTCTATCATCAAGCATTGGCTGGAGGAAATCAGGGTCTATCATCAAGCATTGGCTGGAGGAAATCAGGGTGTATCATCAAGCATTGACTGGAGGAAATCAGGGTCTACCATCAAGCATTGGCTGGAGGAAATCAGGGTCTATCATCAAGCATTGGCTGGAGGAAATCAGGGTGTATCATCAAGCATTGGCTGGAGGAAATCAGGGTCTACCATCAAGCATTGGCTGGAGGAAATCAGGGTCTATCATCAAGCATTGGCTGGAGGAAATCAGGGTCTATCATCAAGCATTGGCTGGAGGAAATCAGGGTCTATCATCAAGCATTGACTGGAGGAAATCAGGGTCTACCATCAAGCATTGACTGGAGGAAATCAGGGTCTACCATCAAGCATTGACTGGAGGAAATCAGGGTCTATCATCAAGCATTGACTGGAGGAAATCAGGGTCTACCATCAAGCATTGGCTGGAGGAAATCAGGGTCTACAATCAAGATGTTGGCTGGAGGAAATCAGTGTGGGTCTACCATCAAGCATTGGCTGGAGGAAATCAGGGTCTATCATCAAGATGTTGGCTGGAGGAAATCAGGGTCTATCATCAAGCATTGGCTGGAGGAAATCAGGGTGTATCATCAAGCATTAACTGGAGGAAATCAGGGTCTATCATCAAGCATTGGCTGGAGGAAATCAGGGTCTACCATCAAGATGTTGGCTGGAGGAAATCAGGGTCTATCATCAAGCATTGACTGGAGGAAATCAGGGTCTATCATCAAGGTGTTGGCTGGAGGAAATCAGGGTCTATCATCAAGCATTGACTGGAGGAAATCAGGGTGTATCATCAAGGTGTTGGCTGGAGGAAATCAGGGTCTACCATCAAGGTGTTGGCTGGAGGAAATCAGGGTCTACCATCAAGGTGTTGGCTGGAGGAAATCAGGGTGTATCATCAAGCATTGACTGGAGGAAATCAGGGTCTATCATCAAGGTGTTGGCTGGAGGAAATCAGGGTCTACCATCAAGATGTTGGCTGGAGGAAATCAGGGTCTACCATCAAGATGTTGGCTGGAGGAAATCAGGGTCTACCATCAAGGTGTTGGCTGGAGGAAATCAGGGTCTACCATCAAGATGTTGGCTGGAGGAAATCAGGGTCTACCATCAAGATGTTGGCTGGAGGAAATCAGGGTCTATCATCAAGCATTGACTGGAGGAAATCAGGGTCTATCATCAAGCATTGGCTGGAGGAAATCAGGGTGTATCATCAAGCATTGACTGGAGGAAATCAGGGTCTATCATCAAGCATTGGCTGGAGGAAATCAGGGTGTATCATCAAGCATTGACTGGAGGAAATCAGGGTCTATCATTAAGCATTGGCTGGAGGAAATCAGGGTCTATCATCAAGCATTGACTGGAGGAAATCAGGGTCTATCATCAAGCATTGACTGGAGGAAATCAGGGTCTATCATCAAGCATTGACTGGAGGAAATCAGGGTCTATCATCAAGCATTGACTGGAGGAAATACAGAAATAAAAGATCTGCAGTTTTACTTTCTTGTTTGTTCCAGGTAATGGTGGTGGTGTTGAAAGCAACAAAAGAGCAGTAATCATTTACCCTTCTGTTCCAGGGACTGGTCCTCGTACCAATCGAGTATGCCCTAGCAATTCTTACTGTCAGTAGGACACAAATTGACAAGCTGGAGAAAATACAGAATAGAGATATATGCATTATCTTGGGGTGTACAAGGGACACTACCAGTGAGGTATCCTCTTGACTTTCCAATCATGGATGACAGGACCAATATCTGCAGGGCATGAGTATACCTCAAGATATCCTGCTTGCTGCAGGAGTTACTGAGTTAGGTGCTCTGTGCACACCGTGAGCTGTGCGTTTCAATATTCCGATTGTTTACGATGAATGATGGTATCGTATGACAGGAAACAGATGGTTGTGTTCAACTTCTGTGCAGTTTCACCTTATGTCTTTTGACGTGTGCTGAGATGACTGCTATATTGGAGACTACAGCTGCCTTTCTTTGTTTGGGAGATGAGATAGTAATTCAGATGATTGCACTGGCACGGGCGGTTGAGCAATTATGGATTTTAATTTATTTGCAGTGATACAGGGGTCTTCCATAACCATAAGTGCAGATAAAAAGCACCCTTTGCACAAGCTCAACATAGGGAAAGATGACAGGCTAATAAGAGGCAAATCATGGGTGGGTCGAGCATTAATGCCCTCTGAGATGTGGGATTGGCACAGGACTTTGACAACTATGAGACTATGTCACTCCTTCTAATGAAAGAGATGGGTGCTAAGATGGGCCAGAAATGAGAAACTTAGTGGGCGTTTAAGAAGGCATCAGTCATCACAGAAGTGGAGTCATCAATCGCTGGACACTGCGAGACTTGCTGATGATGGGATCTCAGCACTTCTGGACATTTTCAAAGCGCAATGCTGATGATCCACAAATAAGTCAATAACAATAGCACAAACATTAGATATAACCTTCAAAACAAAAATAAAATATATTTAAACATATGGGAAACATGATACTAAACTTCCTGATAACAGATGTTGATATATTTGTCTGACTACAGTGTTTGTTATTGCTTCCATTTAATCTAGATTTAGGTCAGTGTAATGTACTGTGTTTAAATAGAAAATAAAGAGGATATTGGAAAACAAATACCTTAGGAAAATTGTCTAGCATGGAAGGAATTCAAGACTAGTACAGAAATATAACAATTAAAAATATACAACAATTTCATCCATAGTGATGATATAACTTCAAGAGAAAATGGTGGTCATATGTGATGAGAAGAGACAAGAAGAGAAGAAAGTGGATGTATGTGATGAGAAGAGACAACAAGAGAAGATGGTGGTCATATGTTTCACATGTGATAAGTAGAGACAACAAGAGAATCTAAAAGCAGGCCTCAAATTGGAACTAAAGGGTAAAAGAAAAAGATGACTGAGGCGATAGGCAACAACAGCAAGCCTCAGCACCCTCACTGAGATCAAATGACTCACCCAGAACAGAACCATTTGGTGAGACATAATGCGGGCGCTGTGCAAGGTCTGACACTTGATAACAAAGATCATCAGACACACAGGTCTAGAATTGTTGTCGTCGGCTCAAAATGGCAAAAACAGTTGGGAAAAAGTGTGGCCAACATTGAGATAAGATAAGTAACAATAAATAATGACATTGTGAGATCTTCAATGAAAGTATACAGAAAGCAACAAGAACAATATAGAAGAATGTCTATAAACAATGTGTTAATCTTAACCTTCTTTGTTAGAAGATTTAGCAGGAAATGTCGTCATTCATATTATAAGAAATGAAGCTACGCTCAGATATGTAGCGATGATCAAATAACAAGCAAAAAGTGGACACAGTAAAGACATCCAGTTTTTATATGATGAAACCAGGTGTTATGAATGGATGTATTAACAGAATGATACAATCATTAAACGCAACACAATTAATATATAGCTTTTACTCCACATTTTAATCGGAATAAAAATATTGTGTGAAGAAAAAAAAGAGCTATATATACAAACAATAAAGCATTGTGTAAAATGAATCTCTATAGCAGACGTAATATAACAGCACACTTCTGACCGAGCTGACCTTAAATAGAACTTATGATTGACTTGAACACGCTTGTTGGAACGACTGGCCGTTTGACCTCAACGCCTGGAGTTGCATTGCAGGCACGTAGATCGCCCGGTGGCGTATTGCACCAGACAGCTCGTCTTGACCCCGGATCAGCCCTGGACCGAGTGTGCTGGATTTGACTTGGGATTCTGTAGCCGCTTATCTGCCTTTTGCTTGCCTGAAGCTGAACTCATATTTAGCCAGGACACCCACTTTTCCGTCTGTCGTGATCGTATACTCTTGTACTTCGCGCTGTTTCGGGTGGCGACCGCCTTTGCGTCTATGGGCCTGTGCTTGATGGCCCCTCCCAGTTTCCGTTCTTTGCTATCTATCTATCTATTGACCTTTCGAGCCGTAACCGGCCCATAGGGCGTAGACCAAGATACACCTTCTCCTATATGAATTTTTGTTCTAGCAGTTTTCTTTTAAAGATATTTTATTAAATCTCGCCATCTGTCTCTGTTCTGTGCAAGCAGTTCTATCTCATTGAGGGAGCCGATTCCTGCTGCTCTTGCCTCTCTCATCAATGTTCTTCTCAGTGTCTCCCTGGGTCTTCCTCTTTTCTTTTACCTGTTGTTTCCCATATGAGGGCTTGCTTTGCTATTCGATTATTATCTCTCTCATCACATGTCCAACGTATGACCATCGTCTTTTCTTTATTACTGAAGATATTAGTGGTTGATTGGCGATTTCTCTACCTCGTTTGTTTTGAATTCGTTCCATTCTATACCAAGTATTTTCCTTAGACATTTATTTTCGAATGCGTTCAACTTTGTTTCTATATCTCTTGTTGTTTTCCAGCTTTCACACGCATCCGTAAGGTTGATAGTACATTTGATTTGAATAGCCTAAGTTTTGTGTGCTAATGAGTTCTTGCTAGGCACAGACAAATACAGATTGCTTTCTAAGAAGTAGTCAAGGAACACCATGTAAAATACACATTCGAGGTTTAATTCTGGAAGATCAACCTCTCACAAGTTACACAATTACAACAACAGTATACTTGTTAGTGGCCTTTCTCACGTTGCATGTTAATTACGAGGCGTACCCCAACTTGTCTGGGCTAAGGGCCGCAGTAGTACAGAAATGCAATACTCCACTCAAGTCACCATGCATTTTGGTGACATCATGTTGGACCGACTCCACTCAGTCGGACTCTCTTGATGACACTGCGCGGAATCTTCCCGCTAACTATCGGCCACTGGTATGCGCAGATGAATCTCCCACTGTTGTCTGTTCGTGCCTGTAATAGCACCCACGGTATCAAGCATGAATTTGGCAATGGCTGTCTCGCCTACCTTCACCTGAATGATTCGTTGCTTCTGAATTCCACCCCTAACTCATAATAGTACCTTAATGCTGAGCACATAAGTTGGCGATATCTGACTCGCTCAATCTCACCTATACCGTTAGTCGTTTCTGAGTTTCATAACTCCTTGGTAGAGCACACTCGTTGTTGAGCATGTCTCGCTCACTGTCACTTAAATTGTTAGTTGCGTCTAACTTGCACAACTACATTACAGAATCATACTCCTTATGGAGCATGAACGCTGTGAGACTGTCTCGCTCACTGTCACTTAGATTGTTTGTTGCTGCATCTAACTTGCACAACTACATTACAATAACCTATTTCTTACTGAGCATGAATGCTGTGAGACTGTTTCGCTCACTGTCACTTAAATTGTTTGTTGCTGCGTCTAACTTGCACAACTACATTACAGAATCAGTCTCAGGATTGAATTTACACCAACACATAACTCTACATAGCACTGTTCCAGAAGCAACGTCCGCCTCAAGCAACAGCCATACACAACTAAAACTGACTCTATTATCCTGTTGTGTACTACGAACCATGCTCACGGTATCCATTGTCAAAACAACAACTGTCTGCACTGAGCCCTCGTTCTATCTCGCCTGACTTTCTCACCTATCCTCTTCTCTAACGTTTTTTCCCTCCAACCAATCATACCCCGTCTTAAATTAATTGCGTCTTATTTTCCCTGTGAGACTCAATGTTTCTATTCTCCTTGCAACTTATCACTTTCCCCGTGGACTCGATGATTCTATTTTAGTTAACCCTTCTTACTTTCCCCCTCGACTTCTCCCACAAACTCCCATTTGTCCTCCACCTTATAATCACTGCTTCATTTCAACATCTAGATTTCTTATCTCAAGTTGCATTTTTTCTTTCATGGCGCTCAAAAATAATATATTATCCACATTTCTTTTACAGAAATGGACTGGCAGTAACTATTCTCTCAGTATAACTTACAATATGGGAAATTCTTTTTTGAAAAAATTAATCTGATTATTTCTTACTCATAGACCCCTATTAGTTGTCTAGAAGAAAATCAAATACAATGTCAATATATAGGATCATTATATTGTAAATACTCTCCAAAGACACCTTAAAAAAAAATGTGACAAAATAAATTAAGAAAAAGTGGGAGTCAACAACAGCTCTGATTTTATAGAAACACAACAAATAAAATGCTTTGGACAGGTAATGTGGTTTCTGGATTGCACAACAAGCATTAACGAGAGATACTATAGGGGAAAAGGTAGAGGAAGTTAAACTCTTGTCCCTACAAGGACAAGTAAAATGTCTAATGTCGGACAAGTAAAATGTCTAATGTCGGACAAGTAAAATGTCTAATGTCGGACAAGTAAAATGTCTAATGTCGGACAAGTAAAATGTCTAATGTCGGACAAGTAAAATGTCTAATGTCGGACAAGTAAAATGTCTAATGTCGGACAAGTAAAATGTCTAATGTCGGACAAGTAAAATGTCTAATGTCGGACAAGCAAATTGTGTGAGACAAACCAAAGGCAACTGTCAAAAACACTTCATTTTTCTTCAAAGTTGAAAGGCCAAAGATTATCGAGAGCAAGAACATAGGAACATTATACAGTGTTCCTATTAATACTTATATATAAAGTAATCCTCAACCCACAGCTTTGATACATGACTTGTTGAAGTGACCTTCAACTGGACTAGAGATTAGGTTTTACCCATTCTGAGATCAGCAGTCTTATTGCACACAATCTATCACAAAATCTACCACAAAACAGCTTTACAGAGAATCAAAATACCAGACATGCCAGTGCAATGCCTTCATGGCACAAAGTAACCTATGTATATATCGACAGCTAATTCACATTAAAAACCATCCACATTAAACACCAGAGCTGAATGTAACAATGAAAAACTGCTTTGAAAATTGTAGGGTATACATGTGTACAATTACTCGTCCTACATTCCTATATTAAAAAATAAACTTATCAATAAATGAAACAATTTACTTTTACAGTCAATACTCTAAACAAAGAGTGCGGAAGCCACATAGCAAATATGTTTGCTATGTGGCTAAAAGATCATGGGTCTGTTTTTTACAGACACAACTACAGTCAATCCTATCATAAATACTGATTATTTATTTCAGTCAAACCAGCCACAAAATGGGTAGCTAACTCAGTTTATCTGTTCTTAAAAAGTTATATTTAACTCAGTAATTTTGGTAGATAGTAGTGATAGTTTTTTTCAAGGCAATTGATAGCCATAATTTAATACATCTCCAAAAAATGTTCAACATCATTTGGAAAACAGAGAAGACGCCTCATAAATGGAAAAAAGGAATCATTGTTAAGATCCCAAAAAAGGGCAATCTTAGAGATTGTAACAACTGGAGAGGCGTGACACTTTTGTCAGTTGCCTCAAAGTTATTCTGTAAAATCATCCTAAATAGAATAAAGGATTCAATAGATACAGTAATGCGTGAAGAACAGGCTGGGTTTAGAAAAGGGAGAAGCTGTCTTGACCACATTTTCACTCTACGACTTATATTGGAGGAACACATTGAAAAGCAAAAACCTTTTGTACTTAACTTCATCGACTTCAAAAAAGCATTTGATAGTATTCATAGATTCTTTGTGGAAAATTCTGAAGCAATATGGCTTACCATCAAAAATCATAAATATTATCAAAGACATGTATGATGGTTACACATGTGCAGTTCGAACAGAGGAAGGACTGAGCGAATGTTTCCCAATAGAAACTGGGGTTAAACAAGGATGTATTTTATCGCCCTTGTTATTTGGAATTGTTATGGACTTCATAATGAAGAAATGCTGCACTGGTAATAAAGGCATCGAATGGATACAAGGAGACCATTTGGAGGACCTCGACTTTGCTGATGACATAGTTCTCATCAGCAGTCAGATAAAAACGATGCAGGAAAACACAAATGAACTATCATCAATAGCCAGCAAAATTGGGCTTGAGGTCAATCATGAAAAGACTAAAGTCATGAAAAGTTTAATTCCAACAAGTGACAAAATATACATGGAAAACAAACCAGTAGAAGAGATCGATCACTTTATCTATCTTGGAAGTCACATTGATCGAGAAGGGGATACGAGCAAAGAAATTAGAATCAGACTGGCTAAAGCAGCAATGTCTTTCAGAAGCCTTGAAAAGTTGTGGAAATCAAAACTCATTAGCACAAACACAAAACTTAGGCTATTCAAATCAAATGTACTATCAACCCTTACGTATGCGTGTGAAAGCTGGAAAACAACAAGAGATATAGAAACAAAGTTGAACGCATTCGAAAATAAATGTCTAAGGAAAATACTTGGTATAGAATGGAACGAATTCAAAACAAACGAGGAAATTAGAGAAATCGCCAATCAACCACTAATATCTTCAGTAATAAAGAAAAGACGATGGTCATATGTTGGACATGTGATGAGAAGAGATAATAATCGAATAGCAAAGCAAGCCCTCATATGGGAAACAACAGGTAAAAGAAAAAGAGGAAGACCCAGGGAGACACTGAGAAGAACATTGATGAGAGAGGCAAGAGCAGCAGGAATCGGCTCCATCAATGAGATAGAACTGCTTGCACAGAACAGAGACAGATGGCGAGATTTGATAAAATATCTTTAAAAGAAAACTGCTAGAACAAAAATTCATATAGGAGAAGGTGTATCTTGGTCTACGCCCTATGGGCCGGTTACGGCTCGAAAGGACAATAGATAGATAGATAGAAATTTGGTCAATAAAAATTGGTATTTAACTCAGAATTAACAACAAATGACATCAATAAAGATGAACTTTGGCCCCACATTTTTCAAAAAACTATATATTTGGGAGACAAAATAAAAACAGACACCTTGTACTACAGGCTTTTAGATTATCGTGTAAATAAATAATTAATATCAGCATTTACGAAACTGTGGCAACAGAAACATAAAGATCCTCATCAACTATTATCTTGTAAAGAACAGACACAGTCATCAGATTTTCAATGTGACAGATTCAAAAGCAACATAACAGGAACCCATATGAAGAAGACATTCTAGAGGGACTAACTCTATAGTGAAAACAGGGACAATATTATAACCTACCTGAAAGTAAAGCTAGCAACGCTGAAGTGACTTATTGAGGACCTGTCCACAACCACCTTTAATTAATTTTATCTCCCATTTTTTTTTCTTTTTACAACCTCATATGAGCTGGCAAAGTCAATATATAAGCGTTATTTTGTGTTGATATTCTGGAATCTTCTGTCTGCCTTACTCCTTTCGCAACTTCCTGTACACAAGAGTGACCTATGACCAGACTTAAACCAAGGCTAAATAAACTACAACATTAGGACTTCACAAAGGTGTCTTGCATATGTTTACATTGCAACCTATGACAGAGACCTCCTGGTGTTGACTGTTTAACAAAGGTACCTCAAAGTTTCATTCAGCTTAGCCTGGGCATCATCAAGCCTACATCTGACTGGTTGTTTTAAGTTTACTGCTTTCTTCATGAAGGTTCTGCTGACTAATCTCATTCTGTATTAGGTGTTAGACCACATCATGTGATCAAGATAATAAGATGCTTATGACCTCAATCTTATCTGAACAACTTGTATTGTTCATTTGTTATTTCTGTGGACATTTTCCATTGTACTATAGCTCCCACGAAACAAATGAACATATAACAACTAAAACAGTTAAAAAATAAATTCTTCAAACATTAAAATATTTAGCTTGTCAAAGATTTGATGCAGCACTACACCATCCTGTGTATTGTGTCTTTATCAGCCTGGTCTTCTATATGATCTAGCTTGTTCCACCATGGATATAGAAAGTTCTCTACTATCAGCTTGAACCAAGGGGTGAACAATAAGCCTTTCTTGTCTGCTGAATCTGTTTATCGAAGACGCCAAAAAAAAAATACAATAAATTGAGGAAACAAGTTAAAAAAAAGGAAACACTTTAACCAAAATTTAGCACAACTTAAATGATGTCACAGACATATAAATTTGCCAAGACTTAATGGATCTCACAGGCATACAAATTTGGCATGACTTTAATGGATGTCATAGACATATAAATTTCTTTTTCTACCATTTTAGCTCCCAGTGCAGCATAGGTCTTCAACAAACACTTTCAAAGTCGTTCTGTTTTTTGACATTCTTTTAAGATCATTCCATGTCTTTCCCATCATCTTCATCTCTGCTTCTATCTGTCTTCTCCAAGAATTCCTTGGTCTTCCTCTTTGTCTTTTCCCCTGGGGATTCCAAAAAAGGGCCTGTTGTGTAATACTCTCAGTTGGCTTCCACAGTGTGTGTCCTATCCAGCGCCATCGTCTTCGCTGTATCTCTTTATCCACTGGTGTTTGGCTGGTACATTTCCATAATTCTGTTAGTGATTTTGTCCTGCCATTTCCATCCTTTTATCCTGCATCAGCATCCAATAATGAAAGTCTGTATATTTGTGATTATCAGTTTTGTTGTTCTCCATGTTTCACAGCCATATAATAGGACCGCCTTAACATTTGAGTTGACAATTTTTATTTTAGTATTTAACCTAATTTCTTTGGATTTCCATATGTTTCCCAGTGCAATGAAAGCTCCTTGCTTTTGATATCCTTATTTTGGTATCATTCTCTGTTCCTCCCTCTTTATCTATATTACTGCCCAGATATATGTAAGATGTACATCTAATAGAGGTAATTCTCCTAGTTTTATTTGGTTATTGCCAACTGTATTAATTATCATAATGTTGGTCTTATCTCTATAAATCTTCAGTCCTAGCTGTTGTGGTCTCTCATCAAGTATGCTCATTTTATCCTGCATCTGTTGATGCTGTGTGACAGGAGAGCTATGTCATCAGCAAAGTCTAAATCATAAAGTTGTTTGGTCAGTGACCACTGGATTCCATTTCTGTTCTTTTGAGTTATTTTCATAATCCAATCTATGGCCAGTAGAAAGAGAAATGGAGACAGAAGGCATCCCTGCCTTACTCCTGTTCTTATTTCAAATGCTTCTGTAATCTGTCTTTCATGCACAACACTACATTTCGTTCCTTCATACATTGTTTTTATCAGGTTAATAAACTTTATGGGGATTCCGTAATGACTCAGCAACTTCCAAAGCATTCTTCTGTCTAAACTATCAAATGCCTTTTCGTAATTTATGAATCCAATATAAAGTGGGGATTTTAGTTCTAAACTTTGTTCAACTATTATACGTAGAGTAGTTATTTGATCGGCACATGATCTGTTCTTCCTTAAACCTGCTTGTTCATCTCTCAAATGTTTCTCTATGGCCTCTTTTAGTCTCGCCAGAATGATTCTGCTTAATATTTTTCCTGGCACTGATAGTAGCATAATTCTCCTATAATTTGTGCACTCCTGTAAACTTCCTTTCTTTGGTAGTTTGATCATATAACCTTCTTTCCAGTCTTTAGGTATTCCTTCCCTCTCCCAAATTTTATCTAATAGATTATGTAGCATCTTGGTAGGTGTTAATATCTGCTTTGATGGCTTCCGAAGGAATTTCATCTGGTCCTGTGGCTTTATCATTTTTTAATAGTTTGATGGCTTTCATTAATTCTTCTTTGCTTGGTTTTCCACAGTTAACATGTAACTCTTCTTCTGCTGGTAGTATATCTGGAGGATTATTTGAGCCGGGTCTATTCAAAATTTCTTCAAAGTGCTCTTTCCATCTCTCCATTTGTTCCCTTATATTACTAAGCAGATTTCTTTTCTTATCTTTAATAAAGGCACTGATCTGTTTGTATTTTCCACTTAATTTCTTTGTGCTGTTGTACAGTTCTTTCATATTCCCTTTATTTGCTGCTTCTTCTGCCTCTTTAGCTAGTGCAGGGTCTCTGCTGTCATCCATGCCTTATTCTGGCGTTCTCTTTTCCCTAGTGTTTCTTCACATGTCTCCTTCCATATATCTTTTACCTGTTTCCAATGATCTTCTATATTTATTGTATTTCCTAGTTGTTGGAGGACTTGGTATTTGTTTGATATTGTGACTGCGAATTTATCTTTAATTCCTTGTTCCTTAAGGAACCCTACATTGAAATACTTTCTACCCTTATTCATTGTAGTATACCTTTTTAGTTTAATCTTAAGTTTAGCTATCAGAAGATGATGATCAGAAGCTATATCTGCCCCTCTATATACTTTTACATCCTGTAAGGATGACTTAAATTTATTATTAATACATATGTGATCAATTTGATTTTCCGTTCTATGATCTGGTGACACCCATGCAGCTTTGTGTATTGCTTTTATGTTGGAATGTCGTTCCTCCTAGGCTCACTTGATTAAGGGCGCAGCAATTCACAAATATCTCTCCATTCTCGTTTATATTTCCAAGTCCCTGTTTTCCCATAATCTCTTCGAAGCCTCTTCCCTGTTTCACTCCTTTGTTGACTTTGAAATTCTCTGATGAACTCCCATCAAAGTAAATTTTACCATTCATGTCTTCATGGAAGGACATGATCAGCCTAAGTAATGTAGGATGGCAGCCTATGCCTTCTAACACCTTGTAGAGCCCATCTCTGTTGTTTACTGAGTTGAAGGCCTTTGTGAGATCCCCAAAGACAATATAGAGCGGCATATTTTGTTCTCGACATTTTTCTTGCAGTTGTCTAAGAGTGAAAATAATGTATATGGTTGATCTCCCGGCTCTGAAGCCGCATTGAGACTTGGGAAGAACATGTTCTGCAAGTCTATGGTTGATCTCCCGGCTCTGAAGCCGCATTGAGACTCGGGAAGAACACGTTCTGCAAGTCTATGGTTGATCTCCCGGCTCTGAAGCCACACTGAGACTCGGGAAGAACACATTCTGCAAGTCTATGGTTGATCTCCCGGCTCTGAAGTCGCATTGAGACTCGGGAAGAACACGTTCTGCAAGTCTATGCAGGCGTTTAAGTATAACTCTAGCAAAAGCCTTGCCGGCTGTGCTAAGGAGAGAAATGCCTCTGTAATTATTGCAGTCACCCCTGTCTCCTTTGTTTTTGTACAACGTTACGATCTTGGCATTTCTCATATCATGAGGTATTTCTCCTTGTCTCCAGTGGAAGTAGTACGTTTAAGTTTTCCTTCAGTACATCTGTGGGAATGTTGTCATTTCCTGCAGCTTTTCCTCTTGAGAGGGCATTTATAGCATCAGCAAGTTCGTTCATAGTTGGCTCAACATCCAGCTCGGACATTGTAGTATATTTGGGTATTGATTGTGCTAGAGCTGTGCTTGCTGGTCTGTCATCATTGTATAGGTTGGAGGAGTGTTCAACCCATCTTTCCATTTGTTGTCCCTTATCAGTAATAGTTTCTCCAAACTTGGATTTTAAGGGGGCTAATTTGGTTATTTTTGGTCCAAGGGCCTTTTTTATATTGTCATGCATG
The DNA here is from genome assembly GCA_032433765.1 of Megaustenia siamemsis. NCBI lineage: Eukaryota > Metazoa > Mollusca > Gastropoda > Stylommatophora > Ariophantidae > Megaustenia > Megaustenia siamemsis. The sequence goes on from JAVIAB010000092.1 coordinate 182,286,272, forward strand.
GCTTCTGATCACAATGTGATCAGAAAAAAATAGGAGGGGTAGTGAGAAAAAAAACCTTCTTTGAGATATCAAAGACTGAGCAAAGAAATATTCAAACAAAGCCAGAAATCAGCATACAATAGGAAAATGAATGAAGATAATGGACAACTCATCATGTCAGTGTCCCAAGAATTACGGAGCTCAGAAAAAGGAGTCAGGTAACATATATGTATATTAAAGACAATAGAAAGGAATTTAGGCATCATACAGACATGTTAAAGACAAGAGAAAGGGAACTCAGGGCATCATACGGACAGTAAAACCAGAACAAGAGAAATTCAGGTATAAATGTAGACACATTAAAGACAGAACAATAAAAACTCTGATATTGTATAGAAACATTAAAGACAGAACAATAAAAACTCTGATATTGTATAGAAACATTAAAGACAGAATAATAAAAACTCGGATACTGTATAGAAACATTAAAGACAGAACAATAAAAACTCTGATATTGTATAGACACATTAAAGACAGAACAATAAAAACTCTGATATTGTATAGACACATTAAAGACAGAATAATAAAAACTCAGGTATCATCATCATCATCGAGTGCCACCTCTGCAATGAAGGTTGGCTACCATGGAGCGCCATTCTCTGCTGTCTCTTGCTTTGATGGTGCAGGTTGTCATAGGCTGATTTGTTCATCTTTTGATGTTACTTGCCCATGTTAGTCTTGGTCTGCCTCTTTTACCTTGCATTTTCCAATCCAAGATTACTTTTAGTAGGCTGTTGTGTCTTTTAACATGGCCCAAAAATCACATTTGTCTTGTTCGAATTGTGTTTAGTAGTTCTCTATTCATTGTTTTTAGACTTCATCATTTTTATTTTCATCCAATTCTACCTATTCTTCTATATATCCACGTTTCAAAGGCTTCAATTCTCTGTTCTGTTTTCTTGTCTAGTGTCCATGTTTCTGCACCATATAGGAATGTTGAGAACATTTTGGTATTTTTAATTTTAGCCCTGGTGTTATTTGTTTTGATGTTAGTATATTTTTTCATGGCATTAAAATTCAAGTATCCTACAAACACATCAAAGACGGAACAAAAAAACTCAGATATTGCATAGACACGTCAAAGACAGAACAATAAAAACTCAGTTATTGTATAGACACATTAAAGACAGAACAATAAAAACTCAGTTATTGTATAGACACATTAAAGACAGAACAATATAAACTCAGGCACAAATATAGACACACTGAAGACAGAACAATAAAAACTCAGGTATTCTACAGGAATATTAAAGACAGAACGATGTAAACATAAATTTACTTCTCAATGTGCCTAAAAAATTGACAATATCAGCACTAAAATGTGCTTCACAATAATTTAAAAGCAGTGACAAAAACAATTACAAAATTTAGAACACACTGTGCCAAAATGTGGGCACATATGAATCCCCAAAAGCAACAAAGACAAGAGACAGCAAAGTATAGATCCAAATGAGAAACAGTTAGAAGAGCAAACTCACCAATAAGTTCTTTGAGTTCCTGTTTGTTAACATATCTATAACTCTTGACTTCATTAGGGTTGGCAACAATATCAACATCACGCTGTATAAAGAGGACATAATCAATCTCATGTTCCCCCCACTTGTTGTCTTTTGGAACATTCTCAGCTTTGTACAGAAAGCGTGTCAAATAGTGAAAATCTTGTAGAGGTACCTGCAAAAAATGTTCACTTAGTCAGTGATAGTGTTATCTATGACATTTTGAAGGACAAGAGCTGAGGTGTGTCAGCTCACAGACTTCTGAATCCATAATAACAAGGACAAGACAATAAGTAGTTCATAACAAGAGATGCACAGTCGTTTGTTTTCATTTAGAATGTAATTTTAGTTATTATCTTGGAACTGTTGCAGCATTACTAGATGATGATGTGCTGAGCCCAGCTCATTCTACTGATTCCTTTCATACGTTTCGTCGCACTGTATGCCATGCTGATTTCAGCCATGCACGTTTCACCTCATAGTGTGTCACTCTCTTGATTTGTTTACTAATGTAATGTCCATAGACAAAACAAAAAGCCAACCCAAAATCATCACCAACTGCGAAGAACTTGAAATTGTAACAAACTTTGAATATCTGGGATCTGTAGTAACTAACAATGGAGACTGCCAGAAAGAGATCAAAAGAATATTAGCAATAGAAACACACAAAATTAAATACGATGGGGAACAAGCGGCACACCACCATTGTTCCCATTACTAGATGATGATGTGCTGAGCCCAGCTCATTCTACTGATTCCTTTCATACGTTTCGTCGCACTGTATGCCATGCTGATTTCAGCCATGCACGTTTCACCTCATAGTGTGTCACTCTCTTGATTTGTTTACTAATGTAATGTCCATAGACAAAACAAAAAGCCAACCCAAAATCATCACCAACTGCGAAGAACTTGAAATTGTAACAAACTTTGAATATCTGGGATCTGTAGTAACTAACAATGGAGACTGCCAGAAAGAGATCAAAAGAATATTAGCAATAGAAACACACAAAATTAAATACGATGGGGAACAAGCGGCACACCACCATTGTTACCAGACTTTGGCTGGTACGTTTCTATTCACACCTGTTCCTCTTTTTACCCACTTATCACCTATGAAATTAAAATACAATGGCCGTGTGAAAATACAGCAGGTTGGAAAGAACAATAATGGAAAGCATAGTTCTTGGGCAATGCATCAGAAGGAAGGTGATTTCAAGACATCATGGAGACCAGAATGACGACAACAGAAAAAGTGGGAGAACTGGCTAGAGACAGATATTCTTTCAGACGGGCTGTGTGAATGTAACATTCTGCAAAGGACATGTGACCGGATGATGTCTATTTCATTGTTTGTTTGTAAACAGACAAAAGTTATCAATGAATTCATCTTAGGGTTTGCTAACCACAAGAAAAGTTGGCATCAATTAAAGAAAGAATTATGATTTTTCTTAGTGATTTTTTTTATGTGGAGGAGGAGATAAAGTTTTTGGGTTGATAAGTAATTATTGCTTATCAAAATGGTTGCTCGAATGGTTGTTTTATGTTGACTTGTCACTGGCTTCAAAATAAATACTTCATCATATTTTGAGATTCAGAGGTTGTTGATTAGACCAATCTAAGACTTGAGCTAAAGAACCTGCTGCAGAAGTGATATGGAAGTACTGACTGTAGTCAAGTCCAGGAAAATGACGATGAAATATGTTTGACTTGTGACTTCGCATACAATTACCCATATCCTAATAGGGAACAGGCAAATAATTGCAGTGCTGCGGTAAAGCTGGTAGTAAGGAACTAGTAGTGGTGTGTATCGCACACTCTTACAAGGTATGGTGACAGCTTTACAAAAAAGGAACACAACAAAATACTGACATTTCGGCCTAAATGAGGCCTTTTCAGAAAACGAGAACAAATGATGAAATACACATAATTCTACTACATTTAGGATGATCGGGACACCCAAAGTCAGAGAAGTAAACAGAGGGATATGAGATGAGATGATGAAACAAGAGAGAGATGCGCTACATATTGGAGGTAGATAATATGTGGAAATATGAAAGTTAAAATGTATATAAAATGAAAGTGAGACTTAACTTGATGAAATTCGACCGCTCACAGTGAGAGTGACTGTTAAATGTAAGGAAGGGATTGATGGGCAATCAGTCACGTGATTGGACCAGAGAACTGACGGGAAACCAAGATAGTGGAAAGTGTGATGTGGTGAAGCAGTCAAGTGACACAGGTAATGACTAGAGATATTTGAGGGGTGTGAAAGCCAGCAGATAAACCAGACATTCCTCAGACACTAGCAATAAGTGAGGATAATCAAGGTAAGTGGTACAAACATATCCTAATAGGATGCTTGTTCCACTGTCTCTGCCCACAAGGTCATCACTAGTCATTTGCATTTCAACAAAAGAACATCTTTAATAGATGTCATGTCAGCAAATGCCAGCTTACGTGTGATTAGCACTTTATGCAAACACGTATTGAGATTTGGCTCAGTTTCATGACAAACCAACTGTTTAGTTTTAAAGACACGAGAGTAGAGGCAGAACTGGAGTGCAAACCATCTTGATGTAAGAAGTTTGAATCCTTGTCTATCCTAGATTTTCAATCCCTGATTTCTTGTCTTCTAAGACTTCAAATGAAAATCTTTGAAATGCTGCAATTGCCATGGAAAACTAGCATTCCCATCTGAATTGATGTTTGTGATTGCACTACAGATATGTGACCATTTAACACTTAACTGTTGTCAGTGACACTAGATAATGGTGATGAGGAATCACTCTTGGGGCTGGTTGATAAAGAACCACAGGGGGACTGGTTGATCTCGAGGCAAGATGCCGTCCTTGAGACAGAGAGGTTGTAGGTTCAAATCCCTGCTGCACCAGTTGGGATTTTTATTTGTTATTTCTCTCTGCGGCAACCACCCCTGGTCTCAGCAGCGAGGCCCAGCTTGAAACATCAATTACTCATGGACAGAAAAAATATGAGTACCTCCGAAGACAGAGTTATCTACCTGTGCGGTGAGGGACCCCTGTGCACACGGCTGTCAGGGTAAAACAGATTAACATGCAAAATTCAGTTCCTAGTCTCTAGGGACTTCGTCAGAGGTAAAAGCTGATGAACGGAAGGGAAATAAAAAAAAGAGAACCACAGTCTTTGTGGTGAAAGTGCCCCCACAAAAGTGTGTACACACAGGCAAATCTATTCAAGCAAATTTTGCACTTTTGTTTCAGTGATTCTAAGACAAAATCATCTGCAAAAAGAGAGGGGGAGGCCCAGAGCAGTCACATTTCTTAATGGTGAGATGATTGTATGCAAACTCTATGTATCTTTATTATCAATTGTTGTTGATTATATAGATGTTATTGCCTCATGTTGTGTTCTTCCCATTAATATTGTTGCCATCTGTTGTTGTACTAGTAGCAGTGCTCCTCCAGTCTGGGTTAAGTCATTATCATTTCTAGACTAATTGAGCTATTTCATTTTCATTTTTACATATAGAACTTCACATGTAAATAAATAAAAGCATGGACAAATTAAAACGAACACCAAGTCAAGGTGTATAGTGTGAAACAGGTAAAATGTTTAATAATTTTATTGCCTGTCACCCATCATCTGCAAGAACTAATCTAAGTATTGTAATTGTGTGTTCCATTTCCGTTCATTCATAGGTGGAGACGTAGAACGATAACATTTATCATGAGTCTTAAAATGAAATTCTGCAGTTTACAAAACATCGCAATAAAAATGTATGACTATTTGCAAAGAAGCTAAACGAGGAAGATTATTTCATTCTTTAGAAAACCCTGAGAATAGGACAAGACACATTTTGGATTTATCTAAACGGTCATTTAATCGCTGGATTCAAGCACGTGACCGTCAATGTTCAAAATATACAAAATCACAAGGAAGAGCAAAAATGTTGGATAATTTCGAAAGTGAACTTATTAGAAGTGAAATTCGCAAAATGTTGGGTATGAATGAAACTGTTACAATAAGAAAATTAAAAGTATCGCTGAAAAAGAACAACAGTATTGAAATATCAAAGTCTACATTATGGAGGAATGTGAGAGCTGCAGGCTTTACATTCAGAAAGTATTCCAATGGACGAAACATCATCTGTGAGAAGCCACATATAGTAGTCATGAGAAGCAAGTACTTATGTGAAGTAAAAGAGGTGTGCAAGCAAGGTTATGATATTGTGTACTTGGATGAAACATGGATCAATGCTCACCACACTAACCAAAGGGAATGGCAGTCATCAGATGGAAAGATTAAGAGATTAATACCTAGCAGCAAAGGATAGCGCTTGATAATTGCTCATGCAGGTAGTCGACAACATGGACTAATACAGAGCTCATTTTTCTTTCAAAATCCATAGACAATAGGGATTATCACTCTGAGATGAATGGTCGCATATTTAGACATTGGATTGAAAATTCTGTTCTCCCATCACTAGATTGACCATCTTGCCTAATAATGGACAATGCAGCATACCACAACATTGTTGCACTTGAAGATAAAGTCCCGACGTCATCCAGTACAAAAGATGCTATTAAGATATGGCTCACAAAGGAGCACATACAATTTAATAACATGTACTTAAAACCTGAATTACTATCTCTAGTAAAGCAAAAACAAAGGACACAGATTTTTCAAATAGATAAGATTATCCAAGAGCACGGTCATATAAGTTTGAGGCTGCCACCTTACCATGCTCATTTAAATCCAATAGAACTAATCTGGGCAAAATTAAAAGGACAAGTGGCAGATGAAAATACAACATTCAAAATATGCGATGTAAAGACTCTTGCTAATCTCGCTTTATTAAATATAGACAAAGATTATTGGGCTAAATGTGAAGACCACGTCTTAAAACAGGAAGAGGAATATTGGAAAAATGATGGTTTGTGAAATATTCAACCCCAAACAGTTATTAATCTTTTAGACTCGTCTGATCCAGAATGAAAGTATATAGCCCCCACAATGTTGGCCCCTATATTACCTTAAATTAGTTCAACAAACGGACCTTATCAGGACCACACAACTATGAAAATTGGACATACAGGTATACCTTGATATTATCGTCCGTCCTCGAACTGAGAGGACAATAATTCTCCAGGTTTTTTGTCTTATTAGGTTATTTCCCCATTACGGCCACGCCTTTACCTAGTGAAAATTAATCACAGACCAGCAACTACGGTAATTTCTATTATTTAGGGGTTCACAATTTTGACAAACATCAAAGAAATTCGCCGCTTTAAGAAAACTGCAGCTGCAAGATATTTGTTAAATATACATTTAAAGGGTCTTTTGCATTCTAATAACATTTGGAAAATTTCAACAGTTTTTAACAAACGGTTACAGAGTAATAGCGTTTTGAAGTTGGGCATGTGATTTCAAACGAACTATAATCTAAGTATTGTTCCAAGTTTACCACCCATCATCTGCAAGAACTAATCTAAGTATTGTTCTAAGTTTACCACCCATCATCGACAAGAACTAATCTAAGTATTGTTCCAAGTTTACCACCCATCATCTGCAAGAACTAATCTAAGTATTGTTCTAAGTTTACCACCCATCATCAACAAGAACTAATCTAGGTATTGTTCTAAGTTTACCACCCATCATCTACAAGAACTAATCTAGGTATTGTTCCAAGTTTACCACCCATCATCTGCAGGAACTAATCTAAGTATTGTTCCCAGTTTACCACCCATCATCTACAAGAACTAATCTAAGTATTGTTCTAAGTTTACCACCCATCATCTGCAAGAACTAATCTAAGTATTGTTCTAGGTTTACCACCTATCATCTGCAAGAACTAATCTAGGTATTGTTCTAAGTTTACCACCTATCATTTGCAAGAACTAATCTAAGTATTGTTCTTTATCACCAAAAACCAACACCAGATGATTCTCATCAGCTAAAAACACAACCTGTCTGGTCAACTGTCAGAACTTGAATACAAGAGACTGCATTTTTCCTTAACTCTAACACCTACTCAAAACTTTTACCTGAACCGTATAAACCTTACTTAAAGTCTCTCTGTTTCTGACATCTCAAGATTTACCCATCATAGCACATCTTGCCCATGTAACTTAAATTCTGTCCCCTTAATCTCATTTACATCCCCCTTTTTATGCATTTTCCTCATCACTCCCTCCTATTTTGCCTAACAGTCCAACGTCTCCCTCTCTAACCTTGTAACAATAGATATAAATGTTGTCTTCAGGTCTTCTTAAATATAGTCCAATCAACTCAATATGGAGCCTCGGTGGCTGAGTGGTTAATGTGCTCGCTTCCTGACCAGAAGTGTCTGGGTTCGATCCCCAGCAGCGGCGGATTTTTTTTCAAACTGACAAGGCTCCAGGGTTCACCCAGCCTCTAAAAATGGGTACCAGAGATTTTTCTGGGAAGTAAGGTAGCCTGGCGCGATACCGACCACATCACCCAAATATGTGCCATGGCCATAGAAAAATATGATCACTAACAACATATTCCCCATATGCTTAGTAAGGCGTGAAGGGAGCCTTTACTTGCTTTTACTTACAACTCAATAAGGGGGACACAGAACAATCTCTCAACATGGTATAGAACAGGAGACTAGGAAGCATTGGTGTCTGCACAATGTCATGCTACACAATATTAGCTACAGCAAAAGGCTCATAGTTATTTCTACTTTTATGTGTTTCTATCATTTACAGCAACAGGCTCATAATTATTTCTACTTTTATGTGTTTCTATCATTTACAGCAACAGGCTCATAATTATTTCTACTTTTATGTGTTTCTATCATTTACAGCAACAGGCTCATAGTTATTTCTACTTTTATGTGTTTCTATCATTTACAGTAAAAGGCTCATAGTTATTTCTACTTTTATGTGTTTCTATCATTTACAGCAACAGAAAATACAAATGTTGTAACACCCTCTAATGATTCAACTGAAGAAAAAAGGTAGAGCATTGAGATACTGATCAACCTGTTCTGGTTCAATTCCAAGTTCATGCTTGAGTTTCCTTTGGGCAGCTCTCTTGACACCAATAGCATCATTCTCATCCAGCTCACTAGGTATGTTCAGTGGATGACTGCAACATGTGTTGGTAAAGTGATCTGGAAGGAAAATATCCCATGTTAACTGTAACTCCATACACTATTGTACTTACAATTGGCACTCACCCTGGTTAACTGTTACTTTGTCTCTGTAACTGTGACATGTGTGTGTGTGTGATATAGACACAGGTTGAGCTGAGGCTGAGTCATGGTTTATTACTAGCTGCAAAATTTGCATCTTTTAGACCAACACAACAAATATTGTGAGTACTGGTTTGCCTTTACTCTTTGATCAATAGAAGCTTGGCCAGACGCTGGTTAGTCTACTTCTAGAGTAATTGCAGAGGGATGAATAGGATCTTTATATTTATAATTTAGTGGCCCTGTCAGCTATGGGTTGCTGAAATCTTTCAACCTACGCCTGTCAAGCATCTTCGCCTCAAAATTGCAATAATCCCCACACAGAGATCAAGAAGGATACCAACAGCGAGACAGACATGACAGGTCTAGATTATTATGAGATGCTCTCTATAGTGAAAGCATGGTTGAAAATGCAGGGAAAAAAATCCACTAAAATAGAGAGATTTTGTTGCTGCCTACAAGACATCATAGTTTATTAACTGGACTTTAAACTCACAGGCAAGGGCTAAAAAATTTTTAAGAAATCAATAAGTTTCTATTTAAGGAACAATTATATTTATTTATTTATCTCGATCACAAAAACCAAGAAGCATTTTGTAAAGTAAAAGAAAATGAACCCTCCTCTGTTATTAAAAAAAACACAATCTTACTTAAATCTCTTTGTTTCTTACATCTCAGGACGTACCCATGTTTCACAACTTAAATTAAACTGTCCCTATAATCTCATTTTCGTCTCCCTTTTTATGCATTTTCCTTAACTCCCACATGAGCAGACCTAGAGCACCGACTTTTCTACTCACCAGGAAAAGTAATTTTTTCACTTGCTCTTTGCTGCAGCAACAGCTCTCCATTTGAATTAAATAAAAAAACACTGAATGCTCTATGAAGCATGCCTATGTGAGGGAAAAAGAGAAAAGATGAGTACATTTTTAACAAATAAAACAGATACGTATTTTATAATAATTAGAAAAATACAACCAAGACCAGTAAGTGCAGTTTTAGTTCTCGTTTCTTCATTTTCTTTCTTTGCTTTGAAATGAGCATTTGTTGCAGTTTACAACATCATTGATACATGCTCCTCTCATCCTGGCATATCAACTTAATCATAGCATATTAATGGGACTATTCTTGTATTCACTATACCAAATCATAATACATGTACCAAAAAGAATACACAATTGTCAGGGCAATCACAGATAGGCTGATTAATATCATGGCCAGCATGGGGTCACTAGCCCTAGCTCACACGTTAGGACCGATTGCGCCCTTCAGCTCGAACAAAGCTCCCCTGCTCTGTGACTGTGTTCAGACTGATTGCGTCTGACAAAGGTAAGGCTCGTAATGATCTAAGCCCAGCCTGACGTTTGCTCTACAATAGTGGCAAGGCTCGTAATGACTGGAGCCCTGGCCTGGTGTTCTACTGGACAGGATGGACAGAATTCCTCTGCTTTCCCATCCCGCTGGCCCGTGATCAAATTCCTCTTGACTTCGCGTTGTGTTATTTATGGCCTGTGACACCCCCGTCCGTTCATCACGGGGAGAAAATACAGCAACACTATAACGATGGACGTGACAATAGGAATGACTGAACATGAAATATGGAACATACCCAGTTCCTCATAAATTCCTGATACTGCTTACATTCAGCCTCAGAAATTCCTTATACGGCTTACATTCAGCCAATACTAGTAAGAACACACTTGTTCTTCCTAATTCTTTGAGCACAATATGAACTCTACCGAGTTCCTACTACTGTTCTCTTTGCACTAATAGACTCTAATTAATTCCCTACTCTACACACACATTATTGAATTATATCACAACTATTTCTAGCACAGTTTCCTAAGTCCATGAAATACTCTTCTATCTCTATCACACGTTTCCTTACTTACTGTCATTCCTACATTGAAATCTAATTTCTAACATTCTGTTCCTTTTTCCTACTAACATAGCCCTCGGTACCGGGTTGTCAAACATGACAAGTCCGTCCGCACAGCTTCTCGTACATATCTCGAATGACTGTCCCAACCAACTAAAATTCTCTGACTGAATCTTTGTCTCGATTTCAAACCTCGTGTTTTTCGAGACACTCACCTACTCATGTCATTTCACATGGACCACGAGTTGCTACATGTTTATGACTATCCCTCGCCTTCACCTTTTGCACCCCTAATAGCCTCTTCTTCTAACACCCCTAATTATCCACTATTTCACCTGAAACAATTGAAAAAGAAGAAGCAATAACACAATCAGACAGTCAGAACTAGCACAATTTGGGTATGCCACTAATCTCCATTTTATCTTCACTTCAAAAAGTGACTGCAGCAGATTTTCAACATGATTTGTCTCCATTTTTTGGTACAGGATGTTATTGCATCATCTGTTAACCACCTTGTATTTGTGTCCTCTTGCCTTTTATTTTTCTCTAAAGTATGACATTCATCATGCTGTCATGTTTCACAAATATTTCCTTTGTTGAAATCACCTCTCCTTAGTATTTCTTATTTCATTCTTAGTCTTTGTACCCATTTTATTTGTTTATTTCTTCCTTGTAATTTATCTTCTCATATATAGTTTAATATTTCAATGAATTCAGTTCTGTCCATTAATCTGCTTATCATAATAATCAAGCCTCTGTGTCACAGAGAACTGTTGTGTAAATATAACTATTGATAATTTTCATTTTGTTTTCTTTTATTATTCTGTAGATAATATAATTTTCTTCCAATGTTTTTGTTGGGTGTATTTTTTATCTATTCCAATTCAATTTTTGTCAATTCTGTGACATATTTGCCATCAAATGTTGCTGTGCATTCAAGATAAAAGTAACAATGTACTTGTTCTGATAACTGTGTTTATTCTTATGTCGAGTCACCTTAGGTTTGCTTCCTATTAACTCACATTCAATAAGTATTGACTGTTTTTGTTCATGACTTGTTTCAATGAATTTTTACTAGATTATATGTTATACAGTAACAACATCTGCATATCCTAGACTACTAGAAATGTGCAATGGTACTTGGCCATTGAATATCGTCAGTGTTTATGCATTTTGCTTCAGCATTGATCTTGAATGTCAAGGAAGATAAGTCTAATATGGAATTAAATCAACAATAAAAATTAAAAGGAACAGTAAGAAAATAAACACTGATAACATAGGCATAGCATTTGTCGATGATGATGGCCAAATAAATCTCAAAGCAAAATCCACTGCTCCTTTCCTTTTCTTTAGTGAAATGTTTATTAATTAGGAGAAATGAATTGGATAAGTTTATTAATTATTATGGAACAAAACATTATGTTGAACCGATAAAAGCCATATATGACAAAAGTCAAGTAGCAAAAATAATGTATGGAATCAATAACTATTATTGCAACATACTTTATTTATGTACAATATGTTATGATATCAATAGCCAACTATGTCAATGTAACATACATTTCATTATCATGTACCATACTGGTTGGCATAGGCAATCATGTCCTTCCACAATCTTCTATCTACAGTGCATCGTATCAGTTCTGCTGTTAACTATTTTCCATGCCATGACACCAAGCTATCCAGTATTTTCTCTCTTTGTCGTCCGCGATCTCTCTTTCCTTTTATTTTGCCCGTTGTAACCAAGCATTCCAACTTTCCTCTTCTCATGACATGCCGAAAAATGTTGATTGTTTCTTTCTGATGTTTCTTCGGAGCTCTCTTTTTGTGTTGGCCTCTTTGAGAACTACCTCATTGGTCTTTTTAGCTGTCCAGGGAACTTTCAACATTCTTCTGAGAAATCCCATCTCTGTGGCCTCTAATCGTCTTTTCATTTGCTTGTCTACTGTCCATGATTCACTTCCATAGGTCAGAATTGGTTCTATATAGCACCGATCAACTCTCTTTCTCATTTCTATTGACATAGATTTGTTGCATAAGATATTTTTCATCTTCTGAAATGCTATTTTGACCTGAACTATTCTACTTTTTATTTCCGTGGTGCATTTTCCATCCAAACACAAATGAACTATCATCAATAGCCAGCAAAATTGGGCTTGAGGTCAATCATGAAAAGACTAAAGTCATGAAAAGTTTAGTTCCAACAAGTGACAAAATATACATGGAAAACAAACCAGTAGAAGAGATCGATCACTTTATCTATCTTGGAAGTCACATTGATCGAGAAGGGGATACGAGCAAAGAAATTAGAATCAGACTGGCTAAAGCAGCAATGTCTTTCAGAAGCCTTGAAAAGTTGTGGAAATCAAAACTCATTAGCACAAACACAAAACTTAGGCTATTCAAATCAAATGTACTATCAACCCTTACGTATGCGTGTGAAAGCTGGAAAACAACAAGAGATATAGAAACAAAGTTGAACGCATTCGAAAATAAATGTCTAAGGAAAATACTTGGTATAGAATGGAACGAATTCAAAACAAACGAGGAAATTAGAGAAATCGCCAATCAACCACTAATATCTTCAGTAATAAAGAAAAGACGATGGTCATACGTTGGACATGTGATGAGAAGAGATAATAATCGAATAGCAAAGCAAGCCCTCATATGGGAAACAACAGGTAAAAGAAAAAGAGGAAGACCCAGGGAGACACTGAGAAGAACATTGATGAGAGAGGCAAGAGCAGCAGGAATCGGCTCCCTCAATGAGATAGAACTGCTTGCACAGAACAGAGACAGATGGCGAGATTTGATAAAATATCTTTAAAAGAAAACTGCTAGAACAAAAATTCATATAGGAGAAGGTGTATCTTGGTCTACGCCCTATGGGCCGGTTACGGCTCGAAAGGTCAATAGATAGATAGATAGATTTTCCATCCGATGTTATTATTGTGCCCAAGTATTTGACGTGGTGAACTTGTTTCAAATTTGTCCTGTTTATTGTGTTTGTATTTACTGTATGCAGCATGCCGGTGATGATTGTTTCTTCGATATGACCATTACTTCTGTTTTCTTACTATTCAGACTGGGACCATTCTTGATGCTTTCTTTTACTATTATATGTCTATCATTTCTTGTAGTTCATTCTCTGTCTCTGCTATTAAGACTGTGTCATCAGCATATTGCAAATAATTTATGTTGTGACTACTGACTTCAATTCCTTTTTTGTCTACTATTGATCTTATATGTTCGCTGTAAAGTGAAAACAAATCCGGCGACAGAACAGAGCCTTGTCTGACTCCTTGTTTTATAAGTTGAAATTGTCCTGTTTGGTTGTTAATTCGTATTGCTTGTCTATTCTAGGGTGGCTCCCTAATAAAGGATGAAGGCCAAAATAGAATACATTATAAGATTAATAAACAATTATGTTATTGTAACATATCTCGTGCCCAATACATTACAAGATAAATAACCAACTATATTAAAGTAACATATATTACACCCAATATGTTACACTGTTACAGAGCCAATAATAAACTATGTTACTGTAGCATATCATACAATTAATATTTGTGGATGATTATATAATAGATGAAAACTTCCATCTGCTGCACAACAGGAAGGTCACAGAAAACAAAAGGCCAGGAAAATGACACATGGTGTCAAGCACAATGAAAACACTATGTTTACATAAACAAAATAGAATGATCACACACATTGTAAATGACAGATACTTTAGAACGGAATGGTTTCACTGCAGGTGGTGGTATTCCCATTATCTCTTCAGTTCCCCCCCCCCCAGCAACCAACATTATATATATATGTGCTCATCCCAATCGACCATACTGTTCTACTGGAACACATAATGTAAATTGCATGTTTTTAGTTCCTAACAATGGTTCTATTAAACGTGTCACATTAAACTGATACAATCAACCACTAATATCTTCAGTAATAAAGAAAAGACGATGGTCATACGTTGGACATGTGATGAGAAGAGATAATAATCGAATAGCAAAGCAAGCCCTCATATGGGAAACAACAGGTAAAAGAAAAAGAGGAAGACCCAGGGAGACACTGAGAAGAACATTGATGAGAGAGACAAGAGCAGCAGGAATCGGCTCCCTCAATGAGATAGAACTGCTTGCACAGAACAGAGACAGATGGCGAGATTTGATAAAATATCTTTAAAAGAAAACTGCTAGAACAAAAATTCATATAGGAGAAGGTGTATCTTGGTCTACGCCCTATGGGCCGGTTACGGCTCGAAAGGTCAATAGATAGATAGATTAAACTGATAAGACAGATACATTTGATTGTATCAAACAGATAAACAAACCTTTATTGATATTTTCTAACAAATGGCAGGTTTTCTTGGAGGCAAATCCAATATTGTTGTCATCCTTATCTACCAGGATACATTCCTCTTCCATCAACTTAGCCTGGATCTCATCTGACCCACTGAGTATATCATCACAAGACATTCTGTAACATTACAAAAGTATAATTCTATAGAGAAGATAATAAACAATTAATACATTTGTAAAGATGATACAATAAAAGACAAAGCAATTACCAAAATTAGATGACTGAAGAATACTTAATGTGACAATAAAAGAGAAAACAATTGCCAAAATAAGATGTCTTTAAAGAATACTTAATGTGACAATAAAAGAGAAAATGAGAAATGAAGATGTTAGGAAAAAGAATGGCAGAAATACCAATTATGAACTGCACCAAAAGACAATAAATTATATGTTCTGAAAATATATCAGTCACAGGCAAACAACATCCCATAACAAGCATTAATAACCAGATGCAACATTTGAAGAGGTAGAGCAAGACCTCCCAAGAGAAGGACAAGTGAACTATCTAACGTCACACAAAGCAAAATTGTGGAAAAACCAAACAGTTCTGCTGCTCAACGCTGAAAGGTAAAAGTGGATACAAAATAGGACAAGTCTGTTACATTTCTAATGCTAAACATTTTTGTAATAGGTAATTTGTAACACAAGAAAACAGTTTTTACAGCAAGTAAATAAAACTCGGAATCAACTCCCTCAATGAGATCAAGATGCTTGCACAGAACAGAGACAAATGGCGAGATTTGAAAAAAAGATCTTTGCAAGGATTGAGACTGCTAGAAAAGAAAATTTTGAAAAGAGAAAGAGTATATGAGTCTATGGGCTGGCCACGGCTCGAAAGGTCAATAGATAGACAGATCTAAATAAAACTAACAACAACAACAAAAAAACCTGAAACCTCACATTTCCCCCACAACTTCATTTTAATCGGTCTTGGGCAAGTGCAAACCATAACAGATGTTTGCCCTTATATTATATTTATATTTACACACTTCAGGAAGTTACATTTCTATGTACAGATGATATGTTCAAGAGAAGTCTTTCTAGATGTATCCCCTTGTCCTCACAAGACACTTTTCCTAATCTTTTATAAGTTTATCAGTCCACAACTTTGACTGCCTCTTGGAAGGAAGCAGCCTGTCCCAGGTCAGGAAAAGAAGGGTTGGGTTTAAGGCTAACATCCTCACCCAGTTAAAGAAAATAACTACCAGAAACTATCAATAGAGAAAAAGATGACTATGCTAAAAAGCAGGCAGAAAGCTGGAATAATAAAGGATGAAAAAATTAAAAGTAAAGTGCCCCCCTCCCCTCCCCGGTCACGCCAAGTGGCGTATAGGGAATATGGTTCAGTGACCATATATTTTACAGACCATCGGCACACGATTTTTGGGGTAATGTGGTCGGTATTACACCCGTGCCGCTTTACTTTCCCAGAAAAAAATCCTGTACCCATTAAAGGCTGGGTGAACCTGGAAGCTGTCAGTTGGGATCAAACCCTACCTCTTGTCCTTTGTAGTCCAGTTCACTAACCACTGAGCTATCGCGGCTCCCTAATAAAGGATGAAGGCCAAACATAAAATAACACTGTTGTTTGTTTTCATCACAGATCTGCAATATAGTTCCTAATCTTTTAAATTTGCATAATTTTTTGATGAATATAAACATTATAAAAAAAAATAAATATCTTCACAGAGCAACCTACACCTATGACATCAGAGCAGAGATCTTGCAGTGAAGATGACACTAGATAAACCATGTTGCCTGAATGTTCCAGAGAGTTATACTGAGACTAGCTCTAAGCCTGACTTTAGATAGAAAGAGAAAAAAACAAAAAGACATGATATAGAATGGTTGATGGAGAGAAAAATAAAAACAGCTTGAATAGAATGGATTTGAAAAACCGGATGTCAACTTTGAGCTTTTTTTTTTATTTTTCATTTACTTCACAGAACACCTTTTACTCTTGGCTCACCCTTTCCTGCAAAGATAAAAATAGGTGGTAGGTCTGCTGCATCTTATTGATGCAGCAACAGGGATAAAACAGCTGTAAAAGTAGAAGTTTTGGGAATCCCTGGAGATTTTATGTTATTTATAATTTATTGCATAATAATGAGACAAAAAAACGGTCACCACATTTAATCTCATTAGCTTATTAAAATATTTAATGTATAATCTATTCTGTAGTTCTGCTGTGTCTGTAAATGATCCAAATTCATACCACTATACTAACATTCATTTGTAACAAATAACAGTGACTTAGTTTAATATTCTTCAACTTCAGTATTGTTATAATTTATTTAAACTACAAGTACAAAAGTTTACTGAATCCATTAAAACTATATTATAATTATATTATTTTAATAATAAATATTTTAAAAATAGACTAATTAATAATTTATTTAAATGTTTTTTATTATATATTAAGTACAATTCTACAAACTACTGCTATACTACTCTTATACTGTAATAAATAAGTAGATAGTAAGTATTTATATTTTGTTTAATTTTTCTTCTTTCCTTCCTTAATTGCCTTTCAGCGTCAAGG
Organism: Megaustenia siamemsis; assembly: GCA_032433765.1. Taxonomy (NCBI): domain Eukaryota; kingdom Metazoa; phylum Mollusca; class Gastropoda; order Stylommatophora; family Ariophantidae; genus Megaustenia; species Megaustenia siamemsis. Next base: position 182,303,796 of record JAVIAB010000092.1, read on the forward strand.
AGCGATATAATTTGTGGTCTTTTGTTATTCTGTTCGCCTCTGCTGCTGTTATGTTTCCTAGTGCTTCTAATATTCCATTCAATCTATCTTTCTTGTGGTTGGCCTGTGGATCTGGTGTTCTGGCAATGTTTATTGAAGGCTTATTGTGTTGGTGTTTTGATCTTTCTGCTTTGTCACATGGCCAAACCATTTTAACTGTTTGTTTCTTTATATATTCTATGACGGGTTATTCCTAGATTTTTTCTCAGTTCTTCATTCTGATCTCATCTCTTAGGGTGCTTCCTGTCATTTGTCTAAAACATTTTAATGTCAGTAGAGGATATTTTTCTTATTGTTCTTGCATCAAGGGTCCAGGACTAGCAATGGTAGCACAATGTTGAAATGAAGATTGTATTGTAGAATGCCCGTTTTTCCTCTAGAGTTATTTCCTTGTTGAACAATAGTGGCAATAGCTGTCAAAATGATTTGACAAGCTTTGTTGTATGTTGAGTCTATTTCTGCTATTTGTGTTTTGTCATTTGTCACTACACTTTCTAAGTATTTGAATTGCTCTACTTGTTTTAGTTGTCTGTCATCTATAGATATGTTGATATTCTGTTTCTTTTGCAATATTCATGACGTTTTGTTATGTTGATTATCATGTTGTATTTTGTGCCTGTGCTGTTGAGTCTATTTAACTATTCTTGCAGATCTTCTATTTTTTTCATGTATTAGTGCCTGATCATCTGCAAATAAAAGCTTGATCTCTGTCTCTGATGGGTTGGATAACTTGCATATATAGTCCATGTAGGTAATAAACAGTAGGTGGGACAGTAAGCACCCATCTTACACCTAATCTAACTTCAAAGTGGTTTGTGCAACCTGCTGCTGTTCTATGACTGTGCAGCTGGTGTTGGTATAGAGACCTTTAACTAGGTTAGTTAGATGTTGGCTTACTCTGTATGCTGCTAGTATCTTCCACAGCTGTTCTCTGTTTACTCTGTTGAATGCTTTTTCCAGGTCAATGAAAGCTAAACACAAATTTTTATTGAGTTCTGTCATCTTTTCTGCTAGCTGTTTTAAAGTGAATATAGTGTCAGTGCATTATCTGTTTTTTCGAAACCCCATTTGAGAATCATTTAACTATAGTTCTATTATTGGTCTCAGCCTTTTTTCTATAATTTTAGCATATAACTTTCCTACATGGCTGAGAAGCGATATACCTCTATATTAATTGCAATCTCTCTTGCTATCTTTCTTTTTCCATATTGGTACGATGATTGCCTGTTTGCCAGTCTTCTGGGGCTTTTTGTTGCTGCCATGCTGCATTAAATATTCATTTAATATGCAGCTATGTAAGTACTGTTTCTCCTGCTGCTGTTATTATTTCTTTGGTATATAATTTATCCCCACAGGACCAGATGAAATTCCTTCGGAAGCCATCAAAGCAGATATTAACACCTCTACCACGATGCTACATAATCTATTAGATAAAATTTGGGAGAGGGGAGGAATACCTAAAGACTGGAAAGAAAGTTATATGATCAAACTACCAAAGAAAGGAAGTTTACAGGAGTGCACAAATTATAGGGGAATTATGCTACTATCAGTGCCAGGAAAAATATTAAGCAGAATCATTCTGGAGAGCCTAAAAGAGGCCATAGAGAAACATTTGAGAGATGAACAAGCAGGTTTTAGGAAGAACAGATCATGTGCCGATCAAATAACTACTCTACGTATAATAGTTGAACAAAGTTTAGAACTAAAATCCCCACTTTATACTGGATTCATAAATTACGAAAAGGCATTTGATAGTTTAGACAGAAGAATGCTTTGGAAGTTGCTGAGTCATTACGGAATCGCCATAAAGTTTATTAACCTGATAAAAACAATGTATGAAGGAACAAAATGTAGTGTTGTGCATGAAGGACAGATTACAGAAGCATTTGAAATAAGAACAGGAGTAAGGCAGGGATGCCTTCTGTCTCCATTTCTCTTTCTACTGGCCATAGATTGGATTATGAAAATAACTCAAAACAACAAAAATGGAATCCAGTGGTCACTGACCAAACAACTTGATGATTTAGACTTTGCTGATGACATAACTCTCCTATCACACAGCCATCAACAGATGCAGGATAAAATGAGCATACTTGATGAGAGATCACAACAGCTAGGACTGAAGACTTATAGAGATAAGACCAACATTATGAGAATTAATACAGTTGGCAATAACCAAATAAAACTAGGAGAATTACCTTTATTAGATGTACAATCTTACATATATCTGGGCAGTAATATAAATAAAAAGGGAGGAACAGAAAATGATACCAAAATAAGGATATCAAAAGCAAGAGGAGCTTTCATTGCACTGGGAAACATGGAAATCCAAAGAAATTAGGTTAAATACTAAAATAAAAATTGTCAACTCAAATGTTAAGGCGGTCCTATTATATGCTGTGAAACATGGAGAACAACAAAACTGATAATCACAAAGATACAGATTTTCATTAATGGATGCTTACGCAGGATAAAAGGATGGAAATGGCAGGACAAAATCACTAACAGAATTATGGAAATGTACCAGTCAAACACCAGTGGATACAGAGATACAGCGAAGACGATGGCGCTGGATAGGACACACACACTGCGGAAGCCAACTGAGAGTATTACACAACAGGCCCTTTTTTGGAATCCCAAGGGGAAAAGACAAAGAGGAAGACCAAGGAATTCTTGGAGAAGACAGATAGAAGCATAGATGAAGATGATGGGGAAGACATGGAATATCTTAAAAGAATGTCAAAAAACAGAACGACTTGGAAAGTGTTTGTTGAAGACCTATGCTCCACTGGGAGCTAAAAAGGTAGAAGAGAGAGATGTTATTTATCCACGGTGCTTTATTTTTTGGTGCATATTTGATTACTTCTTCAGTTTCCTCTTTCATGATGTTGGGTTCGGTGTTTGTGCATTTGTGTGGTTTTTGTTGTCTTTTTGATAGTTGGTTTCATGTTTAATAGGTCTTCATAATATTCTTTCCATTTCTGTTGCATTTGTTGGTTATTTGATATTGGCTGTCCATCTTTGTCATTTATGAGCTCAGTAGGGTGATGGTTTTCTTTTTTTGCCTGTTATTTTTACTGCTTTATGGTATCTCTTGTGGCTGTCTTGAAGTTACTGCTCATATTTCGTCAGAATTTTGTCCATTTGTTTTGCTTAGCTTCTTTGATCAACATTTTTTTAACTTTTTTCTGAACTAAGACATATTTTTCTTGCTTCTTATTCTCCCTCCAATTTTTAAACAGTTTCCTCTTTTCTATAATTGCTTCGTTCCACCATGGGGTGCTCTTTTTCCCTTCTCTTGTCCTTAGTTTTGTTCCACATACTTTTTTTGAGATGTTGATTATTGTTTTCTTAATAAACTGCTTTCACTCTTCTACTGTGGCATTAGGGAGTTTCTTGAATTCCTCCGTTAGATTATCATATAGGGTTTTTCTTGATCTTTTCATTGTTTTTTTGTCTGTTCTAGTGTTTGCACATGACATCTCCACTTTGTTTTTGGCTGTCTGAGTATAGTCATAACACCATGTTATGTCATCTGTAATGATTGTTAGGGTTATTCTTTTCTTGTTAGTATGAAAACTATCTGACTTAATATTGTATGATGTTGTGTCATTCCACTTGTACCAGGTGTATACTCAATAAATACTGTATATTTGCGACTCAGGGCGACTGTGTTTTATTTACTACATTTAATTAAAATATTAATTACTACATACATAATATTATTTATTAGTGTCAATAATTAATAATGAATTAGTTGTTTTAAAACAATTGTTTTTTCAAATATTATTTAAATTTAACAATTTTATTATTATTTATTTATTAGTAACTAGTAACAAATGACGGTAATTTCCTAGTTTGATCAGATATATTATTTCAGTTTGGAAGAGTGATATTAGTGGTTCTACGCATTCTTGGCGTTGGGGTCATTACGCTGGCATGTGTCACTCACACTGGCGTTTGGGTCAGCGTGGCGTTCGGGTCAGCGTCTGCGTCCAAATCGAGATGTTAATTAATAATTGGCTGAACCCCTATCCTTTCTTATGCTTCTTCTTACTAATTATCCGCCTATATATATAGGCTAGTTTGTCTAATATTTAAAAACCAGCTAAGCAGTTCTGAGTTCACTTACTTGAATTTGGTACTACTGTATTTGCAAAATGACCGGGCGACCTAGAGCCCCAACTGAAGTTGTGAATGTTGGGCAGATCATGACTTTTCATGATAATATATTTATAAATATTTAACACTAAAGCTAAACCTAACCCCTGGACCCAACGCCCAATCAACAACAGATACTCCGAAATGATTACATGCCAGCGTAAAAACCCCAACGCCAAGAATGCGTAGAACCACTGTATTTTGGCAGACATATTTTAGGGGACATCACTCTTCCAAACTGAAATAATAATATATCTGATCAAACTAGGAAATTACCCTGTTTTGTATTATTTGAAAACAAAAATAAAAACTTACCTCTTTTTTTGGTTTATGTATATATAGACTAACAGAATACAAATGGAATAAGTGAACAAATTGCCAGTGATCAGAAACACCCACTAGCAACGATGCACTAGTCACATTCGATGTGCGATGCCGGTCTTGGCAGCTAGAACTAACCTGGCGACTTTATAGCCTGATCCAGCAATGGCTGGTGTGACCCGGAAGTCGTCCGATGGTGCGGGTTGATTGGGTATTAGCAACCCAGGCGGTCGTGAGTAGGAGACAATAATCATCATCGAGTGCCTTCTCCGCAACGAAGGTTGGCTACCATGGATCGCCATTCTACTCTGCTTCTTGCTTTGATGGTGCAGGCTGACATAGATTGACTTGTCCATCTTTTGATGCTACTCGTCCATGTTAGTCTTGGTCTGCCTCTTTTACCTTGTATTTTCCCTTCCAGTATTACTTTTAGTAGGCTGTTGTGTCTTTTAACATGCCCCAAAAATTTCATTTGTCTTGTCGTAATTGTATTTAGTAGTTCTCTTTTTATTTTCAGTTGTTTTGAAACTTCATCGTTTGTTTTCTTTTCCTTCCATCCAATTCTACCTATTCTTCTATAAATCCACATTTCAAAGGCCTCAATTTTCTGTTCTGTTTTCTTGTCTAATGTCCATGTTTCTGCACCATACAGGAATATTGAGAAGATGTAACATTTTGCTATTCTTAGTTTCAGCCCTGCTGATATTTGTTTTGTTGTTAGTATATTTTTCATGGCATTAAAATTACTTTTTGCCATACCTATTCTTTTGTTTAATTCAGTTTTACATTTTCCATCACTGGTTATAGTATGTCCCAGGTAGTTGTAGCTCTGAACTGTCTCCAGATGTGTTCCCTCAACTGTGATATTTAATTGTAGGTCTTGAGAATTTTCTTTGTTTATGATCATAGTTTTAGTCTTTTTGATATTCATATCTAGTCCATATTTTTTGCTTGTTATGTTTATCACATTAAGCAATTGTAGGTCTTTAGGATTTTCTGCTAGTAGAACAGTATCATCAGCATATCTTAGGTTATTATTATCTTTCCATTAATGTTTAGGCCTGGCATTTCTGTGACGTTTTTAAAGATTTACTCAGTGTATAGATTGAACAAGCTTGGTGATAGGATGCATCCTTGTCTTACTCCTCTGTGTATGTCAATGTGTGTAGACTTCTCCTTGTTATATTTTATTATTGCTGTTTGCTCCCAGTACAAATTACATATTAGTCGTATGTATGTGTCGTGTAGATTTATATCCTTTATGCAGTCTATATAAGTCCTATAAGAATGGTGCAATTGAATGCAGTGACTTTAGAACAATAAGCCTAATGAGCCATGTTACAAAAATCTTGCTAAAAGTTATACAAGGAAGGATTCAGAATAAAATCAATACTGAATTAGATGAGCAGCAATTTGGATTTAGGAAAAATAGCGGGACAAAAGAAGCCATATTCTGCATGAGAACATTAATCGAAAAATACACAGAAGTAAACAAACCAATATATGCCTGCTTCATAGACTACACCAAAGCTTTTGATAGAGTACACCACAAACAACTTATAGAATGCCTAAAAGAGATACATCTAGATGACATGGATATACGACTAATATGCAATCTATACTGGGAGCAAACAGCAATAATAAAATATAACAAAGAGTTCTCTACACCCATTGATATAAAAAGAGGAGTAAGACAAGGATGCATCCTATCACCAAGCTTGTTCAATCTATACACTGAGCAAATCTTTAAAAACATCATAGAGATGCCAGGCCTACAAATTAATGGAAAGATAATCAATAACCTAAGATATGCTGACGATACTGTGCTACTAGCAGAAAATCCTAAAGACCTACAACAATTACTTAATGTAATAAACACGACAAGCAAAAAATATGGACTAGATATGAATATCAAAAAGACTAAAACTATGATCATAAACAAAGAAAATACTCAAAACCCACAAGTGGATATCAAAGTTGAAGGAATAGACCTGGAGACAGTTCAGAACTACAACTACCTTGGACATACTATAACCAGTGATGGAAAATGTACATCTGAAATAAACAAAAGAATAGGAATGGCAAAAAGTAATTTTAATGTCATGAAGGACATACTAACATCAAAACAAATAACACCAGAGCTAAAACTAAGAATAGCAAAATGTTACATCTTCTCAATATTCCTATATGGTGCTGAAACATGGACATTAGACAAGAAAACAGAACAGAGAATTGAAGCCTTTGAAATGTGGATATATAGAAGAATAGGTAGAATTGGATGGAAGGAAAAGAAAACAAATGACAAAGTCTTAAAACAACTAAAAATGAAAAGAGAACTTCTGAACACAATTAGAACAAGACAAATGCGATTCTTAGGCCATGTTAAAAGACACAACAGCCTACTGAAAGTGATCCTGGAGGGGAAAATACAAGGTAAAAGAGGCAGAGGCAGACCAAGATTAACATGGACGAGTAACATCAAAAGATGGACAAATCAACCGATGACAACCTGCACCATCAAAGCAAGAGATAGAGCAAAATGGCGCTCCATGGTAGCCAACCTTCGTTGCGGAGACGGCACTCAATGATGATGATGCAGTCTATAAGTTGGTTATGGTGTATTCTATCGAAAGCTTTGGTGTAGTCTATGAAGCAGGCATATATTGGTTTGTTTACTTCTATGTACTTTTCAATCAATGTTCTCATGCTAAATATGGCTTCTTTTGTGCCACTGCTTTTTCCTGAATCCAAATTGTTGCTCATCTAATTCAGTATTGATTTTATTTGGAATCCTTCCCTGCATAACTTTTAGTAAAATTTTTATTACCTGGCTCATTAGGCTTATTGTTCTAGGAGACAAATAATAATAAATGAATATTATTATAGAGTAGGGTGACCATTCGTCCCCGATTTCCGGGGACAGTCCCCGGAATGTAGAAGTTGTCCCCGAAAGAAATTTGTCCCCGATTTCAGTGAATAAATAAATGTTCATACACGGAATCGACCCTCTTTTAAAGTAATCACTAGGACTCAGGACGTTACTGAGTTGTGTTTCTTTATCCCAGACTGAGCGGCATTAGCAAGAAGATAAAAGAGAAGACTTGGACGCGTTGTGTCGGAGATAGCTCTTTGAACTCTTGAAGCGCGGTGCTACGTCACTTCTATTCCCAGCACTCACTTCTATTGGGATGGGTTTAATTTTTTTTTAAAAAGCAGACACACTCTCTCCCCCCACCCCTGCCTTTCCGGACATCTCCCGCCAAAGTATCTCGCCAAAGTCGCCAACAGTAAAAACTAACATTAATTTATCGTGTGAAAGCTTCAGTGAAAAACTTGCTTCAAATCATGAGATCTTGAGAAAGATATACTCAACAAACAAGTACCACGCCGAGGCAACAACCTCTTCAGTAGAAATAAGGTACTGTAAACATTACTTTAGTATTGCAATTGATATCTATATGTTGTTTAATTTTTTTTTTATTTTAAACTTTTTTTTGTTATTGAGAAACAAAGCTGGCTATTGTAATTTCATTAAGTGCGTGTATTGCATAAGTACCGTGAATATTAACAAAATTAAAATCAAATAAACACAGTTATTATGAAATTTAAAGTTATCTTTTTTTGCATCTGCAAAATTTCTTGCGCACACACAGTCACACACCCACCCACACATATTATAAATATATATAAATAAATATATATATATGTATACACACACACACACACACACACACATATATATATATATATATATATATATATATCGTTCGTCCCCGATTTTGTGGGACAGTCTCAGAAATAAGCAAAAAAATCCTCTGAAATGTACAAAATATGACAAATGTCCCCGGAAACCAAGGGAAAAAAATGGTCACCTTATTATAGAGGGAAACTTCCGAGGCGATAATCAGCGAATCAATTCAGAGAAAGAGGTATGTTTACAGCACTCGGAAAAAATTGATAAATAATCAACAACAGAAAAAAATATGGACCAAGTGGCAGTGTTCCCTAGCGTTTGGCTTTTCGTGTATCTTGGTCTACGCCCTATTGGCTACGGCTCGAAAGGTCAATAGATAGATAGATTAAGACTGTATCATCAGCATACCTTAGATTATTTATATTATGACCTCCAATTGTTATTCTAGACATATCCCTAATGGATCTTAAAATAATCTCACTATGAATATTAAACAAATCTGGTGACAGCCCACAACCTTGTCTAACACCCTGTTTTATTTGTTGAAACATTCCCAATTGGTTTCCAGTTCTTATGGCCGCTGTTTGTTGCCAGTACATGTTCTTTATTATTCTTAGATCTTTGCTGTCTACGTTTGTGCTTTCAAAAATTTTGATTATTTCTTGGTGCTTTACTTTGTCAAATGCCTTGGTGTAATCTATGAAACATAGGTATAGATCTGTTTTCACCTCTATGGCTATTTCTACTAAAGATCTTATGATATAAATGGCATTGCTTGTTCCTTTATCTCTAACAAAACCACACTGTTCATCGCGAATTTCTGGACTGATTTTGTTTCGCACTCTTTGCATGATAATTCTTAGTAATATCTTAGTCATGTGACTCATAAGGCTTATTGTGCGATGATCATCGCATTCAATCACGCCCGATTTCTTTGGTAGGGCTATGAATATTGATTTGAGCATGTCGTCTGGTATATATCCGCTGTTGTAGATATCATTCAATATTTTTGTTATTATTCCTATTCTAAAATCACCCATGGCTTCAATCTCTTCCTTAGTTATATTATCTGGTCCATGAGCTTTGCCTGCTTTCATATTGTCCAAGGCATCTTCTTCTCTGAGTATTTCTGGTCCTTCTCCATTATCCTTAATATTTACTTCCGTTCGTTCATCATTATAAAGATCTTTAATGTATTCTGTCCATCGTTCCCTTATGTTTTCTTGATCAATCAACAGTTCTCCTTCCTTTGATCTTAGACATCCATTTTTTGATTGCGTTTTTCTTCCTGCTAATTCCTCAATTTGTTTGTATATAGCTTTAGCATCTCCTTTTTGTAGCATTTCAATCTCTTAGCATCTCTCTTTTAGCCATGCTTCTTATGTTTCATTGCATTTTACTACAATTTCTTTATTTAATCTCTTATACTCATCTTTATTGTCTTTATTTTTTAATTGCATTATATTACTTGAAAAATTCCGACTATTAGCCTCAGATTTGCTTCTCCTACTTCCATTCCCCATTTGCCTTTCAGCGTCGATGGGAGATATAATTTGCAGTGTTTTGCTCTTCTGTTTGACATCTGCTGCTGTAATTTTCTAGTGTTTATAATATTCCACCCATAACGTCTTTCGTGGTCGGCTCTTGAGACTTGTGTGTTCTCGCAACGTTTATTAAAAGCTTGTTCTGTTGTGGTTTGGTATTTCTGTTTGACAACGTGGCCAAACTTTTTTGTATGTGTTGTTTCTTTACGCATTCTATGGCGGGAATTATTTATAGCTTTTTTTCCCAGTTCTTCGCATCCGATCCTATCTCTCAGGCTATTTTTTGCCATTTGATTTCCGTTTTTCTTATTGATCTAAGTCTAGAGGTCAGGTCTGGCATTGGTAGCACAACGTTGGGATGAAAGTTGTGTTTTTGAGTGTTTGTTTTTTCTCTTGTGTTATTTCCCTGTTGGGCAATTGTGGTGATAGCTGCCCAATGATTTGACCTGCTTTGTTGCACCTCGAATCTAATTCTCCTGTGTGTGAACTGACGTTTGTCACTAGACTTCCTAGGTATTTCAATTCCTCCACCTGTTTTAATTATCCACCGTCTACCATCTATCGGTATACTAATATTCAATTTCTATTTTGCTATATTTATTACTTCTGTTTTGTTGATGTTGATTTTCATGTTGTCTTGAATCTCAGAATTGCACACATCTATCACTGTGTCTTCTTCCTCTCTCTCTCTCTCTCTCTCTCTCTCTCTCTCTCTCTCTCTCTTCCCCTCTGTCTCTCTCTCTCTCTCTCTCTCTTCCTCTCTCTCTCTCTCTCTCTCTCTGCTACTACCTCGCATGTCAGATATTCTCGTGACGAATCTTAAGTACCTTTAAAAGTCTGACACAATAACTCTCCCTGGTATTCGTATCGCAGGTGATGGATTAATGAAATAGCCACAAAACAAGTTTTAGACAGCACATTAGATCACAACAGACAATTGATCAAACGTGGAGTAATATTTCACAAATTCACATTGCAGGGAGATCGTCGATGCACGACGGGGTAATTCGACGACTAACTGTGTTTCATCTGTTCGGATTTAGAGTCAAACACGATATCCTGACATCATTAAGCGCTACAGATTAAAAAAAAAAATATGACGACCATCATTTTCAGGAGGATATGAACTTCCGGTCAGTATGATGGGTAAGCAACAGGAACCGTTAAAGGCTATGCCTGAAAAGTGTTCATTGTTGAAGTTTCCTCATATTCCAAGTCCGGCTTGTTGCAGGAGCTACTGAGTTAACTGCTCTATGCACACCGTGAGCTGTGCGTTTCATCCGTTTTGATCGTGTTTCGATATATCCGATTGCTTACGATGAATGATGATACCGTATGACAGGGAACAGGTTGCTGTGTTCCTTTTCCGTGCGCTTTCACCTTATGTTTTTGGCGTGTGCTGAGACTGCTATGATGGGGACTACAGTTACATTTCTTTGTTTGGAAAATGATATAGTAATTCAGATGATTCCACTGGCACGGGCGGTTGAGCAATTATGGATTTTAATTCGTTTGCAGCGATTCCGGGGCCTTCCATAACTACAAGGAGTCGTTAGAAAAGTGAAGGGTGTGGTTAAGAAATGTCAAACAAACCCGAGATTGCGTCATAGAAAGATACGAATTAACTCTCTAATCCAAATGTAAATTTCACAATAAAATTGTGTAAACGATTAGTCAAACTTCAAAATGGATGCCCTGTTTTTCGTACATACCAATGGTAGCCATGTGATGTTCTTTTTGTTTTCCAATTGACAAGAAACGATCTATCTTTATATGAATAGTTTTAGGTTATGTTCTTGAAGTCAAGGTTGTTTGCAAGTCGAGTGTTTACACATTCTTCTTCTGTTTTTGGTCACCCCTGACAACGTAACAGTTGCCTATTTTGTAGCGTCACGGTCGTAGACTACGTCAAAGCTGTCCCCCCACGCCATTCCCCTTTGCGATGATATCTTTCGTAAATCATCGACAGAGTGACCCACGTCTGGATCACGCTATTCATCTATGTTTGTAACGCCCTAAGCTTGGCTGTCATTGATTTGCCATTGCACATGTCAATATTTGTAAAAAGTAATATAACGCCAAATGTTGTATAGGGAATGTGTGTTAGTGACCCACACTTTTACAGACCTTCAGCACATGATTATTGGGGTAATATGGTCGGTATTACGCCCGTGCCACTTTACTTTTCCAGAAAAAATCCTGTTCCCATATAAGGCTGGATAAACCCAGAAATACGATCGATACGGATCAAAACCATCCTCTTGTCCTCAGTTCACTAACCACTAAGCTATCACGGCTCCCATTGTTTGTACGCCATTATGAATTGCTTTCACATGCCGAAGACGGACTGGTTGATCCTGAGACAAGACGGACTGGTTGTTCTCGAGACAAGACGGACTGGTTGTTCTCGAGACAAGACGGACTGGTTGTTCCTGAGACAAGACGGACTGGTTGGTATCGAGACAAGACGGACTGGTTGATCCTGAGACAAGACGGACTGGTTGTTCTCGAGACAAGACGGACTGGTTGTTCTCGAGACAAGACGGACTGGTTGTTCCTGAGACAAGACGGACTGGTTGGTGTCGAGACAAGACGGACTGGTTGTTCTCGAGACAAGACGGACTGGTTGTTCTCGAGACAAGACGGACTGGTTGGTATCGAGACAAGACGGACTGGTTGTTCTCGAGACAAGACGGACTGGTTGTTCCTGAGACAAGACGGACTGGTTGATCCTGAGACAAGACGGACTGGTTGTTCCTGAGACAAGACGGACTGGTTGTTCCTGAGACAAGACGGACTGGTTGATCCTGAGACAAGACGGACTGGTTGTTCCTGAGACAAGACGGACTGGTTGTTCCTGAGACAAGACGGACTGGTTGTTCTCGAGACAAGACGGACTGGTTGTTCTCGAGACAAGACGGACTGGTTGTTCCTGAGACAAGACGGACTGGTTGATCCTGAGACAAGACGGACTGGTTGATCCTGAGACAAGACGGACTGGTTGTTACTGAGACAAGACGGACTGGTTGTTCCTGAGACAAGACGGACTGGTTGTTCCTGAGACAAGACGGACTGGTTGATCCTGAGACAAGACGGACTGGTTGTTCTCGAGACAAGACGGACTGGTTGTTCCTGAGACAAGACGGACTGGTTGTTCCTGAGACAAGACGGACTGGTTGATCCTGAGACAAGACGGACTGGTTGTTCCTGAGACAAGACGGACTGGTTGATCCTGAGACAAGACGGACTGGTTGATCCTGAGACAAGACGGACTGGTTGTTCCTGAGACAAGACGGACTGGTTGTTCCTGAGACAAGACGGACTGGTTGATCCTGAGACAAGACGGACTGGTTGTTCCTGAGACAAGACGGACTAGTTGTTCTCGAGACAAGACGGACTGGTTGTTCCTGAGACAAGACGGACTGGTTGATCCTGAGACAAGACGGACTGGTTGTTCCTGAGACAAGACGGACTGGTTGTTCCTGAGACAAGACGGACTGGTTGTTCCTGAGACAAGACGGACTGGTTGATCCTGAGACAAGACGGACTGTTTGTTCTCGAGACAAGACGGACTGGTTGTTCTCGAGACAAGACGGACTGGTTGATCCTGAGACAAGACGGACTGGTTGTTCTCGAGACAAGACGGACTGGTTGTTCTCGAGACAAGACGGACTGGTTGTTCCTGAGACAAGACGGACTGGTTGGTATCGAGACAAGACGGACTGGTTGATCCTGAGACAAGACGGACTGGTTGTTCTCGAGACAAGACGGACTGGTTGTTCCTGAGACAAGACGGACTGGTTGGTGTCGAGACAAGACGGACTAGTTGTTCTCGAGACAAGACGGACTGGTTGTTCCTGAGACAAGACGGACTGGTTGGTGTCGAGACAAGACGGACTAGTTGTTCTCGAGACAAGACGGACTGGTTGTTCCTGAGACAAGACGGACTGGTTGGTGTCGAGACAAGACGGACTGGTTGTTCCTGAGACAAGACGGACTGGTTGGTGTCGAGACAAGACGGACTGGTTGTTCTCGAGACAAGACGGACTGGTTGTTCCTGAGACAAGACGAACTGGTTGTTCCTGAGACAAGACGCACTGGTTGGTGTCGAGACAAGACGGACTGGTTGTTCCTGAGACAAGACGCACTGGTTGGTGTCGAGACAAGACGGACTAGTTGTTCTCGAGACAAGACGGAAAACGAAGTTTTCTGCATGTGCGGCGAGGGAACCCTATGCACACGACTGCCAGGGAAAAACGGATTAACACGCAACATTCTGTTCCTAATTTATATGGATTTCGCCAGAGATAAAAACTGTCGAACACAAGAAAAGAAAACATGCCGAAGACTACTGATGTGTAGTGGCAAAAGGCACAGATATGGGCGCGTTGTCGCAAATTCGGAAGCTTGTGTAGGTTCTCCCCCGTTTTGTCATTTCTGAAATCTCTCAGAAGTTTAACGTCATCAATTATTCCGATGGGTAATCCTGATCAATTTAGATCGCTTCTGGCAGTGGTACACCTGATATGTTTATTTATTGGCCAGCATGACTTTAGATCTTGACAGCAAGAATGGCTGTAAATTATCTAGAAAAAAAAAATATTCGTTAGGCAGCAGTTGTGAGACAATTGGATATGAGGGCATGTTTGATACGAATAAATGGGATTATTAAAAACATGCATGAGAAATGTGTAACCAGTGAGTTACCTCAACAGCCATCAATCTTAATAATGTGATCTCTCTGTCAAGGACTCAGCACCTGTTCAAAAATAAAGAATACGAAGATAAAGACAGAAAATTAAAAGACAAAAATAAATATAATATTTGGTCCGATGTTAACTTTTACTGATAATCACCGTTATCATTATCAGCTGTCACTTTTGAAATTTGGTGCCCATGGCAGGTGATAGATACTGCCAAGTGTTTTCTGCCCTCAACAAGGTGCCAAGTGAGTGGGTCTGCTGCGACAATGCCCTGCTCGTCTGTGACATTTTGCACTCATATTCTCCCCTTCTTCCACCAGCTACTGTGACTTCCATAATTACCATTCTCCAGAACATCAAGTTATTTGATTGAACCAAAACTAGTTTTAACTGACTTGTTTTGTTTTGTGTACAAACCTGTTTTCTGGAACATTAATTTGCTGCAAATTGGAAATATTTAACCTGTTCTTTGCCCATGGTATTCTGAGTATTTTTCTGCACCACTTGCATTTAATTACCCTAATGGATTTTTCAGCTGATGGTCGATGGACAATGTTTCACAGTCGCAAGTTGATATGGGACAAATACACAATAATCGGGGCCACAGTTTCATTGTTATGTCAGTTCCTTACTATATATTGTACATTTTTGCTTTATTTACACATCCTTTGGTTAGTTTGTTCATTTTATTGTTGACATCCTGTGTAGCTTTCCAGGTATCAACTGCCAGAAATAGATATCATCATCATCATCATCAAGTACCAAGCCTGATGGCGTTGGTGATCATGTCTCTCCACAACTTTCGGTCACGACAGTTATTTATCATTTCTGTTGTTGATCTTCTGCCAAGCCATTCTCTTAAGCTGTCTGGTATCTTTTCTCTTTGCTTCCCTCTATCTCTTTATCCCTCAATTTTCCTAGTTGTTACAATATATTCCAGTTGTTCTCTTCTCACTACATGGCCAAAAAATGATGATTGTTTCTTCCTTATATTGGAAATTAGCTCTGTTTTTGCTTTGCCTCTTTCAGAACGTTTTCATTACTCTTCTTAGCTGTCCATGGTATTCTCAACATTCTTTTGTAAAACCACATTTCTACAGCCTCCAGTGATTTTCTTGTCTGTTGTCCTATTGTCCATGATTCACATCCATATGTTAAAACTGGTTCTACATAATATTTAAGAACTCTTTTTCTTGTTTCTATTGTCAAAAATGGATTGCATAGTATCTTCCTCATTTTATTTTGGAAAGCTGCTTTTGTCTGAAACATTCTGCATCTCACCTCTGTTGTAAGTCTACCATGAGGTCAACATTGTTCTCAGATATTTAAATTCAGTTACCTGTTTAAATGTTGTTCCACTTGTCTTTATTTTGCACTGAGGTGATGTCTTTTTCTTTGTTGTTACCATTACCTCTGTCTTTTTGCTATTAAGGCTAAGTCCTTTATTTTTGCTTTCTTTCACTATAATGTATAGGGTGTCTCTTTAATGACTGTGCATTTTTTGTTGTTGAAATAATTACGCACCTAAATTTTATCTATGTATGACGTAATAGTTCAAGCACCATTTACGTGTTCATTTAAACATCACTGCTACATGATAGATCTGGCTTACAATGGTGTTAACGATTGAAGAAAGAGTATTTATAGTGGAGCATGTGTTCCGTAACGGCGGCAAGTATTCGAATGGGGTTGTTGAACAATTTGTGAATAGATTTCCTGATACACCAGTGCCTCATCGAAATACTGTGAGTAATTTAATAATCAAATTTCAAAACACCGGTAGTGTACATGATGTTAGCCGTCCTGGTAGACCATCTGTTCTTGAAGTAACATCTCTCAACATCCAGGACAGCATTCTAATGAGTCCTGGCAAATCAATAAGAAAGCTGGCTCAACAAGTACACAAATCAAGCAGTACTGTTCATAGAGTTCTGAAAAAAAAATTAAAGTTACATCCGTACAAATTTTCCGTCGTTCCTCAATTAAAAGAATTAGATCACCAATCCAGAATTAATTATTGTATGTGGTTGGAGAATTTTCTAGCCAAAGAAGGTGAGGAAATCCTTGATTTCACTTTCTTCACAGATGAAGCATGGTTCCATTTGTCTGGGTACGTGAATAGGCAGAATGATCGTCTTTGGAGTGATGAAAATCCACATGCATTGCACCCAGTGCCTCTCCACAATCAGAAAGTAGGAGTGTGGTGTGCAATGAGTCGTCAGCGGATAATCGGCCCAATTTTCTTCTATGACACAATAAATTCAGAAAGATACAGGATTAACATACTGGAGCGATTCGTAATCCAACTTGCTGAGCCAGAAATTGAAAAAGCTTGGTTTCAACAAGATGGCGCAACTGCTCACACTGCTGTAAAATCACTGGAATTTTTATATGAAATTTTTGCTAATCGTATAATCTCTCGCGGAATTTGGCCTGCACGGTCTCCTGATCTTACTCCCATGGACTACTATCTCTGGGGTGAACTGAAAGGAAAAGTGTACGAAAACAATCCCCATACACTCGATGAGCTGCAGGTTTCAATCGCCAACAACATTAATAATGATACACAGTCCATACTGCGTAAGGTTTTTGACAATATGAAAAAACGTATCAACATTTGCCAACTAAGACGTGGTGGATATTTCGAATACCTTTTGTGAATAGAGATGTTATATGTTTAACTTTACCGAAAAAGGAACAAGCTACAGCAGTACATGATGCGTGATTTACGTAAATAAATTGGAACAACTAGATTTTCAAATAATGCACAGTCATTAAAGAAACACCCACCGATCTGGAAGACCTTCAATTTCACAACACCAAATTATGGAACTCCAAGACAGAATTACAATGAGTCCAAATGCATCTTTAAACCACTTGTCTCAACAGGTGCAAATATCTAAGAGTTCTGTTCACAAGGTTTTAAGAAGTGAACTACACTATCGTCCATACAAATTAACTGAAGTGTCTCATCTCCAGTAGTTTATACTGCATGTGGTTTCAGAATTTTATTTATGAACATGGCGCTGCCATCCTTGACGTCACTTTTTTCACTGATGAGGCCTGGTTTCATTTATCCGGTTATGTGAACAGTCAGAACAATCGACTGTGGAGCAGTGAAAACCCCCATGAATTTCATCAAGTGCCGCTTTACGATCAAAAAGTCGGAGTGTGGTGCGCTATAAGTCGTATGCGGATAATAGGACCTATATTTTTTAATGAAACAATAAATGCAGAACGTTACCGTACTTTAATTCTGGAACCGTTCATAGCACACCTTACAGAACGGAAAATTATGGAATCCTGGTTTCAGCAGGATGGGGCAACAGCACACACAGCCACAACAACACTCAATTATTTAGAAAGCATATTTGCAAATCGCATTATTTCACGTGGAATCTGGCCTGCTCGTTCACCAGATCTAACACCCCCAGATTATTATCTGTGGGGGGCATTGAAGGGGAAAGTTTATGAAAATAATCCGCAGACAATTAATGACCTAAAGACTGAAATAGTAGACAAGATTAAACAAATATCACCAGACATTATTCTGAAGGTTTTCGCAAATATGGAAAGACGAATCACGACATGTCTTGAGGCCCGTGGTGGACATTTTCAACATATGCTTTAGGCGCTTTATTGTGTTAATACCAACATTACCAATTATAAGCTCGCCGATAGCAGTCAAGTATATTTGAATATTTTACAATTTGTGTGACGCATTAGTTAACCGCATTTCTGGTGACGTTTTTCTTCCGAGAGTAGAAATTCACTGCACTGCAACTTTAGAAACACCCTGCACAACATTTCTTGTAACTCATTTTCACTCTTAGCGATTAAGACTGTATCATCAGCATACCTTAGATTATTTATATTATGACCTCTGATTGTTATCCCAGGCATGCGCCTTATGGATCTTAAAATAATCTCACTATGAATATTAAACAAATCTGGTGACAGCCCACAACCTTGTCTAAGACCCTGTTTTATTTGTTGAAACATTCCCAATTGGTTTCCAGTTCTTATGGCCGCTGTTTGTTGCCAGTACATGTTCTTTATTATTCTTAGATCTTTGCTGTCTACATTTATGCTTTCTAAAATTTTGATTATTTTTTGATGCTTTACTTTGTCAAATGCTTTGGTATAATCTATGAAACATAGGTATAGATCTGTTTTCACCTCTATGGCTCTTTCTACTAAACATCTTATGATGTATATGACATTGCTTGTTCCTTTATCTTCTAACAAAACCACACTGTTCATCAGTAATTTCTGAAATAGATATATCCAGGAAAAAAAAACTGCCAACTCGGTCATATTTTTTGTTTAGTGACCGACAACAAAAATGTCAAAATTTGTTTCCAACATCATGTCGTATTGTCACATTAACAAACTGTCGAACACATTCCCTATAATGAGCATCTGTTATAGGTCCGTCTAGCACAGCATGACTATCTCGACACTTTAAATACATTTTCTTTACCTTTAGAGCAACTTAAGTAATGAATGCACAACTCTATAAATTAGCTACACGATTTTCCTAATTATCAAATGATATGTGTGTGATTATATTGTTGTTGGTCGCGATAACGATACATTTTATTGTTGTTTTCAGGTTTGAAAGAAATGAAAATACAAAATAGAAAACGAAAAGTTGGAGACTTTAGAGTCAACATTAATCTGTAGTGGTATAACGTCCAATGAATTGTAGAAGCAGTAATAGAACTGGTCTGCCTGGTTTCGATTCAAGGGAGACAAGCTGGAGAACCTACAGCAAGAGCCTTATTGTTGAGCTGAAAGAAAAACTGGCGGATAGGAGGGCTCGAACCTTGGCCCTGCTGTCAGAGAACAGAGATCTTGCCGCCTTTAATGAGATCGATACAGAGAGCGATGGACTAGACGACACCAGTACCAATGTGACCAGCTTCCAAGAGGTGTCAGCTAAAGGTGGCGCCATGTTTGAAGGACGTCCCAGTGAACCGAATTCACTTTCAGAAGCTACTTCTCTCACGGAATCTGACTTCCGTGAAATGGAAGTTCGAAATGATGAGTCCAAGCGATCACCAAAAGCTGAAAACTCCCGCTGTTGCAGCGGATCGTGTTCGACAATAACTACGGTGTCTGGTGGCTCGTACACTTCGGAGGATGTCAGTTCCAGAAGCCTCGACGACTTTGTTGCTGAAGTTATCGTTGTTGACAGAACGAAAGAAGCAGACTACGCTTCTCCTCACAGATTAGACGATAGACACATGTTAAGTCAGGAACAAGCAAGCCCACATTATCTGTGCACTTCAGTGGACAATGTCCGCAATTATCAGACAAGTCTGGACAAATTCCAAGACATTTTTACAGAGACATTGTTGAAACCATCGTCACATGTTAAGGATAAGTATAACACAGCTACAAACATTCCCCAGCTCTCGGTCAGTTTAGAGAATAACGCACGGCTTCGGAAAGCTAAAAGTGACTCATCATTTTGTGTCGGAATCAAGTCAGCAGCAGAGATGCAAGCTCATGGCACAGTTGCTGGATTATTGATGACTTGTATGTTTCATGATATTCATAATAATCAAGTGAGCAGGGAGTCGTCAAACAGTCTAGGTTCGCTTTCAAGTCAACACGTTCAGGATTCTGAAAGTAATCTAGATAATGATGACGATGATAGGGAACTTGATGATGAGATAAATAAGTTTGCGCAACAAAACGTAGCAACTAATTTGATCTCAGATGAAGGCGAGGCAGACCGTGACAAACCTGGAGATATATGTCTGGAGAGTGACGAGTACTATTTGTTAAAAGAGAGGTACGTAGATGTAGAAGAGTTGGAGAAGAACAAGATAATAACAGATGATATGGAGAGATTCATGGTAAATGATAAAGAGTTGAAGTCGGATGATAAAGTGACAGAAGATAGTGAAAATGGAGAAACAGCCGGAAAAAAGGCAGAAGTGGAGAAGAGAAACGAAGAAGCTCAATTTAAAATGTACGAAGAAAAAAAGGAAGAGGATGCACACATCGTAAATAAAGAAGAAGAAATTAAAGACGAACAAGATGAA
Organism: Megaustenia siamemsis; assembly: GCA_032433765.1. Lineage (NCBI taxonomy): Eukaryota > Metazoa > Mollusca > Gastropoda > Stylommatophora > Ariophantidae > Megaustenia > Megaustenia siamemsis. Next base: position 182,324,314 of record JAVIAB010000092.1, read on the forward strand.
GGAGAGCTTAAGCGCATACAAGGAGAATATGTTGGAGAGGAATTGTTTGACAGAAAAGAACGTGTCCCACACGAACAGGCGCTCTTCCCATTTATACAAACTGACCATAATGACGAGTCATCTGACACTAAAGATGGGGCTAACAAACTGTGTCAAGGCAAGCTATCGACAGATGTTGCTCATCAACTCTCACTGGAAGAAAACTGCAGTGAGGGTGACTCCACGGAGTCGGACGTCAGCAGCAGACGGGAAAAGCTACAAAGTGAAACCTACACTTTACCAGTTGATGACGTCAACGAAATATCGTTCTCGCACATGAAAGATTTGATTAATCAGATGGTTGAAGTTTTTGAAAGTAACACAGAGTTTTACAAAACTATCGACAAAAGAATTTTATCGCGGTTCGAGGATCATTCAGCTGATCTGAGCATGCTAATTTCGGTTTATGAAAACAGATCTGGCAATAGCGGTTACACTCAGAGCAGTAACACAAGTTCGGAAGATTTCACTCAAAATATTGGACGTCAAATCACAGTCAAATCTGACATGGACGCTTCTCAAAGGGGCGATCGAAGCAGAAGTCTTCAAACCTGTTTGGAAAAGGCAAAGTTAGCAAGCAGTCTGAAGCTCAAGATCGGCAACATGAGACATGACAACGATAACACAGCAGTGATCAAAGTCTATGAAAAAGCAGTGAATGAGTTAGAGAAATCTATGATGGAGTATTTAGAAATATATGCCAAAGAAGCCGTGGCGGACGGAAAGGATAATAATCTCAAGGTTTCACAGAGAACTCAAGAGACATCTGAGGAAACAATTATTAAGAGCAGACACGCTGTCCTACGCAGATCTGACACGTTTGTTGTTAAAGAAACATGCAGTGAGAAGCCACCGAGTATTGCCAAGCGGAGAAGTAGCCCAGCCACTCTTGTTAGAGGAAAAGCGACAAGTAAACAGAACAACAAAGAGGATGGAGAAGCAGATGGCTCTAAATTCGAAGAGTCACGATCAGCGCCTCACTCTTCGCCTACTTTTATTATTACCGACGACTTCTGGAATATGTATCCAAATCAGTCTGACATTTCGAAAACTGACCAAAACAGCTCGGACAAAACTGATGAATCAAACGGAAACCAGGCTGATGTTCTCAAGGTCACAAAACTTCATCCCTCAAATGCAGAAGGAAAAAGTGCCCAAGATGGTCAAGATTATGACAGTGACACCTCTGAAAGTCTCTATGACGTCAGGGAAACAGAAAAGATGACGTATACATCGTCATTGCTGGCTCAGTTGCTTGATTACAACTCAGCGGAAGAGAATAAAACTCTGAAAGTGGATAGTGAGTTAAAAACCAAGCAAGAGCGTACAAAGGATAATGTTGGCATGAAGAGCGATGAAAGTTCCAAACTTTCAGGAATGTCCTTTAGCGAAGAAGGCAAGCGTTGCAACAGTTCAACTATAGATCACATGAATATTTATGTGGGCTGCTGGGACACAGCAATCTCCAATACAGAGGTCAAGATGAATTTGGCAGAAAATAGTAAAGATGAAAAGATTCAGAAATACAGTTACAAGTATGATTTAGGCGTGGACAATGGCGATGAAGACGACTTTGATCAAGTACTACCCGCATGGGATTTTGAGCTGTCTCTCAGCCACTCCCATGATAAATCTGACAAGGACACAACTGAACAGAGCTGTTATCGACAACTAGATAATGAGATTCAGAAGGAGGGGAGGGAATCTGATCTTAAATCAATGGGATGTGATGACGCAAATAATAAGGCGGGGAATGAATATTTGCAGAAAGATGATTGCAAGCCATCAAGAAGTTCAAATATTTCAAAAGAAACCAACGGTTCCCATCCAGCTGTAGCTAGTCTCGGGTTGAGTCAGGTGACAGATTCTCTGTCACTGACAGGAACACACAACCAGGACACATCTTCCATGGGAAACACTCTATCTGAAGACATCAGTGGCCAATCAGTGAGTTCTAAACAGTTGACAACATCAGCGGTCGGCAATGAGTTTTGCAGAACATGTACAGAATATCACATCGAAGGAGAAGATTATCACAGATCTCACCAAATGTGGGAGCAACGCACTGAAGACAGTGGTGGTACAGCCCAAGATCCATGCCAAGACCAGTTGGTATCTTTGGTAGACTGGTCCAGCAGCGACGAAGACATTGTTGACGCTGTGCAGCACGACGCCAGTCCCTCCGATCTTCTCAGACTGAAGCAGAAGAGAGATGTTGAGGAGAAACTGCTTCAGGTGAGTCGGTCCACGGGCAGGAAAAGAAAATCGCGATCTCCGTTGTGTCAGAAAGCTTCTACTGACATTCCAAGATTTCAGTCTTGTACGGATAGTCTTCAAAGATGGAACATCGATCACGACATACCCAACCTGACTGTCGACACGCACGAAAGAGAATTTGGAGATGTTGACTGGGGCCAGGAGATTAAACATAGACCTCGCAAACAAAACATGTCTATTTCATTGTCCGAAAACAATGACACAGAAATGGCGGTTGTAAAGATTAACAAGGCTGAGGAAGGAGGAGATACAGGAGTATTGAAGTCAGTGTCACAGCTATTGCATGCTAGAATCCAGGAAGAACAATTTGGTCCAGCCAACAAAATAGTTTCCATTGTAGACCTAAATAAGAGACATGAAGATGTTGCAGGTAGGAACTCAAAATCTGACATCAAATGTGAGAGCTCAATGAAAGTAAAAAATGTGAGATTGCAAAAACATATGCACTCGTTAATACCAAACGAGAGTGAAATCTTGGTATCCAGACCTGGAAATGAGCTTCACACATTAGCTACAAGTTCAAGAAATATTAAGAGTTCTCTCCCAGGTCCGCAGGATTACATGGTTCGGCAGTTTGATCCCATTAACAGTGGATCAGATGAAATTCACCAGTCTAGTCTTACTTTTAGTAGGCCACTGCAAGTGGTCGAGAATTGCCGAGAAGACGAAATGCCGAAATTTCACGGAGAGCAACATTCTAGTTGTTCGTTCCTGGAATCGATTATAGGAGTTGACAGGGAATATCACAGCCCAAATTATGGTGATGTTTCTCAAGAAAATGGTGACATATATGCAGGCTATTCAAACCTTTCTGACATTGATCACACCAATAAAGACAGGGAGGGAGATAAACACAGACTTGTTCAAACTGACTGGAATGTCGCTATTGACGATCTTTATTCTTCTCAGGAGACACTTGAAACTGATCACGCCAAAGACTTATCACTGGAATTTATAACACCTTGTGATAAATATATCTCTTTAGCTGAGAATAGTGGACTTGTTCAGAATAGTGGGCTTGTTCACAATAGTGGGCTTGTTCACAATAGTGGGCTTGTTCAGAGTTCATTCAACCCTGACGATCGTGGCCATGACAATCCAGCATGGGGTCAGGCTTCAGCGACAAAACATCAAAGCGACATAGACTCCACATATAAAGTTGACTGCGCATGGAAATCTATCACAAGACGAAAGATTGAATTATTCCACAGCAGCTCACAGCTATCGTGCACACAACCTAAACAGACGGCCTTCACCTCCACAATGATTGACGATGCAGTAGTAGCAGGTTTAACAAATAAAGACACCAGATCTTGTTATGTTTTGACAGCCGGAGTCGACGTTAAAATAGGAACGTTGGGCAGTGACCAGACAATCTCTATGCCTAGCGAGGGTCTTGACGAGAAACAAACCCCAGCTTCAGATGGTTCAAGTGAGTTTGAGAGTCAGACCGGTAAAATTACACAAAGGGAAAAAAACCACTCTGGTGACATTGCTGCAAGTAAATTAGTCAAACAAAATACGCACTCTCAGTCGTCAAGTCAAGTCGTTCTAGAGAACATTCAAAATAACAAATTGGCTCCGAGAATTATGAGAGTTCGACAGGTGAGCCTAAGTGAGCCCCAAAAGTCATCGATGCATCAGATAGTTCAACAGGATGACTTGAGCCAGCACGACATTTACCAACCGTTCATAGATAGTCATGACGAACCGAGAAAGTCACGATTTGATGGCAAGAGACCAGGATACGAAGCAATTGAAGCTCTGCGTTTCAAAGTTAATCGTCTGGAGCAAATGCTTGGAAAAGAAAACAGGCAAGACAGTCATTGTACAAGGTATACAAACCTTACTCTCCAGAAGACGACGTCATCTTCGAAGTGTCAAAATAGTTGTTCATTCTGCCATCAGGTAGGACTGGAGACGAGTCATGCCCCGTCACAATCGCAGTCAAACATTCTACCACCTTGTTGTCAATATCACATGGGCACTTACAATTCTCTTGAGCAGTTTCCAGACTCGAGTTTGTCTCGGAGTTATCTCTGTGATCCTCAGTCATGTCCACATTTACAAGCGGAGAGGTGTGGCGAGATAGGCGGACGAACCCTGATGGATTCTAAAGAATGTCAAACCACAGATGATTTCAGTTTTTGCAACCTAAAGTCATCAACAGATTCCTTAATGGGCGGCTGTACCCAGTCAGAGACCTCTTTGGGTGACAATGTTTGTCAACCTCTGGAAGATCGCTTGGCGGGAAAAATTCAGCAATCGGTAGGTTCAAGACTTTCACAGTTGTGTTGTCTAAGCCGATAATTTGTGTTGTCCAAGTTGATAATTTGTGTTGTCCAAGTTGATAATTTCCTGTGTGTTACCGGGGCCTCATTATGAGGGAGGTAAAGAATAGTGACACTGTGACCTACCAGGCATGTCGTAAAAGGCGACTAAGGAGGTTGATCGATGGCTTGACAAGCTGTCATTGTAAAAAGTATTGTTATGGAAACAGCGCCATATATTTTAGAGCAGTGATCTCTGCAATATGTGCCACTTTGGCACGCAAGGTTTCTGTTTTTGATATTGTGATTCTGCCCTATGTGCCACCTTCGGCTCGAAAGGACATTAGATAGATAGATAGAAGTTGACAATATGTGTTGTCCAAGCTAATAATTTGTGTTGTCCAAGCTAATAATTTGTGTTGTCCAAGATAATAATTTGTGTTGTCCAAGCTAATAATTTGTGTTGTCCAAGCTAATAATTTGTGTTGTCCAAGCTAATAATTTGTGTTGTCCAAGCTAATAATTTGTGTTGTCCAAGCTAATAATTTGTGTTGTCCAAGCTAATAATTTGTGTTGTCCAAGCTAATAATTTGTGTTGTCCAAGCTAATAATTTGTGTTGTCCAAGCTAATAATTTGTGTTGTACCAAGCTGATAATTTGTGTTGTCCAAGCTGATAATTTGTGTTGTCCAAGCTGATAATTTGTGTTGTCCAAGCTAATAATTTGTGTTGTCCAAGCTAATAATTTGTGTTGTCCAAGCTAATAATTTGTGTTGTCCAAGCTAATAATTTGTGTTGTACCAAGCTGATAATTTGTGTTGTTCAAGCTGATAATTTGTATTGTCCAAGCTGATAATTTGTGTTGTCCAAGCTAATAATTTGTGTTGTCCAAGCTGATAATTTGTGTTGTCCAAGCTGATAATTTGTGTGGTCCAAGCTAATAATTTGTGTTGTCCAAGCTGATAATTTGTGTTGTCCAAGCTAATAATTTGTGTTGTCCAAGCTGATAATTTGTGTTGTCCAAGCTAATAATTTGTGTTGTACCAAGCTGATAATTTGTGTTGTCCAAGCTAATAATTTGTGTTGTCCAAGCTGATAATTTGTGTTGTCCAAGCTGATAATTTGTGTTGTCCAAGCTAATAATTTGTGTTGTCCAAGCTGATAATTTGTGTTGTCCAAGCTAATAATTTGTGTTGTCCAAGCTAATAATTTGTGTTGTCCAAGCTAATAATTTGTGTTGTCCAAGCTGATAATTTGTGTTGTCCAAGCTGATAATTTGTGTTGTCCAAGCTAATAATTTGTGTTGTCCAAGCTGATAATTTGTGTTGTCCAAGCTAATAATTTGTGTTGTCCAAGCTGATAATTTGTGTTGCCCAAGCTGATAATTTGTGTTGTCTAAGCTGATAATTTGTGTTGTCCAAGCTGATAATTTGTGTTGTCCAAGCTAATAATTTGTGTTGTCCAAGCTGATAATTTGTATTGTCCAAGCTGATAATTTGTGTTGTCCAAGCTGATAATTTGTATTGTCCATGCTAATAATTTGTGTTATCCGAGCTGATAATTTGTGTTGTCCAAGCTGATAATTTGTGTTATCCGAGCTGATAATTTGTGTTGTCCAAGCTGATAATTTGAGGAAAAATTTTGACTGCTCGTAGTTTCTCGGCTGAGCTCTTCTCAGTTTTTTCTTAGTTATCATTTCTTTCTTTCATTCATTCTTTCTTCCTTTTTTACTTTCTTTCTGTATTTCTTTCTTTCATTCTATGGACAGAAAGAGAGAGAGAGAGAGAGAGAGAGAGAAGAGAGAGATAAAGAAAGCTAGAAGTAATTACTTATCCTCTTTCACTTTTATCTTCCGCCCATGTGACTACTATGCTTGGGGAAGAACGAAAAGAGTCCCTCTCATTTGCCACGCATATCGTAAGAGGTATGCCATTGCACAAGTCTTCGCTAGTGAGACTGTGTTCATGCTTCTGTGCTGCAGCCATCATCAGTTCTTTCGCTAGTGTGTGGCGTGCTTCATAAAGGGGAACAAAACTGGGGAGGGAATTCTGAGCAACATGAAGTTGTCCATTGTGCAAGGAAAATGATCTGTCAACTAAGCTAAACCCTTATCTTCGTTATTTGACTCTCATTCAATCACTTTACTTCTACATTTGTTTCCTCAATGTTCTTCATCTTTTTTTTTCTTCACCTGTTTGTTCTTTGCTCCTTCAGTCGAACTGTCAACTTCGCCTATTTCATTCTGATTTTATTGCTCCCTCCTCACCCTTGATTCATTCTGTGCATATCTGTCTATTCTGTTTCTGTTCACGTCCAGTCATCATCATGTCGCATGATCTTATCACAACCCATCTAAAGGAATCGGTTTCTGGCCAGATCTCCCACTTCTTCTGTTGTCATGTTCAAGGTCTCCTTCATATCTGGAAACCATCTTCTTCTTGGTCTGCCCATCATGCCTTCTATTACTGCTCTTCCTAACCTGCGATGTCTCTTGACGCGACCATAGTATTTTAATTTCCTCTATAGAATGGTGTCTTTAAGCCAGTTCTTTTTAATGTTTCAATCTTTTGGTATGTCTTCATTTCTCTTTTTCATAATCCATGGTATTTTACAAGATTCTTCTGTAGCATTTTGTTCCGAAGGAATCGGTTCTCTTTCTTGTTTGTAAGATAGTCTTGGGTTACCGATTATCATTCTTCAAATATTACATTTTCTCCACCTTACTAATAATGTTGATTCCGACATTTTTATGGCACAACCAACCACAGGAGATACCACAACATGGACCAACCTCTAGCATTTTCTTGACTTTCTTTGCAACTATTATCTAGTTTAAAAAAAAATGTAAATTAATTTTTCAAATCTGGTGTTCAAGAAAATGTTTACATTCGATATATACGCTAATGAATCAGTCAGTACAACAAATGAATACGTCAATACACACAAATAAAAAGTGGGAGGAACAGAAAATGATACCACTCTTCTGTTCCAGGGATTAGTCCTCGCACCAATCGAGTACGCCCTAGCAATTCTTACTGTCAGTACGACTCAAATTGATTGGCTGGAGAAAATCAAAATGAAGCCATGCGCATTATCTTGGGATGTACAAGGGACACTCCCTGTGTAGCAATGAGGTATCTTCTTGACTTTCCAACCATGGATGACAGAATCAAGATCTGCAGGGCACGAGCATACCTGAAGATTAGTACAGATAAAGAGCATCCATTGCACCATTTGCTCAACACAGGGAAAGGAGCCAGGCTAAAAAGAGGCAAATCATGGGTGGGCCGAGCAGAAGATGTCATCAAACAGGTCTGTGGGCTTACCAATATCAGCGTTGGTGAGGAGTGGATACCGGTGCCTAATGTCATTCAAGGGGACTTTCTCGTGTATTGTCACACTCGACAGGAAAAGTAGGGAACAGAACTCGGCCGTGGTTAATGCTGAGGTCAACGGTTTCATCTGCGATAACACCGATGAGAAAGATGCAGTCAGCTGTACAGACGTGTAAGACGACATCAAAGAAGTGCATGGGCATTTACAGCACGCTTGGTAGGCAGAATAGTCAAAGAAGACAGTGGTGCATACGTCATGACAACGAGTAGCATGACAATGGAGGTGATGGCAGTGACCAGGACATTCAAATGGTTAGAATCACAAGACTACACCAACGCATGTATACTGAGTGATTCGATGAGCATGATAAAAAAAAGTGGAGGCAGGCTCTATACGCGTGCAATGGGTAGAGTCATTGCAGAAGTCCAAAATACATAAGGTCACCTTTGTCTATGTCCCTGGCTATACGGGAGTACGGGGAAATGAAAGAGAGGACGGGTTGGGTAGCTGTACTGTCGTTGGGGACGGGCAACCAATGGATCGGACATCATCAATGCCCTCCGAGATGTGGGAAGAGCACATGACTTCGATAAACACAGATCCACGTCACTTCTTCGGATGACGGAAATGGGAGTTAAGATGAGCACAGCCAGAAATGAGACACTTAGTGACGCCAGAAATGAGACACTTAGTGACCGTGTAAGAAGACTTATCAACCAACATAGAACTGGAGTCGTCAGTCGCTGGACACAGCGGGACTTGCTGAGGAGGGGATCTGAGCACCTATGGACATGTTCAGAGTGCAATGATGATGACTCGCAACTCAATAACTCAAGAGGAGCTTTTGTTGCACCGGGAAACATATGGAAATCCAAAGAAATTAGGTTAAATACAAAAATAAAAATTTTCAACTCAAAAGTTAAGTCAGTCTTATTATATGGCAGTGAAACATGAACAACAAAATTGACGATCATGAAGATACAGACTTTCATTAATGGATGTTTGCGCAGAATAAAAGGTTGGAAATGGCAGGACAAAATCACTAACGTAGAATTATGGAAATGTACCAGTCAAATACCAGTGAATAAAGAGATACAATGAAGACGATGGCGCTGGATAGGACACACACTACGGAAACCAACTGAGAGTATTACACAACAGGCCTTTTTTTGGAATCCCCAGGGGAAAAGACAAAGAGGAAGACCAAAGAATTCTTGGAAAAGACAGATGGAAGAGAGATGAAGATGATGGGGGAAAAAATGGAATGATCTTAAAAGAATGGCAAGAAACAAAGCGACCTGGAAAGTGTTTGTTGAAGACCTATGCTCCACAGACCAAGACTAACAAGGACCAGTAGCATCAAAAGATGAACAAGTCAGCCTATGACGACCTGCACCATCATAGCAAGAGACAGAGCGGAATGACGCTTCTTGGTAGCCAGGTTTCTATGCGTAGACAACACTCAATGCTGATGATGAAAATATAATTTTATTTATCGAAATTAAACAAAACTTACAGTAAGATGAACAGTAATGTTTATTTTTGTATACTTCCACATTTGAAACTTTTCTCCTACTTTCTTAATTGGAAAGTCTTTGATCAGATCATCAAACAAATCCTATGTAACACATATGCTTCAATAATTAATATAGATAAAGGCATCCAGCCGGCCGTGTTGCTTTTATTTATGTGGGGTCATTTTCTCCCCTTAGATTTGATGACCCTTAGTGGAGATCTGCACTTACTGAGCACTCTTGTTATTATTGTATATATCTATGTGTATTTTTTCATTTAATAAGGGTGTCCCTTTGTGGTACCCCATTTTCTTAATGCCCCAAACACGTGTTTATCTTACTTTTAATGGTTAATCGACCCCTGAATACATCCATACACACAAATAAGTACATAGCTAGAGGCAAGGCACATGTAAGGCGTGATGTCTTCTTCTTCTACCTGTTTAGCTCACAGTGGAGCATAGGTCTTCAACAAACATTTTCCAAGTCGTTCTGTTTTTTGCCATTCTTTTATGATCATTCCATGTCTTCCTCATCATCTTCTTCTCTGCTTCTATCTGTCTTCTCCAAGAATTCCTTGGTCTTCCTCTTTGTCTTTTCCCCTGGGGATTCCAAAAAAGGGCCTGTTGTGTAATACTCTCAGTTGGCTTCCGTAGTGTGTCCCCTATCCAGCGCCATCGTCTTCGCTGTATCTCTTTATCCACTGGTGTTTGACTGGTACATTTCCATAATTCTATCTTAGTGATTTTGTCCTGCCATTTCCATCCTTTTATCCTGCGTAAGCATCCATTAATGAAAGTCGGTATCTTCGTGATTGTCAGTTTTGTTGTTCTCCATGTTTCACAGCCATATAATAGGACCGCCATAACATTTGAGTTGAAAACTTTTATTTTTTTATTTAACCTAATTTCTTTGGATTTCCATATGTTTTCCAGTGCAATGAAAGCTCCTCTTGCTTTTGATATCCTTATTTTGGTATCATTTTCTGTTCCTCCCTCTTTATCTATATTACTGCCCAGATATATGTAAGATTGTGCATCTAATAGAGCTAATTCTCCTAGTTTTATTTGGTTATTGTCAACTGTATTAATTCTCATAATGTTGGTCTTATCTCTATTAATCTTCAGTCCTAGCTGTTGTGATCTCTCATCAAGTATGCTCATTTTATCCTGCATCTGTTGATGGCTGTGTGATAGGAGAGCTATGTCATCAGCAAAGTCTAAATCATCAAGTTGTTTGGTCAGTGACCACTGGATTCCATTTCTGTTGTTTTGAGTTATTTTCATAATCCAATCTATGGCCAGTAGAAAGATAAATGGAGACAGAAGGCATCCCTGCCTTACTCCTGTTCTTATTTCAAATGCTTCTGTAATCTGTCCTTCATGCACCACACTGCATTTCGTTCCTTCATACATTGTTTTCATCAGGTTAATAAACTTTTTTGGGGATTTCGTAATGATTCAGCAACTTCCAAAGCATTCTTCTGTCTAAACTATCAAATGCTTTTTCGTAATCTATGAATCCAATATAAAGTGGGGACTGTAGTTCTAAACTTTGTTCAACTATTATACGCAGAGTAGTTATTTCATCAGCACATGATCTGTTCCTCCTAAAACCTGCTTGTTCATCTCTCAAATGTTTCTCTATGGCCTCTTTTAGTCTCTCCAGAATGATTCTGCTTAATATTTTTCCTGGCACTGATAGTAGCATAATTCCCATATAAGTTGTGCACTCCTGTAAACTTCTTTGGTAATTTGATCCTATAACATTCTTTCCAGTCTTTAGTTATTTCTTCCCTCTCCCAAATTTTATCTAATAGATTATGTAGCATCTTGGTAGAGGTGTTAATATCTGCTTTGATGGCTTCCTAAGGAATTTCATCTGGTCCTGTGGCTTTACCATTTTGTAATAGTTTGATGGCTTTCATTATTTCTTCTATGCTTGGTTTTCCACAGTTAACGTCTAACTCTTCTTCTGCTGGTAGTATATCTGGAGGATTATTTGAGCCGGGTCTATTCAAAAGTTCTTCAAAGTGCTCTTTCCATCTCTCCATTTGTTCCCCTATATTACTAAGCAGATTTCCTTTCTTATCTTTAATAAAGGCATTGATCTGTTTGTATTTTCCACTTAATTTCTTTGTGAGGTGGTACAGTTCTTTCATATTCCCTTTATTTGATGTTTCTTCTGCCTCTTTAGCTAGGTCATCTATATATTACCTCTTATCCATTTTAATGCATCTTCTCACTTCTTTGTTCACCTCTGCGTAAGCTTCCTGTGTCTTGGCTTTATTACTTCTCGTTTTGCTTTTATTTATGTCTGCTTTCTTGTTCTTTCTTTCTTTAATTTTGTCCAGAGTCTCTGCTGTCATCCATGCCTTATTCTGGCGTTCTCTTTTCCCTAGTGTTTCTTCGCATGTCTCTTTCCATATATCTTTTATCTGTTTCCAATCTTCTTCTACTTCTTTTCTCTGTCACTGATACATAAAAGGTGTCGTGGTTTATATTATTTGTCGTTCTTGTGCTGCTCGAATTGTCTGAATTAGTGATTTCCCTTTGTTGTTACATGTCTCTGTCACTGCATCTATCCATCTTCTTTTGGGTCTTCCTCTTGGTTTTTTTTCCATGCATTCTCGAGAAGAACGCCCTTGATGGTGATTGGTGAGGATTCATTCTGACCAGGTGGCCAAACCATTTAAATTGTTGTTGTTCTATATATTCTTGGCAGGGTTTTGTTCCTACTATTTTTCTTATGGTTTCATTTGGTATTCTATCTCTTCTTGTGTTGTTTGTTACTTTTCTCAAGCAACGCATCTCATATGTATTGATCTTTCTTAAATGTGATTTAGAAAGGGTCCATGTTTGACTTTCATAGCACAAAGTTGGTATGAAGATGCTATTTATCATTTGTTGTTTAGCTGGCATAGAAATGTTTGGATGTCTTAGCAATGGTGAAAGCTGGTATGTGACAGCATTTGCTTTTTGTATTCTCATGTCAATTTCTCTGTTTAGTTTTCCATCTTCTGTGAACATTGTGCCTAAATACTTGAATTCCTCAACTTGTTTTATTTCTTTATCTTTGATCTTGATGTTTAATGGGTGTCTTAATTTGCTTATTCTTATAGCCTCTGTTTTTGCTGTGTTAATTTTCATACTGTAATTCTTCTTCTACCTTTTAGCTCCCAGTGGAGCATAGGTCTTCAACAAACACTTTCCAAGTCGTTCTGTTTTTTGCAATTCTTTTAAGATCATTCCATGTCTTCCCCATCATCTTCATCTCTGCTTCAATCTGTCTTCTCCAAGAATTCCTTGGTCTTCCTCTTTGTCTTTTCCCCTGGGGATTCCAAAAAAGGGCCTGTTGTGTAATACTCTCAGTTGGTTTCCGTAGTGTGTGTCCTATCCATCGCCATCGTCTTCGCTGTATTTCTTTATCCACTGGTATTTGACTGGTACATTTCCATAATTCCACGTTTGTGACTTTGTCCTGCCATTTCCATCCCTTTATTCTGCGCAAGCATCCATTAATGAAAGTCTGTACCTTCGTGATTGTCAATTTTGTTATTCTCCATGTTTCACAGCCATATAATAGAACCGACTTAACATTGGAGTTGAAAATTTGTATTTTTGTATTTAGCCTAATTTCTTTGGATTTCCATATGTTTCCCAGTGCAATGAAAGCTCCTCTTGCTTTTGATATCCTTATTTTGGTATCGTTTTCTGTTCCTCCCTCTTTATCTATATTACTGCCCAGATATATATAAGATTGTACGTCTAGTAGAGGTATTTCTCCTAGTTTTATTTGGTTATTGCCAACTGCATTAATTCTCATAATGTTGGTCTTATCTCTATTAATCTTTAGTCCTAGCTGTTGTGATCTCTCATCTAATATACTCATTTTATCTTGCATCTGTTGGTGGCTGTGTGATAGGAGAGCTATGTCATCAGCAAAGTCTAAATCATCAAGTTGTTTGGTCAGTGACCACTGGATCCCATTTCTGTTGTTTTGAGTTATTTTCATAATCCAATCTATGGCCAGTAGAAAGAGAAATGGAGACAGAAGGCATCCTTGCCTTACTCCTGTTCTTATTTCAAATGCTTCTGTAAGCTGTCCTTCATGCACCACACTACATTTTGTTCCTTCATACATTGTTTTTATCAGGTTAATAAACTTTATGGGGATTCCATAATGACTCAGCAACTTCCAAAGCATTCTTCTGTCTAAACTATCAAATGCCTTTTCGTAATCTATGAATCCAATATAAAGTGGGGATTTTAGTTCTAAACTTTGTTCAACTATTATACGTAGAGTAGTTATTTGATCAGCACATGATCTGTTCTTCCTAAAACCTGCTTGTTCATCTCTCAAGTGTTTCTCTATAGCCTCTTTTAGTCTCTCCAGAATGATTCTGCCTAATATTTTTCCTGGCACTGATAGTAGCATAATTCCCCTATAATTTGTGCACTCCTGTAAACTTCCTTTCTTTGGTAGTTTGATCATATAACCTTCTCTCCAGTCTTTAGGTATTTCTTCCCTCTCCCAAATTTTATCCAATAGATTATGTAACATCTTGGTAGAGGTGATAATATCTGCTTTGATGGCTTCCGAAGGAATTTCATCTGGTCCTGTGGCTTTACCATCTTTTAACAGTTTGATGGCTTTCATTATTTCTTCTTTGCTTGGTTTTCCGCAGTTAACGTGTAATTCTTCTGCTGGTAGTATATCTGGAGGATTATTTGAGCCAGGTCTGTTCAAAAGTTCTTCAAAGTGCTCCTTCCATCTCTCCATTTGTTCCTTTATATTACTAAGCAGATTTCCTTTCTTATCTTTGATAAAGGCGTTGATCTGTTTGTATTTTCCACCTAATTTCTTTGTGCTGTTGTACAGTTCTTTCATATTCCCTTTATTTGCTGCTTCTTCTGCCTCTTTAGCTAATTCATCTATATATTTCCTCTTATCCCTTTTAATGCATCTTCTCACTTCTTTGTTCACCTCTGTGTAAGCTTCCTGTGTCTTGGCTTTATTACTTCTTGTTTTGCTTTTATTTATGTCTGCTTTCTTGTTCTTTCTTTCTTTAATTTTATCCAGGGTCACTGCTGTCATCCATGCCTTATTCTGGCGTTCTCTTTTCCCCAGTGTTTCTTCGCATGTCTCTTTCCATATATTTTTTACCTGTTTCCAATGATCTTCTATATTTATTGTATTTTCTAGTTGTTGGAGGACTTGGTATTTGTTTGATATTGTGACTGCGAATTTATCTTTAATTCCTTGTTCTTTAAGAAACCCTACATTGAAATACGTTCTGCCCTTATTCGTTGTAGTATACCTTTTTAATTTAACTTTAAGTTTGGCTAACAGCAGATGATGATCAGAAGCTATATCTGCCCCTCTATATACTTTTACATCCTGTAAGGATGACTTAAACTTATTATTAATACATATGTGATCAATTTGATTTTCCGTTCTATGATCTGGTGACACCCATGTAGCTTTGTGTATTCTTTTATGTTGGAATATTGTTCCTCCTAGGCTCATTTGATTAAGGGCGCAGAAATTCACAAATATCTCTCCATTCTCGTTTATATCTCCAAGTCCATGTTTTCCCATAATCTCTTCAAAGCCTCTGTTGTCTGATCCTACCTTAGCATTTAGGTC
Source organism: Megaustenia siamemsis (assembly GCA_032433765.1). NCBI lineage: Eukaryota > Metazoa > Mollusca > Gastropoda > Stylommatophora > Ariophantidae > Megaustenia > Megaustenia siamemsis. The sequence continues at coordinate 182,339,398 of JAVIAB010000092.1, forward strand.
TCCCATCAAGATTATAATATCCTTGGCTCGTCTTGCATCCATCTGGCATTGTAGCTGTTTATAAAAATCATCTTTAACTGAGTCATCTTTATCGTTGGTTGGTGCATAGCATTGTATAATGTGTAATTTTATTTTGTTTTTGGTTGTTCTAAATGTTGCTCTCACCAGTCTTGGTCCCACTGCCTCCCATTCTATTAGTGTCTTCTGTGCATTCTTTGATAGCATTATAGCTACCCCTTCGCTATGTTGTGCTCCTGGTTCCTGTACAATCATCTCCCCTGTGTTCAATTTTATTCTCTCCGCTCCCAGCCATCTTGTTTCACACATTCCCAGAATATCTATCTTGTAGTTGTTCATTTCTGCTGCCACTTGTGCCGCTTTTCCCTGTTCGTTAAGGGTACGAACATTCCAGGTGCCAATTCTGGATGATTTCCTGGTAGACAAAGGGTGAGTCGGCAACCCGGACTCCTTATGGCTTTCTCCGGATTGCGTCATACGTCTCTTAGACAGAGAGCCCTTCTCTTTCCTGGATGGCGGATTTACTTTATCTTTCTTTGACTTGTTCATGTTTGTGAAGTTTTTTCGGCTTATTTTTTTACAGTATGGGATAGCCAGTCCCATGCCTAACCCTCCTTTCTCGCCTCTTACGAACATGCCTGGTAGGGTACAGCGCCGCTATTCTTTACTTCCCTTTCGGGCCCCGGCAGCCATACTGTAATTAACACAGCAAAAACATAGGCTATTTCCAATGATCTTCTATATTTATTGTATTTTCTAGTTGTTGGAGGACTTGGTATTTGTTTGATATTGTGACTGCGAATTTATCTTTAATTCCTTGTTCTTTAAGGAACCCTACATTGAAATACTTTCTACCCTTATTCGTTGTAATATACCTTTTTAGTTTAATTTTAAATTTAGCTATCAGAAAATGATGATCAGAAGCTACACCTGCCCCTCTATATACTTTTACCTCCCGTAAGGATGACTTAAACTTATTATTAATACATATGTGATCAATTTGATTTTCCGTTCTATGATCTGGTGACACCCATGTAGCTTTGTGTATTCTTTTGTGTTGGAATATCGTTCCTACTAGGCTCACTTGATTAAGGGCGCAGAAATTCACAAATATCTCTCCATTCTCGTTTATATCTCCAAGTCCATGTTTTCCCATAATCTCTTCGAAGCCTCAGTTGTCTGATCCTACTTTAGCATTTAGGTCTCCCATCAAGATTATGATATCCTTTACTCGTCTTGCATCCATCTGACATTGTAGCTGTTTATAGAAATCATCTTTAACTAAATCATCATTATCGTTGGTTGGTGCATAGCTTTGGATAAAGTGTAATTTTATTTTGTTTTTGGTTATTTTAAATGTTGCTCTCATTAGTCTCATTAGTCTCATTAGTCTCATTAGTCTTAATGCCCTAAAAAGTGAATCAATTCAGAGGAAGAGGTATGTTTACAGCACTCGGAAAAATGACAAATAATCAACAACAGAAAAAAATATGGACCAAGGCAGGATCGAATGCCCTAAACACGTGTTTATCTTACTTAATGGTTAATCGACCCGTGAATACATTCATGCACACAAATAAATACATAGCTAGAGGCAAGGCACATGTAAGGCGTGATGTATCTTCTGTTAATCTCTGCAGAAAGAATGCACCAAGAAACTGATGATGGAACTCAATGGAAAACTGAAGACCTTTATAGAGGACACGTCGACAATATTAGCAGGTCACAGTCGACAGATGGACAACACACAGGTTTTAGATGTTCTCTTCTCTTCTCTTCTCTTCTCTTCTCTTTTCTTCTCGTCTCTTCTCTTCTCTTCTCTCTTCTCTTCTCTTCTCTTCTCCTCTCCTCTCCACTATTCTCTTCTCTTCTCTTCTTCTCTCTTCTCCTCTCTTCCCTTTCCTTCTCTTCTCTTCTCTTCTTCTCTCTCCTCTCCTCTCTTCTCCTCTCCTCTCTTCTCCTCTCTTCTCTTCTCTCCTCTCCTCTCCTCTCTCCTCTCTTATCTTCTCTCCTCTCTTCTCTCCTCTCCTCTCCTCTCCTCTCCTCTCTTCTCTTCTCTTCTCTTCTCTCCTCTCCTCTCTTCGCTTCTCTTCTCTTCTCTCCTCTCCTCTCCTTTCTTCTCTTCTCTTCTCTTCTCTTCTCTCCTCTCTTCTCTCCTCTCCTCTTCTCTCTCCTCTTCTCTTATCTTCTCTCCTCTCATCTCCTCTCGTCTCTTCTCTCCTCTCCTCTCTTCTCATCTCTTCTCTTCTCTTCTCTTCTCTTCTCTTCTCTTCTCTTCTCTTCTCTTCTTTTCTCTTCTCTTCTCTTCTCTTCTCTTCTCCTCTCCTCTCCTCCTATCTCCTCTCTTCTCCTCTCCTCTCCTCTCCTCTCTTCTCTTCTCCTCTCCTCTACTCTCTTCTCCTCTCCTCTTCTCTCCTCTCCTCTCCTATCCTCTCCTCTCCTCTCCTCTCTTCTCTTCTCTTCTCTTCTCTTCTCTTCTCTTCTCTTCTCTTCTCTTCTCTTCTCTTCTCTCCTCTCCTCTCTTCTCCTCTCTCTTTTACTTACTTTATTACTTTGAGATAGAATTGTGTGATAGAACGTATAGTCGTATTTTTAATGTATCGGAGGAGGTGGGCGGGGGGGGGGGGTTGAGGAAATTAGATGATAACCAAAAATCGGTGGGGCTTGTTGCTTCCAAGAGGTGGACGAGGGTTCCATTCTACGGGTCGACTGAATTAACCCTGATTTGTACGTCACGTGACAATTGCACTACGACTCCAGCCTTCATTAAAAAAAGCCATCTGGTGGACACCCATAAACATGGCAGAAATTCCACTTCATATCCATGTCTACAATAGAGGAAACAATTATCATTGTCATCAGTGAGTGCCGTCTGCGCATTAAGGTTTGGCTACCATGGAGCGCCATTCCACTCTGTCTTTTGCCTTGGTAACGCAATTTGTCATAGGCTGAATTGATCATCGTTTAATGTTAGTTTATATTAGTATTTGCCTGCCTCTTCTTCTTTTACCTTGTATAAATCTCATGTGTCTTGTTTGAATTGTGTTTAGTTGTTGTCTTTTCATTTTTAGTTGTAAGACTTTATCATTTGTTTTCTTCTCTTTATGTATATAAACATACACATATTATTTATTTCTCTATTGTTTTATGTGTCACTTAAATAAAGTGTCTGTTCAAAGAAGGATATTGCCAGTAACAAGTTTTCAATGATATCTGTTGTTCAGTACTAGTGAGATGATGTTTCTTGTTTATGAAATGAATTATTTCATCGAAATATCTGTTGATGGTTTATCTCTAGCCTTCCTTGTGGGTAGTTATTTCATCCATGGCAATGAGAAAGAGGACAGATTTATTCGATGTGAAGAGAAACCAGAGTGATCTGTGTATACAAAAGATATAAAAATATACAAGTGGATAAAGAAATACAGTGAAGAAGATGGCGCTGAATAGGACACACACTATGGAAGCCAATTGAGAGTATTACACAACAAGCCTTTTTTGTAATCTCCAAGGAAAAAGACAGAGAGGAAGACTAAAATATTCTTGTAAAAGACAGATGGAAGCAGAGATGAAGATGATGGGGAATACATGGAATCATCCTAAAAGAATAGCAAGAAACAACGGCTTGGAAAGTGTTTGTTGAAGATCTATGCTCCACAGGGAGCTGAAATGTAGAAGAAGAAGATGGCAATAAGAAACATTCTGGAAATCTAAACGAGAACAACGACACATAGTTGACTGCTGACCTCAGAGTAAGTGAACCTGAGCTGATCATACATCACCTGTCTATCGGGACCGTCGAGCAAGTTTATTCGGCTTTTTTTTTTTTTTGTCGAAGAGCAGGGAACAACAGGCAGGCAAAAGTTCTTCGGAATAGTTGTGACGTTGAGCTAGAGTATGCACATGTTGAAACTATTTGTTGAAGAAATTGTCATGAAGAACTATGGTCACTAACTCAGTGTTACTTATAGGCCACATACAAGGCCCAGTTGGTCCCATTTTAACGCTAGTGGAATATTATTGTTCCATCATCATCAGGCCGCATGTCCATTGCAGAACGTTGCATTCACCACAGTCCGTCTGAAAGAATTTGTCTCTGGCCAGATCTCCCACTGAACGTTGCATTCACCACAGCCCATCTGAAAGAATGTGTCTCTGACCAGATATCCCACAGAACGGTGCATTCACCACAGCCCGGTGCATTCATCACAGTCCGTCTAAAAGAATGTTTCTCTAGCCAGATCTCCCACAGAACGTTGCGTTCACCACAGACCATCGGAAAGAATGTGTCTCTAGCCAGATCTCCCACAGAACGTTGCGTTCACCACAGCCCGTCTGAAAGAACGTGTCTCTAGCCAGATCTCCCACAGAACGTTGCGTTCACCACAGCCCGTCTGAAAGAATCTCTGTCTCTAGCCAGATCTCCCACAGAACGTTGCGTTCACCACAGCCCGTCTGAAAGAATGTGTCTCTAGCCAGATCTCCCACAGAACGTTGCGTTCACCACAGCCCGTCTGAAAGAATCTCTGTCTCTAGCCAGATCTCCCACAGAACGTTGCGTTCACCACAGCCCGTCTGAAAGAATGTGTCTCTAGCCAGATCTCCCACAGAACGTTGCGTTCACCACAGCCCGTCTGAAAGAATGTGTCTCTAGCCTGATCTCCCACAGAACGTTGCGTTCATCACAGCCCGTCTGAAAGAACGTGTCTCTAGCCAGATCTCCCACAGAAGGTTGCGTTCACCACAGTCCTTCTGAAAGAACGTGTCTCTAGCCAGATCTCCCACAGAACGTTGCGTTCATCACAGACCATCGGAAAGAACGTGTCTCTAGCCAGATCTCCCACAGAAGGTTGCGTTCACCACAGTCCTTCTGAAAGAACGTGTCTCTAGCCAGATCTCCCACAGAAGGTTGCGTTCATCACAGCCCGTCTGAAAGAACGTGTCTCTAGCCAGATCTCCCACAGAACGTTGCGTTCACCACAGCCCGTCTGAAAGAACGTGTCTCTAGCCAGATCTCCCACAGAAGGTTGCGTTCACCACAGCCCTTCTGAAAGAACGTGTCTCTAGCCAGATCTCCCACAGAACGTTGCGTTCACCACAGCCCTTCTGAAAGGACGTGTCTCTAGACTCTCAGAACCCATCCCTTCCATTATTGTTCTTTCCATCCTGCTGTGTCTTTCAACATGACCGTAGTATTTTTTTCTATCAAGTATAAACTATTTTGTGTTTTCTGTGCAAGCTACGAAAGCAAAAACGTATTTTATTTAAAAATATCAGTTCAACGAGAGACAAGAATCATATTGTTCCATTCTTGTCTACTACACCTATTATCATAGCCTGCCTTAACAACGGTTTGTATGAAATTACCAGCGTTGATATAATTAAATGTGGTAAGCGTGATTGAGTACATTAGAACATAAACGTACATTGAGGGCCAAGCTGTGTGAATCATGATACCTGACTGAGCAAGGTGGTCAGATTTGGTAGCTGCATACAAGTTACTCACGGTGTGGGAGCCAGTGCCCCATTAATCGTTCACATGCTGATGATCCCAAGTAGAATATACGAGGGAAAACAAAAGAAGAATGGTAAGAAACAGAAGAAGACGTTCATTCTGGCGAATGGAATGAATACAAATTTTTGTCATCCGTCCTTTTTGTATGCCATTTTGTGCCCACTCGGTTGTTGGGGGAGATAAAACGATCTGACTTAAAAAGGAAGTGACGTGGAAGAGATGGGTTGTGGTTTGCAGCTCGAACGAAGAACAGAATGGCGCCTTACAACTTCTGACATGTTTTTGTTTGTTGTATCCTGGCTTATTACTTTGGGATGACAGTTTTCTTTTCTTTTCGCTCGACCAATTTTAAATACTGAAGTTGTTCTTGGCTGAGGGCTTCAAGAATCTTCAGGACAAACTTCAAGACCAAAAGGACATATCTAGTTCAGTGAGAGAATACCTGACTGCCGCCGAGGAGAACTTGCGGGTCGGACTGCAGACGTTGAATTCCCAGCAGGTGGACTTAATGACCAGATCGGTTCAGGCAAGTTGTTGTCTAGCATCATTCATTGATGGTTGATTCATTCCAGCCTCAAATGTTGAGTGTAGAGTGTCTTTTATCTGTATTGTAATTAATCACATTTTTTTGGCCCGAAGCATCCTAATTTGGCACTGGTAGATTTGCTTAACAGTTTTGCACCTCGGATGCAGCCACTTTTAGACTTATCTTTTAGAATATTAACCATCAAGTGTTCTTTCTTGTGCGAACGTGCACACAGGATTTCCTGTTTTTTGCCGTTATCCAGGTCCGGGAGATACCAGATCTCACTACACAGAGACCAGGAGAGGGAAAAGCCACGAAAAAACCACTGATTTGAAGGGAACAATTCCTACTGCCTGGGGCAGGATTTATCCCGCGTCATTCCTGTCAAAGATAGACCACCCATTTTTTCCTTTCTCCCCCATCGAAAAAAAAAAAAAACAGAAGTGATTATTATAACTGCAGAAGAAGAATTCTGTGTAAAGACATGATCATTTACGTCAAGTGAAGCATTTTTGTTTGATAATGAAGGACATTTTGTTGTCACATTGTGTTGTCTAAATAACAAGACACTATGCCCGGGTGCACACACTTACAAACACATACCCATACACACACTATACGAGTATATATATATATAATCAAGTACCGTGCCTGATGGCGTAGGTGATCATGTCTCTCCACAACCCTCGATCTCAACAGTTGTTTATCATTTCTTATCGTTGACCTTCTCCCAAGACATCCTATTTAGCTGTTTAGGTATCTTCTCTCTTTGCTTCCCTCTATCTCTTCGTCCCTCAATTTTCCAAGTTGTCAGAATACATTTCAGCTGTTCCCTTCTCAATATATGGCCAAAATTATTATGATTATTTCTTCATAATATTGGACATTAGCTCTCTTGTTTCTGTGGCCTCTTTCAGAACGATTTCATTACTCTTCGAAACTGTCCATGGTATTCTCAATATTCTTCTTTAAAACCACATATTCTCAACATCATCATTGAGAGCCATAACCACATCGAAGGTTGGCTACCATGGAGTTCCATTCCGCTCTGTCTCTTACTTTGATGGTGCAGGTTGTCATAGGCTGACTTGTCCGTCCTTTGATGTTACTCGTCCATGTTAGTTTAGTCTCGATCTGCCTGTGCCTCTTTTACCTTGTATTTTCCCTTCCAAGATTAATTGTAGTAAGCTTTTGTATCTTTTAACATGGCCCAACAATCTCATTTGTCTGGTTTGAATTGTGTTTAGTAGTTATCTTTTTCATTTTTAGTTGTTTTAAGACTTCATCGTTTGTTTTCTTCTTTTTTTTCATCCTAATCTTGCTATTCTTCTTTAAATCAAAATGTTTAAATTTTCTATGTTTTCTTATGTAATGTCCGTGTTTCTGCACCATACAGGAATGTTGAGAAGTTATAACATTTGGCTTTTCTTAGTTTTAGCCTTGGTGTTATTTGTTTTGATGTTAGTATATTTTTCTTTACATTAAAATTGCTTTTTGTCATTCCTATTCTTTTGTTTATTTCAGTTTTACATTTTCCATCACTGGTTATAGTATATCCAAGGTAGCTCTGAACTGTCTCCAGGTCTATTCCTTCAACTTTGTCATCCGCTTGGAGATTTTGAGTATTATCTTTGTTTATGATCATGGTTTTAGTCTAATTGCTATTCATATCTAATCCATATTTTTTGTTTGTCATGTTTATTTCATTAAGTAATAGTTGTAGATCTTTAGGATTTTCTGCTAGTAGTACAGTATCGTCAGCATATCTTAGGTTATTGATTATCTTTCCATTAATTTGTAGGCCTGGCATCTCTATGTTTTTAAAGATTTGCTCAGTGTATAGATTGAACAAGCTTGGTGATAGGACGTATCCCTGTCTTACTCCTCTTTTTATATCAATGGGTGTAGAGAACTCTTTGTTATATTTTATTATTGCTGTTTGCTCCCAGTATAGATTAAATATTAGTCTTATGTCAGTGTCATCAAGATGTATATCTTTTAAGCAGTCTATAAGTTGTTTGTGGTGTATTCTATTGAAAATTTTTGTGTAGTCTATGAAGCCGGCAAATATAGTTTTGTTTACTTCTGTGCATTTTTCAATTAATGTCATCATGCAGAATATTGCTTCTTTAGTCCCACTGTTTTTACTAAATCCAGAACGTTATACTTCTAATTCCATATTGATTTTTATTAGGCATCCTTTCCTGTATAACTTTTAGCAATATGTTTGTTACATGGTTCATTAGTCTTATTGTTCTAAAATCGCTGCATTCAACTGCATCATTTTATACTTTACATACTTCTGTAAAATCAGGAAACTGCCAAAAAATTGCAGCGCTGTGGTAAAGCCGGTAGCAAGGAGTAAGTGTTGGGGTGTAACGTACACTCATACAAGGTATGGTGCCAGCTTTACAAACAAAGTAACACAACAAGATATTGACGTTTCGGCTTAAATGAGACCTTCATCAACAAACGAAGCTATCACAAACACAAACACAAACACAAACAGACAAAAAAACAAGGATAAATTCAACCACATCTAGAATGAACGAGACAAGTAAGTCAAAGAGAGATAAGAAGGATAAGAAATGAAATGATAAAATGAAAGGAAGATGTGCTACATATTAAGAAAATAACAATTTAAAATATATGTAAGCTAAGTAAATAATGTTAAATTAATGGGAGACTTATCTGAGAAGATACACAGGTACACTATGGATGTCTGAAGTCGAATGTGATGATTCGTGAGAGTGGGAGGGGGAACCAGTCACTTGATTAGACGAGAGGTCCGATGGGAGTCACAGGTGATAACAATGTGGGAGGTGGTCAAGAATGAGACGAGTGTCGGCTGAGATAGAGTAATGTATACTAGGGCGTGAAAACAAGAGCAAACAATGCCAGGCGTGCCATCGGGAAACAAGGGAGAGAATTGGGCACAGTGGGGGATAATATTTCAGGCAAAAGCAGCTTTCCAAGAAATGAAGAAGATACTGTGCAATCCATTTTTAACAATAGAAACAAGAAAAATTAGTTCCTAAATGTTATGTAGAGCCAGTCTTAACATATGGACGTGAATCAAGGACAATAGGACAACAGACAAGAAAATCACTGGAGTCTGTAGAAATGTGGTTTTGCAGAGTAATGAAAACGTTCTGAAAGAGGTCAAAGTAAAAAGAGAGCTAATTTCCAATATTAGGAAGAGACAATCATCATTTTTTGGCCGTGTAATGAGAAGAGAACAGATGGAATATATTGTAACAACTGGAAAATTGAGGAACGAAGAGATAGAGAGAAGCAAAGAGAAAAGATACCAGACAGATTAAGCGAATGGCCTGGCAGAAAGTAAATAACAGAAATAACTGTCGAGATCGAATGTTATGGAGAGATTTGATCACCTACGCTAGCAGGCTCGGTACTTGATGATGATGAGGGGATTAAGGAAGACCGGTGTAAACACGGGGTACGATCTGCAAGGCAGGATGGGGTGGTAGTGTGTGTCTGAAAGAAATAATATAACAGCAGCTATGGGAAAATAGAATAAATGGAAACATAAAGAGAGTATGGTAGAACTAGAATATACAGTGAAAGAGAAGAATCAGGCCACATACGTATTGATAAGGATTATAAGATTAAGTTGGTAAAGAGAAATCATGACTCCTGTTGATGGGTACCAACGTACCTACAAATATGTAGCGTAGACCCGGAGTATAAAAGGGGAAATCTCGTCAGGGTGTAAGAGGGCAAGACAGGAGAAGGGGAGGGAAGAATGGAGAGAAGAATGGAGAGAAGAGGGGGAAATCGGAAGGTAGAGGGGAATAGGAGGAAAGGATAGGGAGAGAAAATGGAAGAAAGAGGAGTATTTGAGTGATTCTCTCTCTATATATACATACATATATATATATATATATATATATATATATATATAGAGAGAGAGAGAGAGAGAGAGAGAGAGAGAGAGAGAAGGTAAGCTGATATTTAGAAGACGATCCAGCGAGAGTAGAGTTTTGGTCCTTTGTCTTCTTGACATTCTGGTGGTTGGGGCCGACATCAACCAAGATGAAGGATCCCAGGAAATAAGCTAATTTCGCCACGCAAGCTTGTAGTCTCGCAAATATAATTATGACCATAAGAAACTCGATTATAAAGAAGAATACCGAACCAAGTCTACTGCAGACTTTGCCATTATTGATGTGAGTGCAAAGAAAAAAGATAATAGAGCATTAGTTCTTATTCGATGTTTTTGTTAACTGTTAGTCGTTATTTCCACGTGGAACATTAATTGATAACTGAAATATTCGTGAAACTTTCTTCGTTCTTTTAGGCAATGGAAGAAATACTGTGTCCTATACAAGAAACTTTGTTGACTCAAAGGAAAGAGATAGAGGAGATTAGGTCCAGGCTGCACAGGGTCACGTGAGTCGTAGTTAATTGAGTTATTGTTCATTTAGTAAAATATCCGGAACAACAATTCTATAAATTAGCTAGATATACATTTACTGTGAAATACAACTTAGTTTCTATATTAGCGATATTAATGAACTTATTTATGTGATATTTTATAAATAAATAACCAAAGAATATGTCAAGATAGGACATTTGAAAGAGGTTATAATAACACAGACAGCACTTTGGATATAATAGGCGAGCCTTTGTGAACGAAGTTTGTATTTAACAAGGGGTTAAGGCAAAGAAATTCAATTGAATGCATAAAAATGCGAAGCTGCAGTAAAGCTAAATGTGAGGGAGAAAAGTAAGGGGTTAAAATTGAACAAGAAGGGTCGAAGTCGGAATAGTAAGGAAACAGAAGTAATTGTCATATCGAGGAAACAATCATCACCATCATGCAGCATAAAAATAAACAGGCCTGTTGAGCCGAAACATCGTTCAAATTTGTGTCGTCTATCAATTACGTAAAGCTTTCACCCTACCATTTTTTTCTACTTTTTTTTTTCAATTTTCCCCTGTATTTAACAAGTACCTCGTGACTGGATGAGGAAAATACATACATTAGAAAGGAATGCTGTTTAGCGGCTCAGATAGAACAAGCAAAGTAAAGGATCTCTTCATGCCTTGCTAGTTGTATGGGGAGTATGGTGTTAGTGATCATATTTTAAAAATATGATTACAGCACAGTTTTGGGTGATGTGGTCGATATCATGTGAGGCCGCATTTACTTCCCAGAAAAATCTCTGGTACCCATTTTTAAAGGCTGGATGAAGTAGTAAAGGCAAGGAATATATTCAATCGCAACGTATGCTGAGCGTATACAACAGGGGAACATCTGATGTGACTCGACTGATCCCCTTCATCATCATCATCAAGTACCGAGCCTGCTGGCGTAGATGATCATGTCTCTCCACAACTTTCGATCTCGACAATTATTTATCATTTATGTTGTTGACTTTCTGCCAAGCCGCCATTCTCTTAAGCTGTCTGGTATCTTTTCCCTCTATCTCTTCGTTCCTCAATTTTCCCAGTTGTTACAATATATATTCCAGCTGTTCTCTTCTCATTATGTGGCCAAAAAATGATGATTGTTTCTTCCTAATATTGGAAATTATCTCTCTTTTTCCTCTGGCCTCTTTCAGAACGTTTTCAATACTCTTCTTAGCTGCCCACGGTATTTTCAACATTCTTCTGTAAAACCACATTTCTACAGACTCCAGTGATTTCCTTGCCTGCTATCCTATTGTCTATGATTCACATCCATATGTTAAGATTGGCTCTACATAACATTTAAGAACTATTTTTTGTTTCTATTGTCAAAAATGAGAAAAATGAAAAAAATGAGATACATCGAAGACGATGGCGCTAGATAGGACACACACTGCAGAAGCCAACTGAGAGTATTACACAACAGGCCCTTTTTTTGGAATCCACAGGAGAAAAGACAAAGATGAAGATCTAGGAATTCTTGGAGAAGACAGATAAAAGCAGAGATGATTACGGGGAAGACATGGAATGATCTTAAGAGAATGGCAAGAAACAGAACGGCTTGGAAAGTGTTTGTTGAAGACCTATGCTCCACAGGGAGCAGAAAGGTAGAAGATATTGTCAAAAATGGATTGCACAGTATCTTCCTCATTTTTTGGAAAGCTGCTTGTCTTTATTTTGCACTGAAGTGGTGCCTTTTTATTTGTTGTTACCATTACTTCTGTCCTTTTGCTATTAAGGCTGAGTCCTTTATTTTTGCTTTCTTTCACTATAATGTCTAACATTTCCTGTAACTCATTTTCACTCTTAGCGATTAAGACTGTATCATCAGCATACCTTAGATTATTTATATTATGACCTCCGATTGTTATCCCCTGATCCCCTTACTCCAGGTAAATCAGACGAATTGGTGAGGTAGGTGGCTCACTTTTATATGGAACAACATAGTTCTCCCCCCCCCCTCTCTCTCTCATTCTCTCCCTCTCTCTCTCTCTCTCTCACTCTCATTCTTTCTCTTTATCTTTCATACATTCTATCAACGACTGCTCATTATCATCCACGTTTAAATGGACACTCAATGGGCAAGCTTTGTTAGTGTGTCATTCAGCCTGGCACATGCCACGTCAGCAGAGCAGTTTTGTGCAGCAAGTTGTCTCCCATTGTTTATCTTGACTCGCTCGGTTGGACTGGTTACTTTTGATTCCGGGGACACCTCAGAGAGGTGACGTATGATCTATGTATCACTGTAAATCTATACAGCTGGTTGAAATTTTCTGCGACTACATGACGCGAGGGAAGTGTCGTGTGAAGCAGAAATGAGCAAAAACCGACACAATCATGTATCAAACCTCGACAAGTGTCGTGTGAAGCAGAAATGAGCAAAAACTGATACAATTGTGTATCAAACCTCGACAAGTGTCGTGTGAAGCAGAAATGAGCAAAAACTGATACAATTGTGTATCAAACCATGACAAGTGCCGGTTAAAATATTCTGCACTGTAGCGTGCAAGTGTCAAGGCACGTACCTGAAGGCTTGTATTTATATTAGTCGCTCACTAAGTGATCTACCATCAAGGCGATGCACATCTCTATTCCATGTCCATGTCTCTGTACTATACAGGAACGTTGAGAAGATTAAAGGAAAGTTGAGAAGATTTAAGGAACGTTGAGAAGATATAACATTTTGCTATTCTTAGTTTATCCCTGGTGTTAGTATATTAACTGACATATATTGGCTGGTAATTTGTTGGTCATTGTTTGAACATTTCTATCATTTTTCTGCTACAGAACATGCCTAGAAGAGAGATTTCCTGGACAAACCAAGAAAGGTATGAGCTACGACACTCTGAAGGAGCGGATCGTGGAGCTGACTACACAGAGAGACGCCGAGAAAGTTTTCCACCGAATAACCCGCCAATCTTTGCGCGCGCTGGAACGTGACCATGATAGGTTACGTCATGAGTACATCCATGCTACATACAGGCGTAGCAACCACAATGAATGGTACATAATACATACACCATTCGTTTTAATCGTGTTTCGAAATTCTGATTGTTTATGATTAATGATGATATCGTATGACAGGGAACAGACGGTTGTGTTCACTTTCTGTGCGGTTTCGTCTTTTGTCTTTTGACATATGCTGGAACTGCTATGATGGGGACTACAGCTACCTTTCTTTGTTTGGGAGATGAGATAGTAATTCGGATATTAAGTAGCACCATGCACCGGACCCGCATTGTATCTGGTCACACGTCTCTGTTATTTGCGAGCTGGTCATTCTCGGCGAGGGAGCTGCTGGCTGCTGTTGTTACCTCTCACTTCGCTGTTATTTTTATTGATTGCCTACGTCGGGGTCCTTATCTTTTACCCTCTGGTTCCCTTTTGAGATTCTCCTGCTGTCTCTTCTCAACACAAGACCAACATATGACCATCTCATTACTTTGATTAAATATGATATTGTTGGATGTTTTGTTATTTCTTTTATTTCTGCACTACTCTTGAATTCATTTCATGGCATACACAATATTTTTCCTGAGGCAGTTGTTTTCAAATGTAACCAGTTCTTTTTCTATTGTTGCTCAACTTTACACCTTTGTAATTTCACGCATAAGAATATGTATACCTACTTTGGTTCATTATCTGCTGATCTCGATCTAGTTTATTGTGGTTTCGATCCGCAATCATCTTTCGATTATCAATCACTGTTATCCAAGTGTCACCACACTCAAGATCTTACTTTCATCTCAACAAGTCTGAACAATAACATTCTTTATAAAACAACAATAAGTTTAGTCCATTGATCATGGCGCTGAGCTATGTCAACATATCTTCAAAATCTAATCGACTCTGCTCTAACTGACTCAACTAGACTTGACTTCCTAGAGAGAGTGAGCTCGAACTTGGCTAAGCCGGTACTAACCAAGGAGAGAGACTGACTGCTGACTACCTTCTGACTGCTTGACTGTTAACTGCCCGACCGTTGAGTGCGTTTCCAACCTTTTTATATTTACCCCTAGTTGCAATCCCAAGCTCCTTTTCTCATTCAATCAAATTCTGCCACTCTAATTTCCTTTGTCTCCTAGTTACTACACAAATACATCACAACCGTCAAAACAATGACGCCCCTTTTTCTCCCTTCGAGAAATTTCCATATCACACTATCTAAACCACTTTCATTGTACCTATGTTCTATTCCCATACTCTGCATGTTTTCTACAATTCCCTAGCCGGTAACTATTACACTGTTTCTAGTCTATTGTTAACGTCTGCATAGAGTAATGAAAATAACCCCCTTAGTAGTGCAGTATTTCAATACAAATTAAGGAATTCAAGTAGCTACTAGTAATATAAACATGTGCCAATGAAATTGCAGAGAGAGAATCAGCCAACTTATCATGTACTCAAAAGAAACATGAGTTATCAACAAAGGTGTATTGCACTTTCAGAGTACAATGTAAATGTGAATTTTAGTAAATATACACATATATTGACATAGTACATTTAATGGAAGGGAACAGTCCAACTTACATCATCTTTAATCGTTAATCGTGCATATTGTCTGAGTCTGGACATAGGGATCATAGTACTAAAGATATTTATTATTTTCAATATTTACGCTGTGAGAATATAACATTTGAAAGGATTCTTGACTTTGCTTAAATCTAATACAAAGAACTTCCATGTCATTCTTGTTGACTTTCTTTCCTGTTATTGAAAGGTCTAAACATTTCTACAGCATAGCGAAAAGTGTTCCCACAACCATTAGCAACTTCGTGGAAGATCACATGGCAGAGTTCAGCGTGTAGTTTCTTCATTCTCATGTGTTTATATTTCATGTCAAAATATCTGAACTTGAAAATTAAAACATGTCTGCCAAAGAAGTCATTGGAATAATTTATTCTGCTTTAACTTTACTGAGGAATAGATTGTTGGGAAGCTTTGTGTCTATAAATATAAGAGAGGCTTACCGCAAAAATGTATATACAACAAGGGACAAATTGTTGAGTTTTACACTTTCATTGAGTATCTTCTTCTTACTTTCAATTTCCTGTAAAGCGTCAACCTTAAACAAACACTTTCCAACACTTTCTGTTTCCTGTCAAGCGTCAACCTTAAACAAACACTTTCCAACACTTTCTGTTTCCTGTCAAGCGTCAACCTTAAACAAACACTTTCCAACACTTTCTGTTTCCTGTCAAGCGTCAACCTTAAACAAACACTTTCCAACACTTTCAATTTCCTGTCAAGCGTCAACCTTAAACAAACACTTTCCAACACTTTCAATTTCCTGTCAAGCGTCAACCTTAAACAAACACTTTCTGTTTCTTGCCATTCTTTTAAGATCATTTCATGTCTTCCCAGTCATCTTCATCTCTGCTTCCGCCTGTTTTGTCCAAGAATAATTTGGTCTTACTCTTTGCCTCTTCTCCTGGGGGGGGGGGGGGGGGGTTTCCAAAATATGGCCTGTTGTGTAATACTCTCAGCTGGCTTCCACAATCTGTGTCCAATCCAGAGCCATAGTATTCTTTTATATCTTTATCCACTGGTATTTTACTGATAAAGTAAAATACCCCCACACGCCAAGTGGCGTATACGTATAGGGAATATGGTGTTAGTGACCATAAATTTTCGGCACATGATTTTCGGAGTAATGTGGTCGGTATTACGCCCGTGCCGCTTTACTTTCCCAAAAAATCCGGTATCCATTTAAGGCTGGATGAACCCGGAAACCGTCGGTTGACTGATATCTTTCCCATAATTCTACGCAAGTGATTTTGTCATGCCATTTCATCCTTTTTGTCTCCGCAATTATCCATTAAAGAAGGTCTGTATCTTCGTGATTGTCATTTCTTTGTTGTTCCCCATGTTTCACAGCCATATAATATGAATAACTAAACATTGAAGTTGAACGCTTATTTTTGTAGTTAACCTTCGTTCTTTAAAAAAAAATTATTAATGGATGTGTAATTTGTTTCAGCAATTCACAACACCGACTGTGGTACTATATGAACAACCAAGACAAGTGCCAGCATTATGACAACAACTACAGCAACGTCAGAAACACTCACGAAACGTTAGACAAATCTTACATGGAAGTGCAAGAAGAAGCGCACAAAATCGCACATCCTGGAAACAGAAAGCGCGACACAGATCTCGAGAAACCAGACCAAGATAGCCAACGACTGCCACACCGATCATGTACATTTGCAGAAGGCAGGCGTCAGCGTTGTTTTCATGACAAAACACTTCGGAATCCAACAAGAGAAGATTTCAGTTCCCAAAAGAAAATCGGGACTATCCATAAAAATGCTGGATCCACTGATGACCGCATTTTATTTTCTGACTACAGCCAAAACCTGACCTGTGCACACACAAACACACCGTCGAGTGTAGGTAGAGAATTAAATAACGAAGGCTGTCTGTTCATGGTAAAGCAAAGGGAGCTAACAAGTCTACAGGCACACCCAACGAAAGATGTGTTGTGTGGTTATGGTAATCTTTACAAGATATCCATGGAGACAGAAACCTCTTGTGGAGGTTCGCTTTTAAATAACAGCCACTTCGGCGACGACTAATCACTGCATGATTCATTTAACATATAAAATAATAAACAACAGACTTGCGTGTTCTCATTGGCCTCTCTTTTAGATCTAGTCCTATTTCAAAACAGTATACCTGAAGGCTGCACGTCATAAGTATAGCAGGAAACAAAATATAAATAAGCGATCACAGGACGACAGAGGGGGGAAACTCGTTTTTAAAAACACAATGTATTGTTACTTGATATTTGTGACATTTATTTTACATACTATGATACTTGTGACATTTATTTTAAGTATTATGATATTTGTGACATTTATTCTGAGTATTATGATAGTTTGTGGCATTTATTTTACATACTATGATATTTGTGACATTTATTTTGAGTACTATGATATCTGTGACATCTATTTTGAGTACTATGATATTTGTGACATTTATTTTGAGTACTACGATATTTGTGACATTTATTTTGAGTACTACGATATTTGTGACATTTATTTTGAGTACTACGATATTTGTGACATTTATTTTGAGTACTATGATATTTGTGACATTTATTTTCAGTACTATGATATTTGTGACATTTATTTGAAATGCTATGTTCAATATGTAAAATACAACCAACAGTTGTAACGAGAGTTTACTGTTTAACTGCAAAGGGGAGAAAGAAGCTGTAGCCAGAAAGTATACAATTCATGTCACCTCAAACTTCATTCTCAAAGTTTAGTTGTTCGTTTATCGGGTCCGTATAGATGGAAGCCACATTGTCTTAACTCTTATCTGGAGTGAGCTGTGGGGTGGTTGTTGAGGTCACAAAGAACAACGAAGCAACAGCTGCGGAGAAGACACGCATCTATTAATTATTGACAAAGGATGAAGTCTATGTCGATATAGATGTAGAATAGATACACAAATCTATTCTTAATGACGTTTAGATCACACATAAGTGCATTATGTTATTAGATTATGTTTCTATGGTCCATATTTTCAACAATTGTCTTGCTTACTTTCATAATGTGTAATAGACGTCACATACATGAACTAATTCTATGGCCGATATACATTATCCTCGACCTGGCGTGATTTGTCATAAATGTACCGATGTTCATTAAAGTAAGGGCACTATCGCTAGATTGACACAGCTGAGCAAGGCTTCAATGTTAGCTTTCTTCTCTTCAAATTGCTCGCCCTCATAATATCCAAGCATGTAGCTTCAGACCGTGGCACAGGGACATTCACGGTAAGAAAACCATAGAACAGAATGGAGTCGAATCACAATGCGTAGTCTTCAGGTATGGGGCCCTTTTTAGAACGGCCGTTTGAATGTTTATAACACCATTCACGGGTCATAACAATTATCAACTTGAAAGTGAACATGTTTATGACACCAGTCACGAGTCATAACAATTATCAACTTGAAAGTGAACATGTTTATAACACCATTCACGAGTCATAACAATTATCAACATGAAAGTGAACATGTTTATAACACCATTCACGAGTCATAACAATTATCAACTTGAAAGTGAACATGTGTTATGACACCATTCACGAGTCATAACAATTATCAACTTGAAAGTGAACATGTGTTATGACACCATTCACGAGTCATAACAATTATCAACTTGAAAGTGAACATGTAATATTTAGTCACATATTTAATGAACCAGCACTAATGTGATGGCTGGAACTGCTACTTTGGTGAGGCGTGTAATGTTGGCTGGTGTTGATGATGCTGCTGCTCGCAACTGATGTTTCAGGTTTATGTCTGTCAGCCTTGAGCGCAGTCGACTCTTTGGGAAGGTGAATTTTGGAAAGATCTTCTGGCAGCACTACGTTCCGAACACATTTAGATGTTTTAATGCACGTCTTATCAAAGTGGGAAGTTCATCATTGCTGATGTAACGCCTTTAGAATTCAAGAAGTGGAATGTTGTTGTACCTAACTTTCAGTTCACACTTACATTGCAAATGAATAATATCAAGTAATAAGTTATCAGGTACCTCAGCTGGTTTCATAATGATTGTTGTTGTACCTAACTTTTAGCACACATTTACATTGCACTGAATGATATCAAGTAATAAGTTATGAGGAGCATCAGCTGGTTTCATGTTGAATGCTGTAATGATGTTTCAGATTTCGTTTTTGATTAATTATAATGCGTCGTCACAAACAAAATATAGTGTTTAGTTTGTGTGTTTAGTTTGTGGCGATGAATTAGCAGTAATGATAAAAGCCAATCTGGAGCGTCATTACAGATAAAATACATTACAGATATAATACATTACAGATATAATACATTACAGATTAATACATTATAGATATAATACATTACAGATATAATACATTACAGATATAATACATTACAGATATCATACATTACAGATATAATACATTACAGATATAATATATTACAGATATAATATATTACAGATATAATACATTACAGATATAATACATTACAGATATAATACATTACAGATATAATACATTACAGATATAATATATTACAGATATAATATATTACAGATATAATATATTACAGATATAATACATTACAGATATAATACATTACAGATATAATATATTACAGATATAATACATTACAGATATAATACATTACAGATATTACATACATTGCAGATTTGTTTTTGTTTTTTTACTTCAAGAGAAAAATAATCATTCGTCCATTTTTCTTGGAAAGATCAACACTCTGCTGCAACTTATCGTTTCTTTGTATTTGTTGTTTATTGAATTTCGCATCACTTAAGTATGAACAACTATCCAATGTGTGTTTCGAGATTGATGCGATGTTTTGCTTCGATCAACGCAATGTGTCAACACTTTCGTCAAATGTGTACACATAATCTTGCAAGCTGTGGCCGAGCATTAAGAATAAAGCGACACAGTTATTGGCGGAAACGACTATAAGATCAAAGAGACAATTCCCACAACAGAACTTACATGAATAAAGAAGGTGGGCTGGGATTTAAAAAAAAGTTTATTGGTTTTCGAATCCCGTGCCAGACCGAACGACTTCGCGGGCCGAATATAGCACTGTAGCCGGAGATTTCCCACACTTGATATAGTCTATTACTGCTAACGACAATCTAGCTTCACACGTGCTATGTAGCTCTCATAGAAGACATGATTACGACTTCTAGTTAATACAAGTTAACCCTTGTTGATCGTTCTCTAATGCTAACACAATTTATCCATTTGCTCAATGAATATTTTTTTTCTGATTTGTATATTTTTTCAATTACAATTGATAATTATTTTGTTTTTTTCTGATTATACATTAAAGATCATTTTAATGAAAATCTCAGCATTTAAATGTTAATTCATTTACTGTTGAACAGTTAATTCATTTACTGTTGTAGTTAATTCATTTACAGTTGTACAGTTAATTCATTTACTGTAATACTGTTAATTAATTTATTGTTGTGCCGTTAATTCATTTACCGTTGTACCATTAATTCATTTACTGTAATACTGTTAATTAATTTACTGTTGTGTTGTTAATTCATTTACTGTTGTACCGTTAATTCATTTACCGTTGAACTGTTACTTCATTTACCGTTGTACCATTAATTCATTTACTGTAATACTGTTAATTAATTTACTGTTGTGCTGTTAATTCATTTACTGTTGTACCGTTAATTCATTTACTGTTGTACCGTTAATTCATTTACTGTTGCACCGTTAATTCATTTACTGTTGTACTTAATTTTCATTCACTATTACTTTTAATCTAATAACTGCCGATACATGTTTACAAATAAGGCTACGATCTCATTTAACTCACATTACAGGTTCAGTAATTTGTTTTTCTTCGGACCAATAGGAATTACTGTTCAATATATCAATTACATGCCATCAGAAGAAACAAATCAATCAATCAGAAGACCACAAGCCCCAAATCAAGATACTCTTCATAATATGAATAGATGGGAACAAGTCTTCATTATACGCCTCAGAATAGGGCACAATCGACTCCAAAATTACTAATATACAAGATTCAAGATCGGTACCTCAACAACATGTACATGTGGACAAGCACATCGGACTGCTGAGTATGTACTTCAGACTGCCGAATATGTACTTCAAGACTGTACTGAATATTTAAAAAAAGTAAAGTAAAGTGCCCCGTCAAGCCAAGTGGCGTATAGGGAATATGGTGTTAGTGAACATACATTTTACAGACCTTCAGCACATGATTTTTTGGGGTAATGTGGTCGGTATTACGCCCGTGTCGCTTTACTTTCCCAGAAAAAAAATCCGGTACCCATTTAAGGCTGGGTGAACCCGGAAGCCGTCGATTGGGATCGAACCCTACCTCTTGTCCTTTGTAGTCCAGTTCACTAACCACTGAGCTATCGCGGCTCTCTTCATGGAGTGACTTAATTTAAAAAGTGATACTTTTACTTGCATTTTGAGTCAGAATTAAAATCAATAATTTCACCACTCCAACATGGAATATTACAGCTACATCTGTTATTTCATCTCACACTTTGTCAGTACAATCCATATAGTAAATGTTCCTATCGTTTAATGCAATAAACTAAACTGATCTCGATGTCCTGCTGCAGGCATTGAGGGGAAGTCACCAGAACCTAAGTTTCGTGAAAGTAAAGATACCACTGGAGCCGCGACAGCTCAGTGGTTAGTGAACTGGACTACAAAGGACAAGAGGTAGGGTTCGATCCCAACTGACAGCTTCCGGGTTCGCCTAGCCTTAAATGGGTACAGGATTTTTTCTGGGAAAGTAAAGCGGCACGGGCGTAATACCGACCACATTACCCCAAAAATCATGTGCTGAAGGTCTTTAAAATTTATGGTCACTAACACCATATTCCCTATAAGCCACTTGGCATGACGGGGGGCTCTTTATTTTTTTTCTTTGAAGATACCACTCCAGATTAAGGCTATATAGCATTCTTCTATTGAATTACCTTTTTGGCATCATTTAGGGAATGACCCTTTAAATATTATTCTAACCATGGCTTGAATCATTTCAAGCAATGCACTGACATCACTTTGAGTTTCCTTTTCTGCCTCGCTACTGAGAACATCTGCCTTATCATCTCTACTTTTACTACAATCAGCAGATTTGGTTAAACAACCAGAGACAAACGTCATGTTCTTCTGTACTGCATACTCTGAAATTTAATAGAAATATTGGAAATATGGAAAGTTCGGATGGGGAAAGTTTTTAATTCTTTAGGGCAAAGAATTCATTCTGAGTTTCAGAGAATGAGTTTGTGCGCTTTTTGTATTTGCAGTGGGATCTGATCTGTGACAATGTAGGCTTGAAGGAGTTAGTGCAGACGATCAATCTGTGACAATGTAGGCTTGAAGGAGTTAGTGCAGACGATCAATCCGTGACAATGTAGGCTTGAAGGAGTTAGTGCAGACGATTAATCTGTGACAATGTAGGCTTGAAGGAGTTAGTGCAGACGATCAATCTGTGACAATGTAGGCTTGAAGGAGTTAATGCAGTCGATCAATCTGTGACAATGTAGGCTTGAAGGAGTTAGTGCAGACGATCAATCTGTGACAATGTAGGCTTGAAGGAGTTAGTGCAGACGATCAATCTGTGACAATGTAGGCTTGAAGGAGTTAGTGCAGACGATCAATCTGTGACAATGTAGGCTTGAAGGAGTTAGTGCAGACGATCAATCTGTGACAATGTAGGCTTGAAGGAGTTAGAGCAGACGATCAATCTGTGACAATGTAGGCTTGAAGGAGTTAGTGCAGACGATCAATCTGTGACAATGTAGGCTTGAAGGAGTTAGTGCAGACGATCAACATGTGACAATGTAGGCTTGAAGGAATTATTGCAGACGATCAATCTGTGACAATGTAGGCTTGAAGGAGTTAGTGCAGACGATCAATCTGTGACAATGTAGGCTTGAAGGAGTTAGTGCAGACGATCAATCTGTGACAATGTAGGCTTGAAGGAGTTAGTGCAGACGATCAATCTGTGACAATGTAGAATTGAACTAGTTAGTGCAGACGATCAATCTGTGACAATGTAGGCTTGAAGGAGTTATTGCAGACGATCAATCTGTGACAATGTAGGCTTGAAGGAGTTAGTGCAGACGATCAATCTGTGACAATGTAGGCTTGAAAGAGTTAGTGCAGACGATCAATCTGTGACAATGTAGGCTTCAAGGAGTTAGTGCAGACGATCAATCTGTGACAATGTAGGCTTGAAGGAGTTAGTGCAGACGATCAATCTGTGACAATGTAGGCTTGAAGGAGTTATTGCAGACGATCAATCTGTGACAATGTAGACTTGAAGGAGTTAGTGCAGACGATCAATCTGTGACAATGTAGGCTTGAAGGAGTTATTGCAGACGATCAATCTGTGACAATGTAGGCTTGAAGGAGTTAGTGCAGACGATCAATCTGTGACAATGTAGGCTTGAAAGAGTTAGTGCAGACGATCAATCTGTGACAATTTAGGCTTCAAGGAGTTAGTGCAGACGATCAATCTGTGACAATGTAGGCTTGAAGGAGTTAGTGCAGACGATCAATCTGTGACAATGTAGGCTTGAAGGAGTTAGTGCAGACGATCAATCTGTGACAATGTAGGCTTGAAGGAGTTATTGCAGACGATCAATCTGTGACAATGTAGACTTGAAGGAGTTAGTGCAGACGATCAATCTGTGACAATGTAGGCTTGAAGGAGTTATTGCAGACGATCAATCTGTGACAATGTAGGCTTGAAGGAGTTGGTGCAGACGATCAATCAGTGACAATGTAGGCTTGAAGGAGTTAGTGCAGACGATCAATCTGTGACAATGTAGGCTTGAAGGAGTTAGTGCAGACGATCTGATCTGTGACAATGTAGGCTTGAAGGAGTTATTGCAGATGATCAATCTGTGACAATGTAGACTTCAAGGAGTTAGTGCAGACGATCAATCTGTGACAATGTAGGCTTGAAGGAGTTAGTGCAGACGATCAATCTGTGACAATGTAGGCTTGAAGAAGTTAGTGCAGACGATCAATCTGTGACAATGTAGGCTTGAAGGATTTATTGCAGACGATCAATCTGTGACAATGTAGGCTTGAAGGAGTTATTGCAGACGATCAATCTGTGACAATGTAGGCTTGAAGGAGTTAGTGCAGACGATCAATCTGTGACAATGTAGGCTTGAAGGAGTTAGTGCAGGCGATCTGATCTGTGACAATGTAGGCTTGAAGGAGTTAGTGCAGACGATCAATATGTGACAATGTAGGCTTGAAGGAGTTAGTGCAGACGATCAATATGTGACAATGTAGGCTTGAAGGAGTTATTGCAGATGATCAATCTGTGACAATGTAGGCTTGAAGGAGTTATTGCAGACGATCAATCTGTGACAATGTAGACTTGAAGGAGTTAGTGCAGACGATCAAACTGTGACAATGTAGGCTTGAAGGAGTTATTGCAGACGATCAATCTGTGACAATGTAGGCTTGAAGGAGTTAGTGCAGACGATCAATCTGTGACAATGTAGGCTTGAAGGAGTTAGTGCAGACGATCAATCTGTGACAATGTAGGCTTGAAAGAGTTAGTGCAGACGATCAATCTGTGACAATGTAGGCTTCAAGGAGTTAGTGCAGACGATCAATCTGTGACAATGTAGGCTTGAAGGAGTTAGTGCAGACGATCAATCTGTGACAATGTAGGCTTGAAGGATTTAGTGCAGACGATCAATCTGTGACAATGTAGGCTTGAAGGAGTTATTGCAGACGATCAATCTGTGACAATGTAGACTTGAAGGAGTTAGTGCAGACGATCAATCTGTGACAATGTAGGCTTGAAGGAGTTATTGCAGACGATCAATCTGTGACAATGTAGGCTTGAAGGAGTTGGTGCAGACGATCAATCTGTGACAATGTAGGCTTGAAGGAGTTAGTGCAGACGATCAATCTGTGACAATGTAGGCTTGAAAGAGTTAGTGCAGACGATCAATATGTGACAATGTAGGCTTCAAGGAGTTAGTGCAGACGATCAATCTGTGACAATGTAGGCTTGAAGGAGTTAGTGCAGACGATCAATCTGTGACAATGTAGGCTTGAAGGATTTAGTGCAGACGATCAATCTGTGACAATGTAGGCTTGAAGGAGTTATTGCAGACGATCAATCTGTGACAATGTAGACTTGAAGGAGTTAGTGCAGACGATCAATCTGTGACAATGTAGGCTTGAAGGAGTTATTGCAGACGATCAATCTGTGACAATGTAGGCTTGAAGGAGTTGGTGCAGACGATCAATCTGTGACAATGTATGCTTGAAGGAGTTAGTGGAGACGATTATCTGTGACAATGTAGGCTTCAAGGAGTTAGTGCAGACGATCTGATCTGTGACAATGTAGGCTTGAAGGAGTTATTGCAGATGATCAATCTGTGACAATGTAGGCTTGAAGGAGTTAGTGCAGACGATCAATCTGTGACAATGTAGGCATGAAGGAGTTAGTGCAGACGATCAATCTGTGACAATGTAGGCTTGAAGGAGTTAGTGCAGACGATCAATCTGTGACAATGTAGGCTTGAAAGAGTTAGTGCAGACGATCAATCTGTGACAATGTAGGCTTCAAGGAGTTAGTGCAGACGATCAATCTGTGACAATGTAGGCTTGAAGGAGTTAGTGCAGACGATCAATCTGTGACAATGTAGGCTTGAAGGAGTTAGTGCAGACGATCAATCTGTGACAATGTAGGCTTGAAGGAGTTATTGCAGACGATCAATCTGTGACAATGTAGACTTGAAGGAGTTAGTGCAGACGATCAATCTGTGACAATGTAGGCTTGAAGGAGTTATTGCAGACGATCAATCTGTGACAATGTAGGCTTGAAGGAGTTGGTGCAGACGATCAATCTGTGACAATGTAGGCTTGAAGGAGTTAGTGCAGACGATCAATCTGTGACAATGTAGGCTTGAAGGAGTTAGTGCAGACGATCAATCTGTGACGATGTAGGCTTGAAGGAGTTAGTGCAGACGATCAATCTGTGACAATGTAGGCTTGAAGGAGTTAGTGCAGACGATCAATCTGTGACAATGTAGGCTTGAAGGAGTTATTGCAGACGATCCTTCTTGCCGGCCAGACATTTGGCGGAATCATCTTCACAAGTTTTGGTCAGTAACCGGTAAAAGATTGCTATTTATATTGTCTTTGTAACGTCTCATTCACAAGTTTTATTTTTTTTTTTCAGAAAACACCTACAATATTACTTCATCTTCATCATTTGCCATAACGGTTGGCGCAGGCGATCGTGTCCTTCCACAATCTTCTATCTACAGTGCTTCGTATCACTGTTGTTGACCGTTTTACATGCTATGACACCAAGCTATCCAGTATTTTCTCTCTTTGTCGTCCGCGATCTCTCCTTCCTTTTATATTGCCTGTTGTAACCAAGTATTCCAACTCTCCTCTTCTCATGATGTGCACAAAACATGTTGATTGTTTCTTTTTGATATTTTTTAGGAGCTCCCTTTTTGTGTTGGCCTCTTTGAGAACTTTCTCATTAGTCTTTTTAGCTGTCCAGGTTCTGACCTGTCGAGAATTCAATACCTGCTGTCATCGTAATTTTCGTTTCGTACATAAACAATGAATGGTGTAGGTACCTTTTCATTAAAATATACAACCGATCTTCTTAAATATAAAAGATGTAGTAAGGACAAAAGCTTCTACTCTGTTAGATCGTTGAAAAAATTAGAAGTTTTATAAGAAAATCATCATCATCATTGAGTGCCGTCTCCGCATCGAAGGTTGGCTACCATGGAGCGCCATTCCACTCTGTCTCTTGCTTTGATGGTGCAGATGCCATAGGTTGACTTGTTCTTCTGTTGATGTTACTCGTCCATGTTAGTCTTGGTCTACCTCTGCCTCTTTTACCTTGTATTTTCCCTTCCAATATTACTTTTATTAGGCTGTTGTGTCCTTTACCATGCCCCAAAAATTTCATTTGTCTTATTCTAATTGTGTATATAAGAAAAAGGTAAGAAAAAATAAACATGTTTGATTGCACAAAACGTACCTTTACACGGGCGCTAGCAACATGTACTTGCATCACCCCGCGTTTTACCAATCCATACTACACAACCGACTATGCCGAAACGACAAGTTCAGAAATACAAGGAGATACAAGTTCGAAACGTGACGTGTTAATTAGAAACGAATCTGACTGAGCACATAAGCCGGCTCGTTGCGAATTGAAGTCTAATCTTGTAAACTAACAAGATCTGTTTGAGTCAAGTTACCTTGGATTAACTAGAGATGAATAGTGTAGGCCAGACTTGGAACATCATACTAGTTATGACCTCATATTATGAACAATGGAGATAGTTTATTGATAACGTAAATGAAAGAATATAAATCCTATATGTAGCTTCTACTTACATTTCTCCCGTTCTGTTGATTGACGGCACACCCTATGCTGCTACTTACATTTCTCCCGTTCTGTTGTGTGACGGCACACCCTATGCTGCTACTTACATTTCTGCCGTTCTGTTGTGTGACGGCACACCCTATGCTGCTACTTACATTTCTCCCGTTCTGTTGTGTGACGGCACACCCTATGCTGCTACTTACATTTCTGCCGTTCTGTTGATTGACCGCACACCCTATGCTTCTGCTTACATTTCTCCCGTTCTGTTGATTGACGGCACACCCTACCAACTTCCCAAGACTACGCTTGAATACCGTATCATGTCGGCACAAGGTGTGTAAGTCTCTTACTACCTCTTTGCTCTGTGACCAGAAAAAAAGGAAAGGACGATCCTTGATATTTTTAAACTTCGACAAAGCGTGATTGCATATACACTAACGCCTTATACTAACGCCTTACACTAACGCCTTATACTAACGCCTTATACTAACGCCTTATACTAACGCTTTATACTAACGCTTTATACTAACGCCTTATACTAACGCTTTATACTAACGCCTTACACTAACGCCTTATACTAACGCCTTACACTAACGCCTTATACTAACGCCTTATACTAACGCCTTACACTAACGCCTTACACTAACGCCTTATACTAACGCCTTATACTAACGCTTTATACTAACGCCTTACACTAACGCCTTATACTAACGCCTTATACTAACGCTTTATACTAACGCCTTATACTAACGCCTTACACTAACGCCTTACACTAACGCCTTATACTAACGCCTTACACTAACGCATTATACTAACGCCTTACACTAACGCAGCACGGGCGTAATACCGACCACATTACCCCAAAAATCATGTGCTGAAGGTCTGTAAAATATAGGGTCACTAACACCATATTTCCCTATACGCCACTTGGCGTGACGGGGGGTACTTTACTTTACTTTTTTTACTTACACTAACGCCTTATACTAACGCCTTACACTAACGCCTTACACTAACGCCTTATACTAACGCCTTATACTAACGCATTACACTAACGCCTTATACTAACGCCTTACACTAACGCCTTACACTAACGCCTTATACTAACGCCTTATACTAACGCCTTACACTAACGTCTTACACTAACGCCTTACACTAACGCCTTACACTAACGCTTTATACTAACGCCTTACACTAACACCTTATACTAACGCCTTATACTAACGCCTTATACTAACGCCTTACACTAACGCCTTATACTAACGCCTTATACTAACGCCTTACACTAACGCCTTACACTAACGCCTTATACTAACGCCTTATACTAACGCCTTACACTAACGCCTTACACTAACGCCTTATACTAACGCCTTATACTAACGCTTTATACTAACGCCTTACACTAACGCCTTACACTAACGCCTTATACTAACGCCTTATACTAACGCTTTATACTAACGCCTTATACTAACGCCTTACACTAACGCCTTATACTAACGCCTTACACTAACGCATTATACTAACGCCTTACACTAACGCCTTATACTAACGCCTTACACTAACGCCTTACACTAACGCCTTATACTAACGCCTTATACTAACGCCTTATACTAACGCCTTATACTAACGCCTTACACTAACGCCTTATACTAACGCCTTATACTAACGCCTTACACTAACGTCTTACACTAACGCCTTACACTAACGCCTTACACTAACGCTTTATACTAACGCCTTACACTAACACCTTATACTAACGCCTTATACTAACGCCTTATACTAACGCCTTATACTAACGCCTTACACTAACGCCTTATACTAACGCCTTATACTAACGCCTTACACTAACGCCTTACACTAACGCCTTATACTAACGCCTTATACTAACGCCTTACACTAACGCCTTACACTAACGCCTTACACTAACGCCTTATACTAACGCTTTATACTAACGCCTTACACTAACGCCTAATACTAACGCCTTATACTAACGCCTTATACTAACGCCTTATACTAACGCCAGTGTATTCCTTTATACTCCTTTTCATGTTTTTTGGTACATACAAAATAAGCTGACAAGTATGGTCGCCGGCCTATATTGTTGCTAAGCAACTTTCTGTTGTGTGGGGCTGGACCGGGAGCAGCGTACTCGCCAGACATCTACGTTTTGATCTTCTTCAGGTTTCTGAGTGGAATGTTCCAGCAGGTGAGTTGCTGTCGTAGTGACTTTATGTGTGCTACGTCGCTTTTGTCGTGACATTACGTTAGAGATGGGCTTCTATGCAAGAAATATTAAATTTTAGCAATAAACAGACAATATGGTATATTTTGGAGGAATCTGATTGGAAAGGGAGGAAGGACAAGGAGGGAGGGGGGGGCGGTTGGGGGGGGGGAGTGTTTCTGTGGGACTGAGAAATAAAAAAAACCAGCAACAGTCGTAGCGAGATTGTAGAAATTCAACAAATTATCTATCTATCTATCTATCTATCTTTCTATCTATCTATCTATCTATCTATCTATCTATCTATCTATCTATCTATCTATCTATCTATCTATCTATCTATCTATCTATCTATCTATCTATCAATCTATCCATCTATCCATCTATCCATCTATCCATCTATCTATCTGTCTGTCTGTCTGTCTGTCTGTCTGTCTGTCTGTCTGTCGATCTATCTATCTATCTATCTACCTATCTGCCTCATTCATAGACTACACCAAAGCTTTTGATAGAGTACACCACAAACAACTTATAGAATGTCTAAAAGAGATACATCTAGATGACATGGACATACGACTAATATGTAATCTATGCTGGGAGCAAACAGCAATAATAAAATATAACAAAGAGAACTCTACACCCATGGATATAAAAAGAGGAGTAAGACAGGGATGCATCCTATCACCAAGCTTGTTCAATCTATACAACGCGCAAATCTTTAAAAACATCATAGAGATGCCAGGCCTACAAATTAATGGAAAGATAATCAATAACCTAAGATATGCTGATGATACTGTACTACTTGCAGAAAATCCTAAAGATCTACAACAATTACTTAATGAAATAAACATGAGAAGCAAAAAATATTGACTAGAAATGAATTTCAAAACGACTGGAACTGTGATCATAAACAAAGGAAATACTCAAAACCCACGGGTGGATATCGGAGTTGAAGGAATGGATCTGGAGACAGTTCAGAACTATAACTACCTTGGACATACTATAACCATTGGTGGAAAATGTACAAATGAAATAAACAAAAGATTAGGAATAGCAGAAAGTAATTTTAATGTCCTGAAGAACATACTAACATCAAAACAAATGACACCAGGGCTAAAACTAGGAATAGCAAAATGTTACATCTCTCAATATTCCTATATGGTGCAGAAACATGGACATTGGACAAGAAAACATAACAGAGAATTGAAGCCTTTGAAATGTGGATATATAGAAGAATGGGTAGAATTGGATGGAAGGAAAAGAAAACAAACGACGAAGTCTTAAAACAACTAAATATGAAAAGAGAACTACTAAACACAATTCAAACAAGACAAATGCGATTTTTGGGCCATGTTTAAAGACACAACAGCCTACTGGGGGTGGTCCTGGAGGGGAAAATAGTAAATAGGTAAAAGAGGCAGAGGCAGACCAAGACTAACATGAACGAGTAACACCAAAAGATGGACAAATCAGCTGATGACAACCTGCACCATCAAGGCAATGAGACAGCGCAGAATGAACTGAACATGGTAGCCAACCTTCGTTGCGGAGACGGCACACGATGATTATGATGATCTATCTATCTATCTATCTATCTATCTATCTATCTATCTATCTATCTATCTATCTATCTATCTATCTATCTATCTATCTATCTATCTATCTATCTATCTATCTATCTATCTATATTTCTATCTATTGACCTTTCTAGCCGTACTCGGCTCATAGGGCATAGACCCAGATACTTTTTCTCTTATCTAAATTTTTATTCTAGCAGTTTTCAATCCTTCTAAAGATCTTTTATCAAATCTCACCATTTGTCTCTGTTCTGTACAAGCAACTGTATCTCATTGAGGGAGCCGATTCCTGCTGCTCTTGCCTCTCTGATCAATGTTCTTCTCAGTGTCTCTCTGTGTCGGCCTCTTTTACTCTTACCTGTTGTTTCCCACATGAGAGCTTGCTTTCCTATTCGGTTATTATCTCTTCTCATCACATGTCCAACATATGAACATCGTCTTTTCTTGATTACTGAAGATATTAGTGGTTGATTGGGGACAATTCAATAATGCTATAATAATAATAATTATAGTTTCAGTAACTTACTCGCCTTCCACTGTCTATAAACTTTGCCATGACTACAAAGGTGTACAAATGTTCACGTCTATAATCATGTAATAATCAGTTGCCTTCCAAGTATTATTAATGGAGTTAACGTCATTGCACTCTGGGCCAACCTGCGGGTGCTCACGCGCCTTCAGCGAGTGTTAAAATGTGTCAACATTGATGTTTACTACAGCTTTACACATACAGCTCGCCCTTTGCACATTGTCATTTCCAATTATCTGACATTGAATTCCAAACTGATGCAGTCTCGCACCAGATCTTAACAACCGTGTTCTATGACTTGTAACATATACTACTACAATATTTATATTCTGTACACCTTCAATTGTCTATAAAACTATCCATATTCTAAATGTCTACAAACCTATAACTGTAGGCCTATATCTGTACACCTGTTGAGATCAGAATGTCTGACCCATTAAAAGTCCGAATAATCATAAGAAACCTGTAGATATGAAAATAGCGAATCATAGGAGTAGGAGGTATATTTACAGTACTCGAAAAATTGACACATATTCAACAACAGAAAAAAACACAAAGAATAATATATTGTCCGAAGCAGGATCTAACCCGTATTCCTTGGCACAGCGCCTTGCCACGAAAAGCAAACGCTTGGGAACACTGCTAACTCAGCTAACTAAAAAAATAGCTATCATTGGCGATGTCTTTCACGCAGGCGTTCTCATGACTATAGCATAGGGCTGCGATCACAGCTCGGGAATAAATTGTGTATCTGTATTTTCTTATTAAGATCTACAAACATGTTCTTGTTAATGTTCTTTCACCGTGTCGATTAGAGTCGTCATGATTTTCTGATGGAACTGGTGTGGATGGGTCGACACGAACCACGAGGTGTTTGAGGACATATTTTGTTGTTGCTGACCTGTCCAGCACGACGGGATACTGGCGTTTGACTTATGTCATCATTGCCTCTGGATGACGTCACGTTGTCTCTTCCCTGTCAGCTTGCAGTACACTCGGCAGTCAAACTGCGACAAGATGAAAGAGCAGCAAGTTGCACTTTATCAAACATCAGAGTTGACTTACCAATGGTTTAGAGTGTCTTTGTAATCTGGTTATCTTATAATCTGATGTTATTTATATTGTTCACGATAACATATTTACTTTGGTGGGTATCGGGTGCATTCCTATTTGTAATCGATATATCATGGTCAACCTAAACTATATTGACACATCTATGAACGACACTATGTCCTGCTACAGTTTATCTTTGCTCTAAATGTCCTGCTACAGTTTATCTTTGCTCTAAATGTCCTGCTACAGTTTATCTTTGCTCTAAATGTCCTGCTACAGTTTATCTTTGCTTTAAATGTCCTCATGTACTCTGTGTAAGTCCTAGACACAACCAGCTTTCATTGTCAACGTGGTTCAGCTAGCTTGTCATTCGGCATGGCTGTAATTAGTCCCGGTTTTGAAAGCATGTGTGATGTAGAACGACTACACTATACATCTTCAATTTTGTTGGTAGTTAGATGCCACATAGATCTTCAATTGTGAAAATATGAATTATATAAACTTAATAAAATCATGTTTATAAACCACTAAATGTCCATTGTTAACATTACCCAGGGTGCTGCCTTGGTTAGATACACATTGATGATGGAATTTCTAATGGCACAAAAGTTAAACAAATGTGGGCGATAATGGGTACAGACAAGTTTATGTGTGAGCGAATGATGGTAAATGAAGTAGTTCAGTGTCGTTCAAATTGTTCTTGTAAGGGGAGAAATATATTGAAAAGAATGAAGATTATAGCAGACAAGATTTGAAATAAAGATAGAAGGAAAAGTGAAGCAGAATAGGAAAAAAGCAACGTAGATATGTAGAGAAAAATTGTGTGCAAATAACAATGTGAATAGATTTAGATTGAGACAGACAGAGAGAGAGAGAGAGAGAGAGAGAGAGAGAGAGAGAGAGAGAGAAAGATCATCAATATAGCAATACACGAGTAGAGAGTAATAAATAAGGATAGAGATAGAGGGGGACAGGGCACATTGAGCGATAATGGATGACATAGAAATATTGAGAGAAATAGAGTGATAATCATGATTACATGTATACATTAATTATCGTAATCATGATTACATGTATACATTAATTATCCTAATCAAGCATTATGGCCGGTATCAAAGAAGATGACCGTGTCTTTCCACAACTTTCTCTCTCTCTCTCTCTCTCTCTCTCTCTCTCTCTCTCTCTCCAGCTAATCATAAAATCTACAGTTGATTTACTACCATACCATTCTCTAGTGTCCTACCTCGCTGTTTCCCTTGGTCTCTTCTTCCCTAAATTTTCTCATTTGTCACAAAATATCCCAGCTGTCCACTTTTGATCACATGACCAACAAATGTTGATTACTTCCCCTGATGTTGGAATATACTTGTATTTGCATCCGCTTCTATGAAAACGTCCACGTGACTCCTTTCCCATTGACGTTCTCAACATTCTTCTGTAAAACCATATCTCTGTGATCTTCAACGATGTTCTTGTAAGTTCTTGTCAGTTGTCCAGCATACACTTCCATAAGTCCGGACTGCCCTCGCACAATACTGAAAAGTTTCTTTCTTCAATTATCCACAAAGGTTTGCGTTATATTTTCTTCCAAAAGACAATCTGCTGTCTTGCAGGAAGATTGGGGACAATCAAAGGATAAGGAAAGCAAACCTGAATAAAATGCTGGCTGAAATCGGATGCACTGGGCCACTGGCGCAGAACACAGTGCAACGTTTTAACAAGTAATTAATCAGACTGGATCTAACAGACTCTAATTATGATAGAAACTACCGCTGACCGGAAAGGCTTCAAAAAACAGCTGAATATAATACACTAAGAAAAACTATATGGGGCAATCGATTCGCTTAAACAGACAGCTTACTTCATGAGAGAGTCTGGAATCCTGCTCTGAATGAGTCTTGATCGCAGATATATATATATATATATATATATATATATATATATATATATATATATATATATATATATATATATATATATATATATATATATATTCTTCCTTGCTACCAGCTTTACCGCAGCACTGCAATTATTTGCTTATTCCCTACTCACTTTTTATCGCTGCTACTTTATGTTTGTTTTATATCATCCATCTGTGTGTGTTGTAGTTAGACTCATCACCATAGTCCACTTCTCCCTAACCCTAATCATCCTGTATGTAGCAACAGGTGTTTGTGCCTCACCGTTTGTTGACGTTGTCCTCGTTTTCTGAAGAAGACCGCATGTAGGCCGAAACGTCAGTATTTTGTTGTGTCCCTTTTTGTAAAGCTGTCACCATACCTTGTAGGAGTGTACGTCACATCCCACTACTGGCTTCTTATATTTTCCTCATCTTTGAAACTCAGCGCTTGTTTGCCCTGTTGTATAAACATATAAGAATAATCTACATGTTAAACAATACAAGTATATCGCTATTTTAAGTGACCAGATGATCATCCCTATGTGAAATAAACTGTATACGTTAATTAATACACATTACTTGACAACAACTTGCAGATTTCTGTACGAATCTCCTCGCTGGCTTATCGCAAACAAGCGCTACGACCAGGCGTTGACGATCGTCAAGAAGGCCTGCCAGTCCAGTGGGAAAGATTTTGAGAAAGTCAAGGCCGTGTTCAATAACGTTAATGACCATCAAGATGAGGATACTCAGGTAATCAACGTTTCTTAATCATTTTAAAATGCATGTACTAAAATGTGTATGCGGGACACCAGGGTTCGAAACACGTCCTTTATTTAATCCAGCAGAGGAAGAAATATTTGGTACCTGACCTTTGATTAGGTAAACAAAAATCCAAGGAGAGATCATTCGTCGACACCTCTCCAAAAGGAAAGGGTCACAAAAATCGTAAGTTGAACTATCTAGAGTCAGTAAATCTATATTACTTTATATTTAAATTCAAGGTTGAACTATATAAAACATTAATATTATAGAAATCTTTACCTTTCAATTGGAGGTTGAACAATCTAGAGGCAGTAATGCTATAACGACCTTTATCTTCACCTTTTAAAGACAGTTGTGTGTGTGTGTGTGTGTAAGTGGGGGGGGGGGGGGGGGGGGCAAACGCGCTTTAAGCGATTTAACCTGTTTTAGGAGCAGTGTTTCTCAACCATTTTTTCATCAGTTATTCTTATATATATATGTTTTGTGTTGTTTGTTTATTGTTCCAGCTGAAGGCCTACTTGGCCAATACACCAGTTCTTATTTAACACCTCGTGCCATCGTAAGTACTCGTATGTTCATTCTGTATTTTGCACAAATGCAATCGGCATGTATCGGCATGATACATATTTTATGTGTCTCTGATTTCCCAAAACAGGTTGGAGGGAATGTCAAGTCACAAGACAATAAAGTGGAGAGCTACAGCTTACTTGATATAGCACGTCACAGGTCGCTTCTAGTCTCAGCACTTATCATGTGGTTTGTCTGGTAAGTGCTGGACGATCGTCGAAATCTTGTACTAGTTCTTACCGAACATTAGTGCGTGTTTAAGAGTTGGACACTTTCTCTTGTCAAACTAACACCCCCCCCCTCTCCCAAACCTTCTCTCTTCTGATACTCTCTTTTCACTTGTCAATGACCCTGTCTGCTTCCCTTCTCTCTCTCGTATATATATATATATATGTATATGTATATATATAATCGTAAGAGCTTGTGCATTTAAGCATGCCAGTATTATATTTATGCAAAAATGTCTGTGTGTGTGTGTGCGCGCGCGTAAAATATGTTCTCTGTACTCAAGAAATGTGATGTAGGCCTACAACCATGCACAATTAAACTACTTAAACAATTCATGTCTGTGTGTGTGTTGTGTCCGTATGAAGGTATGTGTGTATTTTTTATTTATATTCATCATCATCAAGTACCATACCTGCTTGCGTAGGTGATCATGTCTCTCCACAACTTTCGATCTCGACAGTTATTTATCATTTCCGTTGTTGAACTTCTGTCAAGCCATTCTCATAAGCTGTCTGGTGTCTTTTATCTTTGCTTCCCTCTATCTCTTCGTCCTTCAATTTTTTCAGTTGTTACAATATATTCCAGCTGTTCCCTTCTCATTACATGGCCAACAAATGTTTTCTAGTAATATTTATATTAATATTTATATTATGTTTGTATAATATCATGTAGGTGTGCACATGTGCGTACTGCATTATATTCTCCTATCATTTTTTTCCCTCTCTTCCTCTAACAAACGTTGTGCGAACACCAGTCCCAAGGGTCGACCACGAAAAAGATGGATTGATGGAATATTAGAAGCACTAGGCATAACAGCAGCAGAGGCGAACAGAAAAGCAAACGACCGCAAATTATATCTCCGCTCGACGCTGAAAGGCAGATGAGGAAGGAAAGAAGAGGAAGAAGAATAGAGTTATTTTGTGATAGATGCCACCACTGGGAACACACTTAATATTCTCATTTATAAACGTGTTTGTGCATATCTATCTGTCTGTCTGTCTATATAATCTATCAATCTATCTATCTATCTGACTGTCTGTCTATATAATCTATCAATCTATCTATCTATCTGACTGTCTGTCTATATAATCTATCAATCTATCTATCTATCTGACTGTCTGTCTATATAATCTATCAATCTATCTGACTGTCTGTCTGTCTGTATAATCTATCAATCTATCTGTCTGTCTGTCTGTCTGTCTGTCTATATAATCTATCAATCTATCTATCTATCTGACTGTCTGTCTGTCTGTTTATATAATCTATCAATCTATCTATCTATCTATCTATCTATCTATCTGTCTGTCTGTCTGTCTGTCTGTCTATATAATCTATCAATCTATCTATCTATCTGACTGTCCCGTCTGTCTGTCGTCTTTTCGAACTGAAGATGGCATGGAGGGCAGAAATTTTAGACTGTCCAATGATCGTTGTTATCAAATGTCAAGGCTTGAACAAGACTTGTATTGCATTTCATCACATGTCCCTGTTGTGGGCGAGTTTCTTAATATCGGCGATGAAGCTGATGCCTGCTGTCATTTCCTCTTACCTCAGTGTTCTTTTCAGTTTTTCCAGGTTAGCCTCTCTTTATTTCCCTTTGGTTTCCATTTCTGGCATTTGCTTTAAGATTCTTTTGTTGTCTCATGGCGAACATATGACCACCTTCTTCTCTTAATACAAGAAGACATTTTAGAATTTTGGGTGAGATTGGAACCATACCATTTTTATCTACTTATATTTTTTTTATTTTCATCCTTATCGTCATCTTTACAACAGCCTCTCATTTTTATACCTTGTCCACTTTATCGAGCTTAGCATGTGCAGTGCTATTTCTGTTGTACTTACATTTTCAACTTTCAATTGGTTAGTGCAAAAATATGCGGCGGATCGACGTTACTGAGTGTCTGTATAATTGTTTTTTTTTTAAAATGATTTTACGAGTAATTAAAAAAAAAAAAAAGGTGAGGAGAGAGGAATTAGATTTAATGATTCACAAAATAAAATAAAACTATGAAAAAAATTCACCTCCGACGGGACTCGAACCCGCAATCCCCGGCTAGCACCAACTTTGGTTGTCTAGGAGGCCGATGCCTTATCCATTAGGCCACGGAGGCTGACACTTTGATGTTGACTTATTATATTATATATAAAATATCATGTGGCTTTGTGCTTTTGAAATCTACTTCACTTCTAATAGACGAGAAGAAATTTTCTCTGTATATTATTACTATTTGATGATTTTGTTTTTGAAAATAAACTTATTTATTATTAATAAATAGTCGTATTCTGTATTTCTAGTAACTTAAGTATGTATTTTAGTCTGTTTAGTACTAATAGTAATTTTTAATAAGACTAAATATATAAAAATATGTAGACGAGTAAGATAAGAAACTATTTTTTAATAAGGTAATTTATCTGATTATTATATCAGTTATAATTATATGGCACGTTTAAACTTAGTTCATATAATTATGTAAACATTGTGAGCTTCAAAACTGATTGCGAAACATCGTGACTGATAGATCATGCAGCCAGACAAGGAATTTAACGGAGCAGACGAGGAGGGAAGTTTAAAACTACTTACCAAAGTCGTTATTTGCTGAAACAACTGTGGAGTCACATGCGTGGACCATGTGTAACTGTTGTGTAATGTGCGTGACACTGGCGTCCAACATTTTAATGAACTTAGAATTAAAAGTAAAGGTTCCCACAAGACCCTGCTGGGTGTAGGGTGTATTACTGTATTGGACACATGGTGTTAGTAACCATATTTTTTTTCCATGACCGCAGAACACTTTGAGGGTGTGGAAGGCCGCTTTTTTCCAAGAAAAAAAAAAAACTTCTGCTACCCATTTTTGAGGCTTGATGAATCATGGAGCCTTGTCAATCCGAAAATAAAATACACCACTTCTGGGAATTGAACCCTGACTCTTCTGACTAGAATGAGAGCTCACTAACAACTTTGCCACCAAGGCTCTTGTAGTGAACTGTTCATTATCATCATCGTTGAGTGCCGTCTCCACATCGAAGTTTGGTTACCATGGAGCGCCATTCCACCCTGTTTGTTGTTTTGATGGTGCAGGTTGTCATAGGCTGACTTGTCCATCTTTTGATGTTACTCGTCCATGTTAGTCTTGGTCTGCCTCTGACTCTTTTACCTTGTATTTTCCCTTCCAAGATTACTTTTAGTAGGCTGCTGTGTCTTTTAACATGGCCCAAAAGTCTCATTTGTCTTGTTTGAATTGTGTCTAGTAGTTCTCTTTCCATTTTTAGTTGTTTTAAAAATTCCCATTTTTTTTTTTATTTCCACCCAATTCTTCCTATTTTGCTATAAATCTACATTTCAAAGGCTTCAATTTTCTGTTCTGATTACATGTCTAATGTCCATGTTTCTGCACCATACAGGAATGTTAAGAAGATATAACATTTTGCTATTCTTAATTTAGCCCTGGTGTTATTTTTCTTGATGTTAGTATATTTTTCATGACATTAAAATTGCTATGTGCCATTCCAATTCTTTTGTTTATTTCAGTTTCACATTTTCAATCACTGGCTATAGTATGTCCAAGGTAATTATAGCTCTGAACTGTCTCCAGCTTTATTCCTTCAACTTTATCTATTATCTTTGTTTATAATCATAGACCTACTATAGACCTAAAATATTTTACAATTCCTATGCAACAGGCTATCGACACATGGAAGCCATGCCTAGACACCAGATCGGAGGATTTTGCAAGTTCATATTACTAACTTTGAGGGTAGATTCTTAAAAGATGATCTGATGACTTCATTTTCTTCTCTTAAAGTGTGTGGTTCCAGCAATATCTTTTATCTCTTCACTTTTGTTCTGTCTCTTCAAAAGCGTTGGTGGTTAAGTGGTTAGTGTGCTCGCTTCCTGATCAGAAAGGGCAGGGATCAATTCCCAAAAGTGGCAACTTTTTATCAGACCAACAAGAGTTCAGGGTTCACTCAACCTCTAAAAATGGGTATTAGAGATTATTCTGGGAAGTAAAGGGGATGTAAAGGGGATGTAAAGGGGAAGTAAAGGGGATGTAAAGGGGATGTAAAGGGGAAGTAAAGGGGAAGTAAAGGGGATGTAAAGGGGATTTGGTATAAAGTAAAGTTATTGTTCACAGTTTAGAGACAATCACAATGCCTAATCACTGTGAAGTGAATGGGCACATGGTAGTGTTTATATTTTATGGATTCCATCCATACTTTAACAAGATATTATTGCTTTTTCTGTCTTAATAGTACCATTGCTACCCTCCCTTTCTTCACTTGTCTTGTAATTTTCTTTCAAAATGCTCACTTACTTTTTTTTTTAAGTAGGGCAATATGGTTTTATATAGCATTTAATGTAAAATTGCTATCTCATTCAGTTTTCACATGCTGGCTTCTGTTTGCACTTCAGTCTGCTTGCTCCCATTTTTATTTGGGACTTTTGGGTTGCCAATACTATAGCTCTCTATTCTCCACTTTTGTGTGCCAATCTCTAACCTCTGAGCTTGCTGTGGCTCCATTTTGATTATCTTTTTCCTCTCAGCCTTTGATATCATCAATCCATGATATCATTTGTCTACCCCTGCACTGTCCATTGACAGTTTCCATTTTAATTGGCTTTTTTTACATGGTTAGATATGGCCACACAAGTGTAATTTTATTTTCCTTGTCAAATATAATAATATCTTCTTGTGAGTGTATGTTACCACTTATTGTTTAAGGCATTGTCTCTGTGGTATATATAGCACACCAAAGATGTTTAGTTTAGTTTAGTTTAGTTTAGTTGATAGGTCATCCTCCATGCACATTGGACAAGTCCATATGTTCCCAGATCTTCTTGAAGTGTATCACTCAACGTGTAGTGATTAACAAAACTGGTGTTGTCTTGGCTGACAAGTCTTCATTGGATTCCTTAGTTGTGCTTGCAACTGGCATCTCCCACCTTGACATTCATGCAGTCTGTTCATGGTTGTCGATTGAATGTTATTTTTGTAGTCTTTTTTAAATAATCTTTCAAAACATATTTTTTTATTAGACCAGTCTGTGTTCCATCTTGTGATGTGAAAGATGAACATTTTATTTGGAGAAATGAACTCTGTCTAAGATACTTCATTCTCCCATGGCACATAATTCACAGGAAAGTTGAGAACAAAACATTGTCATTGCCTGACATATGTCCATCTTCTTTTTCTTAAGAGCAGATGAGATAAATGGTTGTATGATCATTTCTCTTATTTCAGCATTTGTTTTGAATACATTCCATTTAATGAAAAGTATCTTTCTTAGGTATTTGATTTCAGATGTTGATTTTCATGTTGTATTTTGTGCCTGTGCTGTTGAGTCTTTTTAAGTGGTCTTTTAAACCTTCTATTTTTCCATGTATTAGTGCCTGATCTTCTGCAAATAGAATTTTGTTGATCTCCTCTGTCTCTGATGGGTTGACTAACTTGCATATATAGTCCATGCATGTAATAAACAGTAGGGGGAGATAGTACGCACCCCTGTCTTACACCTGATCTAACTTCAAAGTGGCCTGTGTAACCTGCTGCTGTTCTGACTGTGCAACTGTTGTTGATGTAGAGACTTTTAATTAGGTTGGTTAGATGTGGATTACTCTATATGTTGTTTGCACTTCCCACAGTTGTTCTCTGTTTACTCTGTTGAATGCTATTTTTCTGGTCAGTAAAATCTATGTACAAATTTTGATTGTGTTCTGTCGTCTTCTTTGCTAGCTGTTTTAAGTTGAATAGAGCATCAGTACATTCTCTGTTTTTTTTTCAGAATCCCATTTGAGAATTGCTTAACTGTAGTTCTATTATTGATTTCAGCCCTTTTCCCATAATTTTGGGGTATAACTTTCCATCATGGCTGAGAAGCGATATACCTCTATATTGATTCCAATTTCTCTTGCTACCTTTTTTTTCAATATTGGTACAATGATTGCCTGTTACTAGTCTTCAGGGGCTTCTTTCTGTTAATTTCAAGTTCTATTTGGTTACCCAATGATGATAGAGTTTGTTTTATCCTGTATCTTATGGATACATCTGTGTACATAGCAAATAAAAAATATCATTATATGTAAATTTGAAAGTGATGTTAGTAGCTGCAACTCAGTTACAGAAATCCTATAGATTAAAAAAATACACAAGATTATGAGAATTACATAGTGTGGAAGAATGTCTAGACTCTTTATTTAAAAAAATAATACAATTTTACAATAAAAATAATTTTAATTATAATTAATCAAAATGTTCTCAAAGATGTGGATTTTTATGAAAATAGTGACATTGACCAAAACATGTTACCTGAATTTCAAGAGTTATCAGATAAACATGTTTTCTCCAACCAACAGGGTCTACTTTACAACACCATACTATTGAACTAGAGGAGTGCACATTAGCATCTTAATACAGAGAATAATATATATTTTCAACTCCAATGTTAAATCAGTCTTATTATATGGCTGTGAAACATGGATAACAACAAATATGATAATCACAAAGATACAGACCTACATTAATGGATGCTTGTGCAGAATACAAGAATGGAAATGGCAGGACAAAATCAATAACGGTGAATTATGGAAAAGTCAAATACCATTGGACTAAGTGATGCAATGAAGATGATGGCACTGGATAGGACATACACTGATGAAGCCAACTGAGAATATTACATGACAGACCCTAATTTGAGATCTTCAGGGGAAGAGACAAAGAGGTAAAAAAGAAAATGTAAAGAGCCCCATCATGCCAAGTGGCGTAAAAGGAATATGATGTTAGTGACTTTAATTTTTGCAGACCTTCAGTACATGGTTTTTGAGGAAATGTGTCAATTTTACGCAGGTGCCGTTTTACTTTTCAAGAACAAAATTAGACCAAAAAATTCCTGGAGAAAACAGGTGGAAGCAAAGATGAAGACGATGGGGAAGACATGGAATGATCTTAAAAGACTGAGAAAAAACAGAATGGCTTGGAAAGTGTTTCTTGAAGACCTGTGCTCTCCAGGAAGTTGAAAGGTAGAAGAAGAAGAAGGCAGAGTATAACAATTGATACTTCATATACTGTTGTAGTGATCATTTTCTCAGGAGAAGTTATTAAGTTACCTACTTTCATTTTCAACAGCTGTTCGCTTCTTTATGTGATGCATGAAGTATAAATGCTATTTAATGTATCACTAGGCACATATCCAGGAATATAATTATAATTTAATATTTTTGCTGTTACAATTTCATGTAGAGAGTTGCGTACAAATATGTCTTCTTTGTTATTTATTTTATAGTCCTGAAATATTGCTCGGTGGAAGCTTGAGCTTTAATTCTACAATCTCAAACATAACTAGATAAGTATGCTACCTTTTGTAATAGAAAATGTAGCCGAAATGTGGCAGTCTGTGCACAGATATTTGAGCTTATTTTAATAAATAGATGTAAAGAAAAGTGATTAAATGAATTAGATGCTTGCAATAATCTTTTAGGGTCTTGAACATATATTTGCATAAAATCATGAGTTCAAATAAGTTATAATGAGTAGACTTTTCAGGGTATCTACACACAAAATATTAGCCAGCTGGAA
Organism: Megaustenia siamemsis; assembly: GCA_032433765.1. Lineage (NCBI taxonomy): Eukaryota > Metazoa > Mollusca > Gastropoda > Stylommatophora > Ariophantidae > Megaustenia > Megaustenia siamemsis. The sequence goes on from JAVIAB010000092.1 coordinate 182,383,226, forward strand.
AATATTTAGTCCAATTTTTGTTTAAAGGACCTCCATTTGCCTAAATCTATCTGGAAAAAATTGCATACACATTTTAAAATTTGCAAACATACCACATGAAAAATTATTTAATAAACATCCAATTTACTGACCCTACATAAAATATAGTAATAGGCAGTTAGTGTGAGGTTAAAACTATAACAATCAAGTCAATTATTTGAAAACAGATTAGCAAAGTCATAGGTCACTTTTCATGAGGAACATGAAGGTTTGAAACATATTCTCCAGTGAACCAAGCTGAATTATAGATGAGTACCTGGCCTTTAGTCAAGGGAATACAGAACAATCCAGGGAGAGCACACATTATAGTGCTCCCCCAAAAAAGATGTCAATGAGAAGCCTAGGCCCAATGTTCAGCTCTTAATGACAATAATGCTATGGAATACTTTCTTACTCCATCTCTAAATCTTATTCTTCTTTACCTCCGTCACGCCAAGTGGCGTATAGGGAATATGGTGTTAGTGACCATATATTTTACAGACCTTTGGCACATGATTTTTGGGGTAATGTGGTCGGTATTACGCCTGTGCCGCTTCACTTTCCCTGAAAAAATCAGGTACCCATTAAAGGCTGGGTGAACCCGGAAAGCCGTCGGTTGGGATCGAACCCTACCTCTTGTCCTTTGTAGTCCAGTTCACTAACCACTGGGCTATCGTGACTTCTCCTTCTCTAATGTAAAATGAATAACATGAAAATAAGCACTGAAATAAAAAACAGAAATCATATCAATAGGAGGACAAAAGAAGACATTAATCATAGTTAAAGAACACCTAGTTATACAACAAGTAACAAACTTTAAATGCCTGGGACAGCATTCCTTGAAGTTGGTAAAATTAATAAAGAAATAGACATCCAATGCAACAATGCAAACCAAATATTTGGTTAGCTATCTCCAATACTTTAACACAAAGCACTATGCTTATTACCACCAAGGAAAATCTTCAACAGAGTGTATTCATTCCTATATTGTGCTACCAATATCAAACATAGTCAGTTATGACTAAGCATATAAGAATGCTTGTCACCACAGAGATGATATGTTTGAGAAAAATGCTTAGAGTGACCAGAAAGACAGGTCTATAATAAGAGAAAGAGTAGGCATTGAACCAATCCTAATCTACATACAGAAACAACAAATAAACTGGTTTGCTTATCTAGAAAGAATGCTGTGTGATTCAATACATACAAGCTTATATTAAAAGAGAAAATGGCATAAAAGCAAGAGGCAGACCCAGAGTAAGATGGACAGACAACATCAAAGAAACACTACAATAACATCAAATGACAATGATTGAAGCTGCCAAAAGGGTGAGAATCAGAACATTGTATCTCCTCGGCCACCCACATGGGTACAAGAGGAAGTGAAGAAAGAGAAAAAAATATACCTTTTTACTTTTGAACTTCATAAACTCAACACTCTTAAATAAATAATTTTTTTTATCTTATCCCTCCTTGATGCATGACACAGGCAATTTAAAAATAACAAAAATAAATAAATAAATGAGCTCAGGTAGCAGCCAGTAACCAGACCACCTTTTTTCTAATGAGTGACCAACTATTTTTTTAAATTGTTGTGTTTATTTTCACTATTGTCTTTTTTAAGAGTCACTTTTTTTCTTAATGCTTAGAAAAAATATTTATTTTAGGTTTAGGTTTTCGTTTATGTTCACTTGTTTATATGTCATGTGTTCTACCTAAATGATCTACCAAATGAGCCTACATTGATATGCTTCTATATTTGAAATGTCTTTTTGTCAAAATTAGTATTGAGTCTCCTGTCTAATGTTAGTATTTCTGCTGGAATCTACTCAAAACATCTTTGCATATTTTGAATAATAAATAGTTCCAAATAAGGCACTGTTATGGCCATGTTCTGAGTGCAACGATGATAACCCGCAAATAATTCAACAACTCAAGGCACTGTCTTATAAATTACATACAGGAGTAGATCAATGATTTTGTCTTCTTATGCAGGAAATAATTACAGATATTTAAGTAAGTAGTAACATTTATTGACACTATATCAACATGTGAATATTAAATAGAGCTTAAAAAGTTCAAGATATGAAGATTAACGCAGAAAATAATCATAGGTCATGATCCAAGACAGAATATAATAAAAATAACAGCTTTCTATTTAAATCAAACAAGCGAACAATTTAAAATACTTAGAACAGATAGCATCTTCAAACAGGAACATACAGTCTAAAAAGAACAGATGCAACAAAGCAAATAAAAATATTTCAACTGTTAACATAAAATATTTTTTTATGTGTGACACGACCATTGGTATTAAGTGATAAAAACAGTATAATTAAAATCTAAACATGGAGATTAAAACAAAAGAAACAAGAAAAATCATTGCTGCCAAACTTAGAAGCTTTCAAGACTGCTGAATAAAACAAGAGAGGACTAGATCAGGAATGAAGTTATTTTTTACAAAATATTAGAATTCTAACAGCAAATTAAATACTCTGAACAGACTACTTTGTTATCAACAAACAGCATTAGCATAAGCAAACAACATTAGCATTCAGATGTAACAAAAATTAGGATATAAATAAAAAATATTGACTAGTAAATTATCAAATGCTCCATAATTGCTAAAGCTATCCGCAGAGCTATGTCAAGAATATTCAATTTTCCCTTGACACTAGTAGGCGCATGAAGGCAGCAACCACTTGAATATACACATAAAATGTGGTAAAGTTTCAATTTGGTTTCTTATCACATAAATGATTGCACCAAGGGACTGTACCAAGGCTTCAAGCAAATTTAAACATCTTCACTGAACTCTCTGAGTGGAAGTTTTTGCTCTTGATGTTTATTTATCTTATGTATCTTGTCTCCACTTTTACGAGTTGCTCTTTGTTTCATATCTCTGATTGTAGTTGGCATGGGCTGGCCCCTGGTCTCTGGGAGCTTCATGAACATAATTGCAGACAAGAGGCACATGGCAGAAAATAGAGTTCCTGGCCCCCATAAAATTACATCAGCCTGTAATGTAAGTAGAAAATTGTAATTAGTAGATGTTATGATAATGTGCAACGTACTAACTCATCAAATTACTGTAATTAAAGCAACAAGTTACAACATGCCAACTATTTAAAGTACTGTAATTGGAGCACACAAGTTATAACATTCCAGCTATTTAAAGTTCTGTAATTGAAATATATAGAAACAAAGTTGAACGCATTCGAAAATAAATGTCTAAGGAAAATACTTGGTATAGCGTGGAACGAACTCAAAACAAACGAGGAAATTAGAGAAATCGCCAATCAACCACTAATATCTTAGTAATAAAGAAAAGACGATGGTCATATGTTGGACATGTGATGAGAAGAGATAATAACCGAATAGCAAAGCAAGCCCTCATGTGGGAAACAACAGGTAAGAGAAAAAGAGGAAGACCCAGAGAGACACTGAGAAGAACATTGATGAGAGAGGCAAGAACAGCAGGAATCGGCTCCCTCAATGAGATAGAGCTGCTTGCACAGAACAGAGACAAATGGCGAGATTTGATAAAATATCTTTAAAAGAATTGAAAACTGCTAGAACAAAAATTCAGATAAGAGAAGGAGTATCTAGGTCTACGCCCTATGGGCCGGCTACGGCTCGAAAGGTCAATAGATAGAATTGAAATATGCACATTGTGTCTTGTCAACCTGGAAGTTTATATTTGTAAAATTATTTATTCTGTGTCAAGATTAAGATTATGTCTTTGTTGTTGATCTTAATGGCCATCAAGAGCATTAATGGCCTAGTCTTGATCACAAAATGGTTAAAAGGTTCAATGATTTGTATTTATTGAAATGATTTAAATTAAACTAACCCTAATTCTTGGAAAGACGCAAAAATATATAATAAAATATAACCATACATGGCCATGGTAACGTTCAACAGAGAAAGGGAAAAGAAATGACATAAAATTGTAAAATATAACTTTCTGAAAGTTGGACAAAACAAAATAACTAAAGTCTCTGCAACAAAACTTTCATTAGTAGGAAAGGACACTTGAAAAACACAGGATTACTTAGATTGTTATGTTTCTGTGAGATGTCATAGATATGTAACTATGGAGCCATGTGTCTATCAACTGTAATTTTCTACTCATGAAGTCTATTTAGTGAAAAGTTTAAAGGGCTGAATGTGTCAAGCAAATAGAGTGAAAGACTAGAAGGTCTTTTTAGATGGTAGAGGTGTTTTCAGAAACTGAGTAACAAGGGAATAAGGTACCAACTTGGCTTATTGTTTTTCATGTCTGAGAAAGAATTTCAATTAATTAAATTAAATGGGGAGATTTTGTTTACACGGATTGTTTACTTCATCACCAAGTATACTCTATTCATGTAGGAAAGGTAATGGTAAAGTACTAGACTTGAATCGGCATCTTAGCACGCGAATTTTCACCCATATGTTCTTGGCCGCTTATCCAGAAGTGTTACGAGACTTCTGGTTAGTGTCGCTTCAAGCATCGAAACCTCACGATACAAGACGGCATTCCTCACCTTCCCAGAGGAGTACTACCCTGGTACCCATTTATTCCAGCGGGTTGGTCGACCATGGGGGTATTTTTTCTGTAACCACAAGTACAATTCACACTGTTTCCTGCGGGAATCGAACACGGGTTGTCCGAACATCGGTAGCCCAGTCAGGTGGTTTTCCCAACTAGGCTACCGAGACATACAATATTTTATTTCATTCTTATGAAGCTTATATTAATATTACTGTACTATTTTTTAAAAGTCAGGTCGGGTAATTTTACCTGCTACTGAATGCAGTAAGCAGTACAACCTGCGGCTGCCCTGCTGCCTTGCAGGTATGCTTGGGAGAGTAAAAGGCTAAGGGAAGGTACCCCGAAGTAAAACAACCCCACTGCCTTATGGGTGAGACTTTTTAGTCAAATGCTAGCGGAGCCAACCAAAAACAAACCGACAGAAGGCAACAGAAAACCACCATCGTAATTTCTTTGTACAATCATGAATCGCTACAATATTAGAAATCACAACAACATTAAGGGGGATTCCAGTGGAAAACCCTCGTTCGGTAGGGTGCATCATGTGCTACAGGTGATACCCAATCGTCATCAAGCTACTGTAAGTAAAATAAAGATAGAACAGACTCTAAAGATAGGTACTTGGAATGTGAGAACACTCATGCAGAAGGGTAAACTAGAAAACATCATACAAGAAATGAAAAGAATGGGTTTACATTTACAGGGACTTTGCAAAATGAGATACACTGGATCAGGGGAGATATATTCTGATTAACATAAAATAATCTATTCTGGAGGTACTGAACACCAAAGAGGGGTAGGTATCATCTTGGATGCAGAAAGAGCAAGAACAGTGAAAGGCTTTTACCCAATATCTGACAGAGTCCTTTTAGTGAAATTGAATGGAAAGCCAATAGATATAAATCTTATACAAGTTTATGCACCAACAGCAGACAACCTAGAGAAAACAATTGATAAATTTTATCACGTGTGTTGAAACATTCCCAACTGATTTCCAGTTCTTATGGCCGCTGTTTGTTGCCAGTACACATTCTTTATTATTCTTAAATCTTTGTTAACTGCGTTTATGCTTTCTAAAATTTTGATTATTTCTTGTTTGCTTTACTTTGTCACAGAATATCATATCAAAATTACTGAGTACAAAAACAAAGCTCTGAATTTTCAGATTATTTGTTTTATCCACCCTTGCATATACATTGGAGAGCTGTAAAACAACTAAATTGATAAACAATAAATTATATGTATTTGAAAACAAACGTCGCAGGAAAATACTTTATGTACATTGGAATGAATTCAAGACTGGTACAGAAGTGAGAGAAATGGCTATGCATCCAACATTATTAACTATAATAAAAAAGAACGTGGACATATATTGGCCATGTAGAGAGAAAAGACATCAAGAAAGCTGAGAGGCTCACACAGAACAGGGATTTTGGTGAGACACAATGTGGACCTGTTTAAAATCTGTTGCTTAATGGGAAAGATCAACTGACATTTTTAGTCAAGAATTTCTACCCCCTATGAAATGTGGCGGGTGTCCGGTTAGCGCAATCGATAGGCGGTTGGCTTACCACGGCAACAGCCGGGGTTCGTAATCCTGGCGAGGACACCTGGGTTTTACTAATTCCCTAAAAATTAGTAGGAGCCGCGATAGCTCAGTGGTTAGTGAACTGGACTACTACGGACAAGGGGTAGGGTTCGATCCCAACCGACGGCTCCGGGTTCACCCAGCCTTAAAATGGGTACCGGATTTTTTCTGGGAAAGTAAAAGCAGCACGGGCGTAATACCGACCACATTACCCCAAAAATCATGTGCTGAAGGTCTGTAAAATATAGGGTCACTAACACCATATTTCCCTATACGCCACTTGGCGTGACGGGGGGGTACTTTACTTTTTTTTTTACTATGAAATGTGGCACACCATTGGTTTGAAAGAACAAAAGCCAGACAGATTTTCTGGAATAACACCTTGAATGAAAACAGTTCTTCAAAGTGGTAGATAATTATATATGTTTTAGTTTGTAAATAATTCCAATTACCAAAATTTGAGCATATGGTGCCACCATGCCTCCAAGTCTGGACACACTTGAACAGACACCTAATCCAGCTGATCTATGGCCAAACATAAAAATACACTTTATTACTGCCAATATTGCACTGTGAAGTTATATCTGTCAATACACACAAAAGCTTGCATATCAATATTTAATTATTTGACTAAACCTTTCATCTGTGATCTTAACATTGCTATTTTAGTGTACAGTTTTCCTGTAGTCCTGCTTTGCCCCTTGTTAAATACTATCTATCTATTGACCTTTCAGGCCGTATCCGGCCCATAGGGCATAAACCCAGATACTCTTTCTATTATCTAATTTTTTATTCTAGCAGTTTTCAATCCTTGTAAAGATCTTTTATCAAATCTCACCATTTGTCTCTGTTCTGTGCAAGCAACTCAATCTCATTGAGGGAGCCGATTCCTGCTGCTCTTGTCTCTATGATCAATGTTCTTCTCTGTGTCTCTCTGGGTCGGCCTCTTTTCCTCTGACCTGTTGTTTCTCACATGAGGGCTTGCTTTGTTATTTGGTTATTATCTCTTCTCATCACATGTCCAACATATAACCATCGTCTTTTCATTATTACTGAAGATATTAGTGGTTGATTGGCGATTTCTCTAATTTCCTCGTTTGTTTTGAATTCGTTCCACGCTATACCAAGTATTTTTCTTAAACATTTTCAAATGCATTCAACTTCGTTTCTATATCTCTTGTTGTTTTCCAGTTCTCACATGCATTAGTAAGAGTTGATAGTACGTTTGATTTCAATAGTCTAAGTTTTGTGTTTGTGCTGATGAGTTTTGATTTCTACAACTTTTCAAGGCTTCTGAAAGACATTGCTGCTTTAGCTATTCTGATTCTAATTATTTTTTACTTGTAGGAAATACTATAGCATTAACATTTATTAGTTTACTCCTTGTACTCCTTAGAGTACTCCTGTCTGTTACGTAGAGATTATAAAGTATAAAAAAAGAACTGACTTTGTGTTGGTTATTAAAGTATTTTAAAATATCACAGATATGCTGTCATCCTTGGTGAAAAGAATAGGACTTGAAATCATCAGGAATAAAATAAATATCATGAAAAATAAAATGACACCAGAGTGCAATATATATATCTAAATAATCAGGAATTTGAAAAAGTAAGACTCCTGTGTTTATCTTGGTACTAATATAGATCGAGAATGTGAAACAAGGAAAGAGATCAGAAGCAGGATAACAAAAGCAGCAGAAAATTAAAACTCCTGGGCAAAATATGAAGATAAAAATTGCTAAGCAAAAAAAATAAACTTAGAATATTCAACTGAAACGTATTATAAACCCTTCCCTATGCATGTGAAACAACAAAAAGGATTGAGAAAAAAACCAAACCCTTTGGAAGACAGATGCCTAAGAAGAATAATATGTGTACAATAGAGTGAATTCAAGACTACTATAGAGATAAGAAAAATGGCTATGCAACCAACGATCTCATCTACAATTAGGAAGACAAGATGGACTTATGTTGGGCATGTGTTGAGAAGCGACAACAAGAATATTTCAAAACATGCTCTTATATGGGGAAACATAGGATGCTGAAAAAAGTGAAGACCTAGAGAGGCACTGAAAAGAACACTGAATTGAGAAGCAAAGTTGGCAGTTATAGACTCAATGGATAAGATCAAACGTCTTGCTGAGAATAGACATAAGTGGCAAGAAACAGTATGAGCTCTATATGACATCTAGCGAACCTGGAAGGATCAAGACAGTAGGTATACAATATTTCCATGTATCTAAATGATTTTTTAAATGATTATTAAAACATGTGTTTCCCAAATTCAAAATTAACTGAATAACTTAACTTTAAACTGCCAAATATACAATTTTTAAAACATGTTTTTAAATTCTAAATTATTTACAGGCACTTTTACCATAATGAAAATAAAAATATATGATAAATATATATGATGTAGAATGAATTCTTTGTGTCAAGAAGAATAACAAGTTAGTTGTGCTGAAATGTGGAGACAATCTATATGCTTGTTTCTGTTAGAATGTCAATGTTTCTCTTGTTCTATCAATGTCAATGTTTCTCTTGTTCTATCAATGTCAATGCCTCTCTTGTTCTATCAATGTCAATGTTTCTCTTGTTCTATCGATGTCAATGCCTCTCTTGTTCTATCAATGTCAATGTTTCTCTTGTTCTATCAATGTCAATGCCTCTCTTGTTCTATCAATGTCAATGCCTCTCTTGTTCTATCAATGTCAATGTTTCTCTTGTTCTATAAATGTCAATGTTTCTCTTATTCTATAAATGTCAATGTTTCTCTTGTTCTATAAATGTCAATGTTTCTCCTGTTCTATAAATGTCAATGTTTCTCTTGTTCTATCAATGTCAATGCCTCTCTTGTTCTATCAATGTCAATGCCTCTCTTGTTCTATCAATGTCAATGTTTCTCTTGTTCTATCAATGTCGATGCCTCTCTTGTTCTATCAATGTCAATGCCTCTCTTGTTCTATCAATGTCAATGTTTCTCTTGTTCTATAAATGTCAATGTTTCTCTTGTTCTATCAATGTCAATGCCTCTCTTGTTCTATAAAAGTATATCTCACCCCCCCCCCCCCAACTTTTTTTCTAAAAATACAAACATCCTGTTACCAGCCATAGGTGAAATAAACTATTGCATTCTTTCAAACGGGAAAATCTAGAATAAATCTGAAGTCTAAGATGTCACCCACCTTAAGTTTGTTGGAAACAACTCTGGTGTGTACATAAAAATGCCATTGAAGCTGGCGGCAATACCAAACTTGCCCACGAAAGAGAACACATTTGACAATATACTTGTGACACTAGTGGTACCTGAGAAAGGTTTTGTCAGAAATAATTAAAGATTTACTCTCCAATAACATAGATAAGTACACAGCATATAGAGGTAAACATGATTCTTTAGCCATATAATATAGCAGTAATGTTTTAGTTTGTGTTGTATATGTGTATTATGGAGAGTTATGTAGAGTTGGAGGTAGATATCCAGGTCAAAAAGAAAAGTGTTAAACTGGCTATTGTTAGTACATGTTACTGCAAGGCTTTTGTCATTCTATCTATCTATCTATTGACCTTTCGAGCCGTAACCGGCCCATAGGGCGTAGACCAAGATACACCTTCTCCTATATGAATTTTTGTTCTAGCAGTTTTCTTTTAAAGATATTTTATCAAATCTCGCCATCTGTCTCTGTTCTGTGCAAGCAGTTCTATCTCATTGAGGGAGCCGATTCCTGCTGCTCTTGCCTCTCTCATCAATGTTCTTCTCAGTGTCTCCCTGGGTCTTCCTCTTTTTCTTTTACCTGTTGTTTCCCATATGAGGGCTTGCTTTGCTATTCGATTATTATCTCTTCTCATCACATGTCCAACATATGACCATCGTCTTTTCTTTATTACTGAAGATATTAGTGGTTGATTGGCGATTTCTCTAATTTCCTCGTTTGTTTTGAATTCGTTCCATTCTATACCAAGTATTTTCCTTAGACATTTATTTTCGAATGCGTTCAACTTTGTTTCTATATCTCTTGTTTTGTCATTACTGTCTTCTTTTATTTGTCTGGATCTTTTAAGAAGATTTTCTTAACTTCTAAGGCTATGCTGGAGATGTTGGAGCTTGTCCATCCTTGAGCTGCTACAAAACTAGGTCTTCTTTATCAACAAACCCCACACTTGCGTGGATCACCATTTAATATAGCAATTCTCACCTCGTAATCCCGTATGCTTTGATCCAGACTGTTATCCTGATGCCAAATTGTGAGGTGTAGTGAGGTTTTTGTCACCTGTAGGCCACTGACAACGATGTTGTAGCCACAAACTACTTTGTTCTTGCTACCCAAAAGCAGATAATGAATTGTAGGCATGTTATGTTAGATGACTAGATTCCATTCTCTCCAAATGATTTCAATAGTGTATCTTCTATTTTATTTTGTGCTTGATGTAAGGTACAGTTAACACAACTTCTAGATAGTTCACTTCAAACTTTTTTGATGACAATAATGCCCCCTCTCAATATCTCATCTCACATGTTTCAACATCAGAGCATTAACTAGCAGCATTTTAAAGTGGATGGGTCAAGGCTGTTACAGAAACAAATAAGCCACATTAAATGTTAACTACCAGCCAATATAAGAAAAAATGCACACATTCTCTAAACATCAAGTAGGCCTATAGTAGGATCCTGTCTCAAGAGACAGTGAATTAAGTGGACTTGATAAATCTTGTGTGTTATAAAGCTGTGTTCTAAGTTATCAAGTTTGTCTTTTTAAAGTTGATGAGTTCAAACAACTTGTAGGAAGCAGTGAATTGATCTACAAGAGTTCGCTGTCCATGTGTGTAGTAAGAGCTGCATTGTTTGCATATCAGATTTCCCTTTATCTTTTGTCTTATTTTTATTTTTGCTGCTCTTGGTCAGGTTAAGTCAACATTTTTGCTGTCACATCTTGATTAAAGAAAGATACCTTCTGTTGCACATAAGTCAGAAGATTATTAGTGGCAGAGCATGAACACAGTAACCCATGTGACTTCTAGCTACAATAATATGGAATGTGCACAGAACCTAACTGATATTCCATATTAATATTACAGTCCTTTTGTAGATTCAGACCTTAAGGAACACAATTCACTGACTCACTTCACAGCAACAAAATATCAGCTGATAAAAAATAAATAAACATTTAAATGTATATTATACATTCGCATTTTTAAAGAAATATTAACATATTAGATGTAAATTAACATATTGAACGTAGTTTAGAATGCCAGGACATAAAACTAGTTATATGTTTAAACATTCTTTCAAAATGAAAAAAATGGACAAAGAAATTGACATTGAGTGCAGTAAATCCAGCCAAATAGGGACACAACTAATTCTTGTACTCTACAACACTTATCAGAGAACAAACAGAATCATCATTTTAAAATGTGTTAAATCCCCAACTTATGCAACCAGTCCTGACAACTCAGAAGTTAGTCAGCAAAAGAGTAAGACATATTAGGAAAGTAGTTTGAGCAACCAACAAGAAAAAAGAATGTGATAAAAAAAATAAGAAACAGCATAGAACCGATCTTGAACTGTGTACAAAGAAAGCAAACGACAGATTTGCAGAAATGGAAAGAATGACTTGTGTTTACATACTAAAAAGAAAGTATATATATATATATATATATATATATATATATATATATATATATATATATATATATATATATATATATATATATATATGAAGAAGAAAAAAAGAAGGAAACAAATTCCAAAGCAGATGCAAAGTAGCGCAGATTGACAATGCCTTGAGAGTGAAGCAACTATATCACATGGTAATGGTTGAGGTTATCAGAATAATGAGAGCTAAAACTGTACACCTTCCCTGAAAACCAAAGAGATATGAGAAGGCATGAACTAAAGAAATAGATTGAGAGGAAAAACTACTCACAACATTTAAAATATTGGAATCAGTGCTTGGCCTTTCTAATGTTACTAACTTACTTCTCTAATTGCAATTCTTGTTCTGAATGTGTCATAAAACAGGCATACAATTTTTGGTAAAAAAGCCACAGTATAACAAACGCACTATCTCCTCCTTTTTTTTTGGTCAGCATTCAAGTCTTATGTTCATGCAAACCTGGCTCTTTCCTCTGTTTCATGGAGGGGTAAGAATAACATCATGATACAAGGTGACATCTCCTCCAAGATTTAGTACTTGGCTGTTGAACCAAAATGTCTCACAGAAAGAAATGCCACTATGTGACTCCACTTGAAAAATTTGCTTAGCGTCCGCAGAGTAACTCTGAATCTATAAATGGTATCAACTATTATCACATAAAATAAACAACAAAACAAACACAGGTAGGGATCTTCTTACCCAAGACCATGAACAATGTTGCTGCCAGTAGGCCAGATCCTGCCACCAGAAGCCATGACATGATTACTGGTTTCCGACCAAATCTGTTGTAAGAAAAACACAGCTACAACAGAGCTACATACATTACCAACATTTAAAAATGGTTACACTGTCATAAAAATTAATGCATCTAAAAGGCAAAACACAGCAATATTTACAAGCTGTCATAAAATAGTAAATGTGTAAAATGTACAAAATAATTATGACTATGCATGCTAAACGGGAGCTGCAATAGCTCAGTGGTTAGTGAACTGGACTACAAAGGACTAGAAGTAGGGTTCGATCCCAACCGACGGCTTCCGCGTTCACCCAGCCTTAAATGGGTACCGGATTTTTTCTGGGAAAGTAGAGCGTCACGGGTGTAATACCGACCACATTATCCCAAAACTCATGTACTGAAGATCTGTAAAATTGATGGTCACTAATACCATATTCCCTATACGCCACTGGGCGTGACGGGGGCTCTTTACTTTTTTTTTTTTATACAATCTGAATCATCACAAAAACACATCTTCATATATATATATATATATTGACCTTTCGAGCCGTAGCGGGCCCATAGGGCGTATACCAAGTTACTCCTTCTTTTATCTGAATTTTTCTTCTAGAAGTTTTTAATTCTTTTAAAGATATTTTACCAAATCTCACCATTTGTCTCTATTCTGTGCAAGCAGCTCTATCTCATTGAGGGAGCCGATTCCTGCTGCTCTTGCCTCTCTTATCAATGTTCTTATCAGTGTCTCTTTGGGTCTTCCTCTTTTCCTCTTACCTGTTGTTTCCCACATGAGGGCTTGCTTTGCTATTCGGTTATTATCTCTTCTCATCATATGTCCAACATATGACCGTCGTCTTTTCTTTATTACTGACGTTTCATTAACAAAATCGTTTTTACGATAGTGGTTTGTTAAACCTCTGATCAACGGTTCTATACCAAGCCAGAGAAAAATAATTCCTAGATCTTGGATACAACCAGAAATATATATAAATATATATATATATATATATATATATATATATATATATATATATATATATATATATATATATATACAGTCACAATAAATATGCTACAGCCTACTACAAAATGAATTAGATGTGACCACACTGTAACAAAAATTAAACTTCATTATCAATACAGCAGTTTGTAAGGGTGAAATGCTAACAAAAATGAAACAATATATACTTGTAAATGTAGAGTACGTAATGCAGACCAAATACAAATCAACATGTTATTTCATTTTGAAAAAAAAAAATAATATGAAATAAGAATTTAAACGTTATCTGGCAGATTGATATAACCAAGCAATATCATTTTTGAATACAGATGTGTCCTAGCATTTTTGAATACAGATGTGTCCTAGCATTTATAAATGTTTATCAGTTAAAAATTGCCTGATATTTAGTAATGTTTTTAAGTTTGTTTTTTTAACAAAAATATCACAAATACATTAACTGGAAATAGTCTATATAATAATATACTGTAATGCTGATTATTTAAAAATTAAATATATAAATATGATAAGTATTATAATAAAACGTTGTCAGATTATTAAATTTAAACGATCAACTTAATCTGTTATTGTTTGAAAGCCAACTCAATAATAGAATACAAGGGTCAAACTGATAGAATTTGGCCCCTAAATTAACAAAGATATATAGTAGGCGCGAAATGCACGCAAGGCGCGGAAGGAGTTGACCATTCCCTCTCATGTCGTGGTGTTGACCTCTCGTATCCGTGACCCCGGAAGTGACCTGTTTATGTCTGAAGTGTACTGACTTTGGAGTCCTTGATGTGCTGGATCGATAGTAACAGTTTAGTAGATTATGCAACATGAATGCTGATAAGGCTGTCAGGTGACCTTGTTATCTCGGTGACCGTAAGGTGTGACCGTATTTTAGCTTCCTTCATAGACTTCCCTCCATTGTAACACTTACTCATTCTCTCCATTTACACATATAATCTCTCCTTCTTCCTAGACTTCTCTCTCTCTCACCTTCCTATTCTCTCCTAGACTTACATCAATTGTAACACTTGCTCATTCTCTCCATTTAAGCCCATTATCTCTCCTTCGCTTCCCTAGACTTCTCTCTCACTCCTAGACGTCTCTCCCACTATTCCATCTTCCCTCCTCTCTCTTCTAAGGTTCTGCCCTCCATCGTATTTTTAGCTTCCGTCATAGACTTCCCTCCATTGTAACACTTACTCATTCTCTCCATTTAAACCCATTATCTCTGCTTAGCTCCCCTAGAATTCTCTCTATCTCTCTCACTCTTCTCTCTCTATCTCTCCTATTCCTCCTAAATTTCCATCCATTGTAACACTTACTCATTCTCTCCATTTATGCCTATCAGCTCGCCTTCCATCTCCTAGACTTCTCTTTACCTCTCTCTCGCTCTCTCTCTCTCCTAGCCCCATACTAGACTTCTCTCCAACTATTCCACCCTCCTTCCTCTCTCTATGTCCCACTCCTAGCGTCCCGCCCTCATTCGTATTTTTACTTTCCCTCCAATGTAACACATTAATAACATTGAATAACAATCACAACAAGACTTAAAATATCTACTTTTTAAACAACAAATAAGATAAACATATGAAAAACGAAGGAATTATACACCCAACAAAGCTTAACATACGTACTTTATACACATTACCATTAATACAATTGAATATCCTTTTATTGATAACCTACCACATCGTTATGAGATAAGAGAAAAACAGAAACAAATATTCAACTTACAGCGTAAAATATACCCACGACATAGGCTGCTAAACTGAACAGTACTATGAAAATAAGCTTCCGTGAATCAATCGCGCTTATAACACGAAGTCTCACATGCGACTAGTTTAAATATAATCTGGTAAATAAAAGTTGGACGACACTATTCCACCCTCGACTAACATCTAGGTTAAACAATCAGAGAAGAGGATTTCTATCGACACCCACTAAACGAAATGATTGACCTCTGGATTAACTAATCAGAGAAGATGATTACTGTTATCGTGATAAATGACCTCATTTTCCACTTGAAGTGCTGTCGAGTCTGACGCATGGGTTACTTTAACTTAATTCGGTCCCTGATACAATCCACTTGTCGGGTCATCGGTGGGAAAATAATACAGGTGGCGGGTTACTTGAGCATGCTTTGACCCCTGATGCAATACCAGAGGACTTCCATGATAGGCATAATAGACACAACGAGCAGAAAATTATATTCAAGGTTCAAAAAGTTAGATCAAATCGCAAAATTTTAGCACCAAAACACAACAAAATTAGGCTAATAAGAAAAATGTCGATCTTAAAACTTTAAAAATCTATTCCCATACTCATACTAGTTAAACACATCAAACTGATAGTTATATCCAAAGTCCAAAAAGTTAGTCCAAATCGCAAACATTTTACCCCAGAACACAAAAATGTAAGCTCATATTAAAAAAGTTGACTTAAAAATCCTAAAAATCGACACACATAGTAATAATAGTTAGACACAACGAGCAGGAAGTTATATTCAAGGTCCAAAAAGTTAGGCCAAATCGCACAATTTTAGCACCAGAACACAAAATTTAGGCTCATAAGCAAAAAGTCGACCTCAAAACCATAAAAATATACTCCCATACTCATAATAGTTAGACACATCGAATATATAGATATATACAAAGTCCAAAAAGTTCAAATCGCAAACATTTTACCACCAGAACACAAAAATTTAGCTCATATTAAAAAAGTCGACCTAAATATCCCAAAAAGCAACTCACATAGTCATAATAATTAGACACAACGAGCAAGAAGTTATATTCAAGGTCCAAAAAGTTAGACCAAATCGCAAAATTTTAGCACCAAAACACAAATATATATGTTTATAATCAAAAGCTTGAACTCGAACCCTAAAAATCTACACCCATAGTAATAATAGTAAAACAAAAAAAGTCAAAAAGCACCCACACATAAACACAACCGCCAACACATCTTTTCACCCCCAGACATTTTTTATGGATACGCCTATGAGGCTGTTACAAAAATAAAATTAGACTCCAGGCTTACCTCAAACTTTATTTTAGACATCCCCATAGCAAAAAATTTACTTAAAAATCACTTTATTTTCAACATCCCCGCAGCAAAAATGTATTTAAAAAATCAATTTTATGAATTTTACCTCCTAAACATTTTGAGGGATACGCCTATGAAACTGTTAAAAAAATAAATTGTATCCTCTAGGATTACCTATAACTTTATTTTAGGCATCCCCATAACAAAAATTTACTTATTAATCACTTTTATGCATTTTACCCCTGACCATTTTTGAGGGAAACGCCTATGAAACTGTTTAAGAATAAAATGTAATTTCTAGGCTTACCTAAAACTTCATATTAGACATTCCCATAGCTAGTTTTTCAATAAAAAGCACTTTTATGAATTTTACCCCGTGACCTTTTTTGAGGGATACGCCTATGAAAATGTTAAAAAATAAAATTTAACCTCTAGGCTTACCTAAAACTTTATTCTAGAAATCTCCATATATCAAATTCCCATTAAAAAATAACAAAAAGTTAGTAGTAAGGGATTACTGTATACGTGCGCAAAAACGTGCAGACAAATTCTATATAGGGCCTATATAAAACATATCTGCATATTTTATAATAATGTGGCTCCACACTTGTTTCTGGGTGTGGTTTTCCTTACTACTAGCTTTTTGTTGTTTTATTAAATGGGAATTTGATATACGGAGATGTACTAAAATATGTTTAGGTAAGCCTAGACGTTAAATTATATTTTTTTTTACAGTGTCATAGGCGTATCCCTAAAAAAATAGTCAGGGGGGGAGGGGGAAACATCATAAAAATGATTTTTAAATACATTTTTGCTACGGAGGTGTCTAAAATAAAGGTTGAGGTAAGCCTAGAGGTTACATTTTATTTTTTTAACAGTTTCATAGGCGTATCCCTCAAAAATGGTCAGGGGGTAAAATTAATCAAAGTGATTTTAAAGTAAATTTTTGCTACGGGGACGCCTAAAATAAAATTATAGGTAATCCTAGAGGTTACAATTTATTTTGTATCAGTTTCATAGATGTATCCCTGAGAAATGTTCAGGAGGTAACATTCATAAAAGTGCTTTTTAAGTAATTTTTTGCTACGGGGATGTCTAAAATAAAGTTTGAGGTAAGCCTAGAGGTACAATTTTTGTTTTTAACAGTTTCAAAGGCGTATCCCTCAAAAATGGTCAGAGGGGTAAAATTCATAAAAATGATTTTTAAGTAAATTTATGCTACGGGGATGTATAAAATAAAGTTTGATGTAAGCCTAGAGTTTAAATTTTATTTTTAAAACACTTTCGTAGGTGTATCAATTAAAATGTCTGGGGGTGAAAAGATGTGTCAGCGGTTGTGTTTATGTGTGGATGCTTTTTGACTTTTTTTTTAAACTGTTGTGACTATGGGTGTAGATTTTTAGGGTTAGAGTTCAAGCTTTTGATTATAAACATAAATATTTGTGTTTTGGGGCTAAAATTTGCTATTTGGCCCAACTTTTTGGACCTTGGATATAACTTCCTGCTCGTTGCGTCTAACTATTATGACTATGTGAGTAGATTTTTTGGGATTTTTAGGGCGACTTTTTAAATATGAGCCTACATTTTTTGTGTTCTGGCGGTAAAATGTTTGCGATTTGGACTAACTTTTTGTCTTTGGATATAACTATCTGTTCGATATGGCTAACTAGTATGAGAATGGGAGTAGATTTTTAGGGTTTTGAGATCGAGTTTTTGCTTATGAGCTTTAACTTTTTGTGTTTTGGTGCTAAAATTTTGCGATTTTATCTAATTTTTTGAACCTTGAATATAACTTCCTGCTCGTTGTGTCTAACTATTATGACTGTCATGGAACCCTTCTGGTATTAAATCAGGGGTCAAAGCGCATTCAAGTATCCTGCCACCTGTATTATTTCCCCCACCGATGACCCGACAGATGGATTGTATCAGGGACCGAATCGAGTTAAAGTAACCCATGCGTCAGACTCGACAGCACTTCAAGTGGAAAATGAGGTCATTTATCACGATAACAGTAATCATCTTCTCTGATTAGTTAATCCAGATGTCAGTCGTTTCGTTCGATGGGTGTTCGATAGAAATATTCTTCTCTGATTGTTTAACCTAGATGTTAGTCGAGGGTGGAATAATGTCGTCCAACTTTTATTTACCAGATTATATTTAAACTAGTCGCATGTGAGACTTCGTGTTATAAGCGCGATTGATTCACGGAAGCTTATTTTCATAGTACTGTTCAGTCTAGCGGCCTGTGTCGTGGGTATATTTTACGCTGTAAGTTGAATATTTGTTTCTGTTTTTCTCTTATCTCATAACGATGTGGTAGGTTATCAATAAAAGGATATTCAATTGTATTAATGGTAATGTGTATAAAGTACGTATGTTAAGCTTTGTTGAGTGTATAATTCCTTCGTTTTTCATATGTTTATCTTATTGGTTGTTTAAAAAGTAGATATTTTAAGTCTTGTTGTGATTGTTATTCAATGTTATTAATGTGTTACAATGGATGGAAGTTAAAAATACGTATGAGGGCGGAACGCAAGGAGAGGGAAAGAGAGAGAGAGGAGAGAGGGTGGAATGGTAGGAGAGATGTTAGGGGGCTAGAATAGAGAGAGAGAGCAAGAGAGAGATAGAGAGAAGTCTAGGAGAAGGAAGGCGAGATGATAGGCATAAATGGCGAGCATAATTTAGTGTAACAATAGGAGAGATGCTAAAAATATGAGGGAGGGAGGGCGGAACGCTGCGGGAGAGGTAAAGGGAGAAGAGGGAGGGTTGACTGATAGGTTAGAAGTCTAAGAGGAGATATAGGCGAGAAAGAGCGAGAGAGAGAGAGAGAAGGAAGGCGAGCTGATAGGCATAAATGGAGAGCATGAGTAAGTGTTACAATGGAGGGAAATCTAGGAGGGAATATGAAATAGAGAGAGAGAAGATTGAGAGAGATAGAAAGAAATCTAGGGGAGCTAAGGAGAGATAATGCGTTTAAATGGAGAGAATAAGTATGTGTTACAATGGAGGGAAGTCTATGACGGAAGCTAAAAATACGATGGAGGGCGGAACCTAGGAGCGAGAGGAGGTAAGATGGAATGGTAGGAGAGACGTCTAGAAATGAGAGAGAAGTCTAGGGATGGAAAGATAATGGGCTTAAATGGAGAGAATGAGTAAGTGTTTCAATAGATGGAATTCTAGCAGGGAATAGGAAAGAGAGAGAGAGAGAGAAAAGTCTAGGAAGAAGGAGAGATTATATGTGTAAATGGAGAGAATGAGTAAGTGTTACAATAGAGGGAAGTCTATAAAGGGAGCTAAAATACGGTCACACCTTACGGTCACCGAGATAACAAGGTCATCTGGCCGCCTAATCTGCATTGATGTATAATCTACAAAACTGTCACTATCGATCCTGTACATCATGAACTCCAAAATCAGCACACACCAGACATAAACAGGTCACTTCCAGGGTCACTGATACGAGAGGTTAACACCCCGACATGAGAGGTCACGGTCAACTCCCCCGCGCCTTGAGTGCATTTCGCGCTAAAAGCGCCTACTATATATCTTTGTTAATTTAGGGGATTAATGCAAAACTAATGGACCCTTGTATACTACTACTCCCAGAACCCAGAAATGCTATGATGTTTAGCACATTACACTCAATGTCCTTTAAATTATTGGACGATGAAGATGTGTCACATGAAGATAGAAGGTGAAAAATTATATATATTAATTCATTTAATAGCACATAGAATTATAAAAGTTGATGTTATTGTGATGGAAGTTGTAGAAAGAAATAAAACATCTCTTATTTAGGCTTCTTCATAGGATTCACATTTGTTATTTAACTAACTCATTAAAGAGGAACAAGTTCACAATGTCTGCTGGTAAATCTGCTACAGCCATTAGGAAAAAGTTCAGATGACGATTTCCAGCCAAGGATGACGATGTTAAAAACAATCCATAATATGTTATAGCGTTCGTAATCCTGTAAGAAAAATACATACCAAATTGTAAATTGAAAATATAGTAGATTAAATTTATACAGAATGTTTGATAACAAAAACATTTAATAGTAAAAGAGGACAAACCAAGACACTATGCAGCTGAAAAGCACACATGACACATATTAGAGAAATAAAATAAGAATAATAAAATGACTTAGAAAATCGTGTGTTGTTTACATTAGTGCTGCCACTATCCATCCTACAGACTTTGGATTCATTACATATTGATTTCTTATTTCTTTCTTGTTCACAAAAATGGCTGAACTTTGGCTTCATGGCAGATTACTAATTGTGTTGACCTTTTGAACTGTGCTTGCAAGACTTTGAATATTCTGAAACATGTCATCTGTTTTAATTCAGTATTAATTTTACAACCTTCTCTTTTTTTTCTGTCTCTACCTGGCAAATAGTTTCAGTAGACCATGATGGGTGCAACTCACTTTCACTTAAACTCCAGTTCAGCACAAAATTACTGTTTCATTAAAACGATCTGTTGTTACAACTGTTTTCAATGGACAGCAATTATTATTATCATTATAAGCATTATAATTGTTTCTTGTAATAACTGTCTGTAAGGTAACTTCCCTTTAAGTGAACACATTTCTAGTTTAAGATTCTAATTTATTATTAAAAACAATGTACAATTGTCCTCATAAAATTAGAAAACTCTTCAAACGTGCGAATAAGAAGACATGCAAGACAGTGATAATAAAGAGAGGATGGACCTGGATAACTCTAACACTCAGGCAAGATCCACAAAGTAGTCTAGGGGTATTCATATTGTGGATTTCTGAAAGGAGAAGAAAAAGCAAATTCTCCAAGTAAAATAAGGACAGTGGTAACAAGGATATAAAAAATGTGCAGCCAGATCTGCGGCACCCTGCAATAGATAACTATGAACTCATAAGGTGAAGAACTTTAGTGTTGCCATACAAGATGCTGGCCACTGATTGCCTTGATGGTTTGTGGCCAAGGAAAGAAAATCTTAGAAAAATAGTGATATATGATATGAAAGTCAATAATATTATCAATCACAATGTATAATGAGCAACATTATCATTTTTTGGCTATGTAATGAGAAACGAACAGTGGGAATATATTGTAACAACTGGGAAATTTGAGGGACGAAGATATAGAGGGAAGCAAAGATAAAAGATACCAGACAGCTTAAGAGAATGGCTTGGCAGGTCAACAACAGGAAAAATTGAAAAAAAATTAAAAAATGGTATGTTAGAAGCTTTACGTGATTAATAGACGACACGGATTCGAACGACGTTTCGGCTCAATAGGCCTTCAGCAGGAACAAACAAACAACATACACACACAGATATGTGAATAAATAAAACTAATCCTACATCGCTAACTAGTAATGAAACATCAAAAACAAAATAATCGAAATATGTTGACTTCCCTGTGTGTCGTGGACTGTGGTCAGGCTAGGAAAAAGGAATTTCTCACGGGTGTAGCTGTAATTTATACCCTGTGGTCAGAGGTGAAGGGTTCTAAAAATACACGAGTCGGGGGAACGCTATCTAGGTACGTCGACTACAAAGGCACAGGCAATATCTGAAAGTATCTAAGGGCCCATAAATACATGTATACACACACACAGATGCGTGTATACATATGTACACGTGCAAGAAGAAGTGCACATACTAATACATATCAACATACACATACATATACACACACATACATGTGTATGCATACAAGCAAGAGCACATATACATGCATGTGCACGTCCATAGGCACGGGTATTGGTATATATATGTATACGCATATACATGCATGTATATGTGCTCTTGCTTGTATGCATACACATGTATGTGTGTGTATATGTATGTGTATGTTGATATGTATTAGTATGTGTACATCCTTTTTTTGGCCCGCGGCGGATAAAAAATAAAATCAGGTTGCAATGAGCAAAATGTCCTGGGTAAAATTGATAAAAGATTTGTTACATTAACTTCTACCGTGGAGAAAGCTAACTCAAATATTCCCTGGTAGTCTGTTTAAAATCATGTTCCCATTTGTGATGAAAAAAATCTGATTTGTTTAATTTAATTGAAGTTTATTGCTTATATTATACCACGACCGAAGCAAAAGACAATGAAAACACAGATTATAACAATAGCACTGTTTCCTGTTAAAAATTGAACTGTTCACTGTAACTCGACAAAATCAAAATGATCAGATCGGATCGGATATCTGATATATAATTTTGACTGATGAAAAGTGGATTGCAGAGAAAGAAACTGAAAGTAAAATAATTGTGGGGTGAATGTGTAAGGAAGGAGCAGGTGGGTGACTGACAGTATTTCTTGGCGGAAACTGTTTGAACTCGCCGAACAGAGAGTCGTTTCTAGAACCATTCGTCGGCTTCTCCCTTTGTTTCAGTCGATCGCAGGATGATCAAACGGTAAA
>JAVIAB010000092.1:182408715-182633715 GCA_032433765.1 Megaustenia siamemsis
GCTTCGAGTTGGTACCGCAAAGTTGCTTTATTGTCAGTGCGGTGATAGCGTCAGATCTTTGGCTCAACATTTGTCGTCTGGACTTGTGGTGGCTCTTTCATTTCGCGGTAAGGGGTTAATGAGGTTGGGAGGGACAGGGGTGAGGGGACTTCGTAGCTCTAATTCTGTCTTTGAAGTTACATTCAAAATGTTTCACTGTTCGCCTTCATTCCCTTTGATCCCATCGTCTTGTCTTGTCCATAAAATGACTGCAACGTGTTTATTTGGTCACAATCTTTTGATTTCATTGTCAAACACAAGTCTGTGTATAACTGTCAAATCTGTACTTATTTTCGATAGTGGACCAACATTCTGTGACTTTTAACTTTGATGTGAGATTTTGTATTAAATCATGTTAAAACGTAGAAAAGTTGATTGTGAAAATCGCATATTTAAACCTGAATGGGAATTAGATTATTTGTTCATCTTCAATAAGGATAGTAAACCTCAGTGCTTAATTTGCGTTCAAGTGTTAGCCGTTTTGAAGGAATATAATTTAAAACGGCACTATGCCACACATCATCAAAACATGTATGAGAAACATAGCATTGAAGCTAGGAAGCTTTTGGTTGAACAGCTGAAGACAAAGTTGAATCAACAGCAAAGTATGTATACAAAGGGCAATAAAATTAAAGAGTCATCGATCATTGCATCATATACAGTTACCTATGAGCTTGCAAAATCTAAAAAACCCTTTACTGACGGAAATTTTGTGAAGAAATGTGCGATTCAAATGGCAAAGGCATTCGGTCAAGAAAAATAGCCAAAGAATTTGAATCTGTGCCTCTTTCAAAACAAACTGTAGCCAGAAAAACAGAAGACATCAGTCTGCAACTGTCTCAAAGTTTAAAATCTTGTATTGAAAACTGCTCATATTTTTCGCTCGCGATTGATGAAAGTACTGACATCACTGACACTTGCCAGCTTCTTATTTTTGTTAAAGTTATCCAGGAGGATTTTACTGTTATTGAAGAATTGTTGAAAGTTTGCTCTTTGCATGACACTTGTAGAGGGACAGACATATTTTCTGCAGTTCATAGTGCCGTAGATGAAGTAGGTGGTTTTGGAAAGTTGTCTGCAGTGTGTACTGATGGTTGCAAAGCTTTTATTGGTTCAAATACTGGTTTTGTTGGACTTCTAAAGCAAAACAAAATTAACGTACCTACATTGCATTGCATAATTCATCAAGAGGCCCTTTTGTGCAAAGTCCATAAATCTAAAAGACACCATGGCTACTGTTGTGAAAATAACAAATTTGATAAGAGGAGGACACCAGTCTTTAAATCACAGGAAGTTTTTATCATTTTTAGAGGAAGTAGATTCTAGCTACGGTGATCTCCTGCTTTATACAGAAGTAATTAGTCGAGGGAAATGTTTAATAATATTTTTTGAACTGAAGAATGACATTTATGACTTCCTGCGAGAGAACTTACCATGCTCCATTGATCTTCAACATGCACTCAAAGACATTAATTTCCTTCATAATCTGGCATATCTCACAGACATCACACAACATTTGAACATATTGAATTTGCAGCTACAAGGGGAAAAGCAAACCATTTTTCAATTGATGGGATATGTTGATGGTTTTAAAAAGAAGCTGAATCTATTTAGACTTTCTTTGCAAAAAAATGATCTATTCCATTTTTCAAGTTGTAAGCAGTTGTTGTCAGAGATAGAAAGTGCAAACTTCAGTAAGTACGCAGCTGACATTGAACATTTGATTTGTGAATTTGATCGACGATTTCAAGATTTTGAAATGTTTCGTCCGCAAACGGAACTTTTTAATAACCCAATTAAGTGCACAGTGGAGTGCCAGCCATCAGATCTTCAACTAGAGTTGTGTGACCTTCAGTGTGACCCCTTCCTCAGTACTGTAAAGGCATTAGGAGCTGACTTCTGGAAATTGCTACCAAATGAACGTTACCCGTGTCTGAGAAAATGGGCACTAAAGATGTGCTCTATATTCGGCAGCACATATCTCTGCGAGACAACATTCTCTTCCATGAAGTTAATTAAATCTAAGACCAGGAAATTAGAATCAGACTGGCTAAAGCAGCAATGTCTTTCAGAAGCCTTGAAAAGTTGTGGAAATCAAAACTCATTAGCACAAACACAAACTTAGGCTATTCAAATCAAATGTACTATCAACCCTTACGTATGCGTGTGAAAGCTGGAAAACAACAAGAGATATAGAAACAAAGTTGAACGCATTCGAAAATAAATGTCTAAGGAAAATACTTGGTATAGAATGGAACGAATTCAAAACAAACGAGGAAATTAGAGAAATCGCCAATCAACCACTAATATCTTCAGTAATAAAGAAAAGACGATGGTCATACGTTGGACATGTGATGAGAAGAGATAATAATCGAATAGCAAAGCAAGCCCTCATATGGGAAACAACAGGTAAAAGAAAAAGAGGAAGACCCAGGGAGACACTGAGAAGAACATTGATGAGAGAGGCAAGAGCAGCAGGAATCGGCTCCCTCAATGAGATAGAACTGCTTGCACAGAACAGAGACAGATGGCGAGATTTGATAAAATATCTTTAAAAGAAAACTGCTAGAACAAAAATTCATATAGGAGAAGGTGTATCTTGGTCTACGCCCTATGGGCCGGTTACGGCTCGAAAGGTCAATAGATAGATAGATAGAAGACCAGGAACAGAATGACCGATTCGACATTGTCCCATACTCTCCGAATCGCCACGTCAAAAATGGAAGTGGACTTCAAATCTCTGGTGGAAAGCTGTGACAAGTCACAATCGTCGCACTGAGACATTAAAGGTAATTTTAAAATGAATAATTAATGGATTTGTTACAAATCAAATATGTAGTCAAAGTGCAAGCATTATTTATATATTACTATATCGCATAGGTCCCTACTGTCATTTTTGACGATATTCTTAAGTGTGGCCCGCGGGTCTTGGCCTTGGCTTTAATCCGGCCCTCGGGCAACCTCAAGTTGGCCACCACTGGTCTAGAGAATATAATTATAGAGCATTTCCCGGTAAATGAAGACAAATGATATAATGGTCTAGAGAATATAATTATGGGGCATTTCCAGGTAAATGAAGACAAATGATATAATGGTCTAGAGAATATAATTATAGAGCATTTCCAGGTAAATGAAGACAAATGATATAATGGTCTAGAGAATATAATTATGGAGCATTTCCAGGTAAATGAAGACAAATGATATAATAGTCTAGAGAATATAATTATGGGGGATTTCCAGGTAAATGAAGACAAATGATATAATGGTCTAGAGAATATCATTATAGAGCATTTCCTGGTAAATGAAGACAAATGATATAATGGTCTAGAGAATATAATTATGGGGGATTTCCAGGTAAATGTAGGCAAATGATATAATAGTCTAGAGAATATAATTATGGGGATTTCCAGGTAAATGAAGACAAATGATATAAGGGTCTAGAGAATATAATTATAGAGTATTTCCAGGTAAATGAAGACAAATGATATAATGGTCTAGAGAATATAATTATAGAGCATTTCCAGGTAAATGAAGACAAATGATATAATGGTCTAGAGAATATAATTATTGAGCATTTCCAGGTAAATGAAGACAAATGATATAATGGTCTAGAGAATATCATTATAGAGCATTTCCAGGTAAATATAGACAAATGATATAATGGTCTAGAGAATATAATTATGGGGGATTTCCAGGTAAATGAAGACACATGATATAATGGTCTAGAGAATATAATTATGGAGCATTTCCAGGTAAATGAAGACAAATGATATAATGGTCTAGAGAATATAATTATGGGGATTTCCAGGTAAATGAAGACAAATGATATAATGGTCTAGAGAATATAATTATGGAGCATTTCCAGGTAAATGAAGACAAATGATATAATGGTCTAGAGAATATAATTATAGAGTATTTCCAGGTAAATGAAGACAAATGATATAATGGTCTAGAGAATATCATTATAGAGCATTTCCAGGTAAATGAAGACAAATGATATGATGGTCTAGAGAATATCATTATAGAGCATTTCCAGGTAAATATAGACAAATGATATAATGGTCTAGAGAATATCATTATGGGGGATTTCCAGGTAAATGAAGACAAATGATATAATGGTCTAGAGAATATAATTATGGAGCATTTCCAGGTAAATGAAGACAAATGATATAATGGTCTAGAGAATATAATTATGGGGGATTTCCAGGTAAATGAAGACAAATGATATAATGGTCTAGAGAATATAATTATGGAGCATTTCCAGGTAAATGAAGACAAATGATATAATGGTCTAGAGAATATAATTATGAGGGATTTCCAGGTAAATGAAGACAAAATGATTTAATGGTCTAGAGAATATAATTATAGAGCATTTCCAGGTAAATGAAGACAAATGATATAATGGTCTAGAGAATATAATTATTGAGCATTTCCAGGTAAATGAAGACAAATGATATAATGGTCTAGAGAATATAATTATGGGGGATTTCCAGGTAAATGAAGACAAATGATACAATGGTCTAGAGAATATAATTATAAAGCATTTCCAGGTAATAAAGACAAATGATATAATGGTCTAGAGAATATAATTATGGAGAATTTCCAGGTAAATGAAGACAGAAGAGGGGGAGGGTGCAATACATTACAGACGAAATGGGAATGACTTGTGTAGTAGCTGGACATATGACGCAGAGAAGATAACCCTTCAGAGTAGCTGTCATGGGAGTCAAGTTCCAACAGAGACAAGCAACTAGATGATGATGATAAATTCAAAGTAGACACGCTGATTGGTTGTGATGGTTTTAGAGGAAATAGATTAATGGAAAATGGAGGGGGCGGGGTTCAAAAGAGTTTAAAAAAAAGAAAGCGAACGAGTGGGTAAAACAAACTTGTGAAAGATGGGTTAAAAAAAAGAAGAAGAAATAAATATATGGAGCAAAAAAAATGAAGAACAGTGAGAGAAAGAAATGAATTTAGAGATGGTCATGTATATTTATATAATGAGAGTGGTATATGTAAATATATGTGAGAGTGTGTGTGTGGGGGGGGGGGAGCGGGGAGGGAGTGGTGTGAAAAAATGATAACTGAAAATAAAGACAGGAAGGAGGAAACAAGATGGTAATGGAGGATACAAATGATATAAGACGAGAATGGAAAGATGAAAGGAGATTGAGGAAAGTGAGACAGAGTCGGATAAAGATATAGAGAAAGAGAGGGAAAGAAAATGAGATAATAATAATATACTGCAGTACGCATAGAACGAGGATAGAGAGAGAGAGAGAGGGAGGGGAAGTCTAGAAATGAAAGTTGATAATCATTAATAATGTTCGATATGAGAACCTACACAAGATATCACCGGTAGACCAGCACTTACCAGACAAACCACATGATAAGTGCTGAGACTAGAAGCGACCTGTGACGTGCTATATCAAGTAAGCTGTAGCTCTCCACTTTATTGTCTTGTGACTTGACATTCGCATCAATCTGTTTTGGGAAAATCAGAAGCACGTAATTATATGTACCATGCTGGTATTTATTTATTCAAAATACAGAATCAGCCTACTTACAATGGCACGAGATGCAGAACTTGAGAACTGATATAGTGCCTTGTTACGTCTTCTAATTAGGTTTCATGTTAGCATTACACTGAATGTTAGTTTTTGTGTGAATTAGAGCCCATATTACATGTATATCGAGGAACAAAGTGCAACTCAAAGTTGTATGTCTCTTGTGCTGGCGGTACATTCAGCCGAGCTCATATATATGGACAAAATAAATCAGGAAACAACCAACAATAAGGACAAATCAAATAATAACATAGAGGTAGAAAACTCCAACATCAATGAGCTACTCTTCGCAGATGACCAATGCCTAATATATGAGGATGAAAACCTGCTACAACAGCATTTAACATCTCTAGACAAAAGCTGCACAAACTACAGTATGAAAATAAACACAGCAAAAACAGAGGCTATAAGAATAAGCAAATTAAGACACCCATTAAACATCAAGATCAAAGATAAAGAAATAAAACAAGTAGAGGAATTCAAGTATTTAGGCACAATGTACACAGAAGATGGAAAACTAGACAGAGAAATTGACATGAGAATACAAAAAGCAAATGCTGTCACATACCAGCTTTCACCATTGCTAAGACATCCAAACATTTCTATGCCAGCTAAACAACAAATGATAAATAGCATCTTCATACCAACTTTATGCTATGAAAGTCAAATATGGACCCTTTCTAAATCACATTTAAGAAAGATCAATACATGTGAGATGCGATGCTTGAGAAAAGTAACAAACAACACAAGAAGAGATAGAATACCAAATGAAACCATAAGAAAAATGGTAGGAACAAAACCATGCCAAGAATATATAAAACAATAACAACTTAAATGGTTTGGTCACCTGGTCAGAATGAATCCTCACCAATCACCATCAAGGGCGTTCTTCTCGAGAATGCATGGAAAAAGACCAAGAGGAAGACCCAGAAGAAGATGGATAGATGCAGTGACAGAGACATGTAACAACAAAGGAAAATCACTAATTCAGACAATTCGAGCAGCACAAGAACGACAAATGATATAAACCACGACACCTTTTAGGTATCAGTGAAAAGAGAAAAGAAGAAGAAAGAAGAATATAAATAATCTAAGGTATGTCGATGATACAGTCTTAATCGCTAAGAGTGAAAATGAGTTACAAGAAATGTTGGACATTATAGTGAAAGAAAGCAAAAATAAAGGACTCAGCCTTAATAGCAAAACGACAGAGGTAATGGTAACAACAAAGAAAAAGACATCACCTCAGTGCAAAATAAAGACTAGTGGAACAATATAAAAACAGGTAAATGAATTTAAATATTTGGGAACTTTGTTAACTTCAGACGGAAGATGTACAAAATAGGTGAGATGCAGAGTGGCTCGGGCAAAGGCAGCTTTCCAAAAAATGAGGAAGGTACTATGCAATCCATTTCTGACAATAAACAAGAAAAAGAGTTCTTAAATGTTAGGTAGAGCCAGTCTTAACATATGGATGCGAATCATGGACAATAGGACAACAGACAAGAAAATCACTGGAGTCTGTAGAAATGTGGTTTTACAGAAGAACGTTGAGAATACCATGGACAGCTAAGAAGAGAAATGAAAATGTTCTGAGAGAGGTCAAATCAAAAAGAGAGTTAATTTCCAATATTAGGAAGAAACAATTATCATTTTTTGGCCATGTAATGAGAAGAAAACAACTGGAATATATTGTAACAATTGGAAAAATTTAGGGACGAAGAGATAGAGGGAAGCAGAGAAAAAATAACAGACAGCTTAAGAGAATGGCTTGGCAGAAGGTCAACAACAGAACTGATAAATAATTGTCGAGATCTAAAGTTGTGGAGAGACATGATCACCTACGCCGGCAGGCCTGGTACTTGATGATGATGACCAATGTGTGTTTATGGTTTTTTTTAAATAATGAAAACATGTGGGAAAATTTTCAACGTTTTGATCACAATTGTCTTCAGTAGGCGATATAGACTGAAGAAATGAATTAATCTAGCATCTTATATGATTGCTTGATTTGTTTATTATTTAAATAATCGTTTTTTTTAAATTTTCAATCATTAGAGAGCACTTTAAAGATATGAATTAAGCAGGAAATTAATGATAAATTTAAATGAAATGTGCTAACCACATATCCGACAAGGATTTCAATACTTGGTCACGACACTGAGTTTAAATCTCGTAGAGCGAGTTGCCGAAAATCTGTCTCTACACAACTGAAAGATAATGGTTTCTATAGCATTACTGTCATTAGAGAGTTCAACCTCCAGCTGAAAGATAATGGTGTCTATAGCATTACTGTCATTAGAGAGTTCAACCTCCAACAGAAAGATAATGGTTTCTATAGCATTACTGTCATTAGAGAGTTCAACCTTCAACTGAAAGATAATAGTGACTATAACATTAGAGAGTTCAACCTCCAACTGAAAGATAATGGTTTCTATAGCATTACTGTCATTAGAGAGTTCAACCTCCAACTGAAAGATAATGGTTTCTATAACATTACTGGCATTAGAGAGTTCAACCTGCAACTGAAAGATAATGGTTTCTATAACATTACTGTCATTAGAGAGTTCAACCTTCAACTGAAATATAATGGTTTCTATAACATTACTGTCATTAGAGAGTTCAACCTTCAACTGAAAGATAATGGTGACTATAACATTACTGTCATTAGAGAGTTCAACATCCAACTGAAAGATAATGGTTTCTATAGTATTACTGTCATTAGAGAGTTCAACCTTCAACTGAAATATAATGGTTTCTATAGCATTACAGTCATTAGAGAGTTCAACCTTCAACTGAAAGATAATGGTGACTATACCATTATTGTCATTAGAGAGTTCAACATCCAACTGAAAGATAATGGTTTCTATAGCATTACTGTCATTAGAGAGTTCAACCTCCAACTGAAAGATAATGGTTTCTATAACATTACTGTCATTAGAGAGTTCAACCTTCAACTGAAAGATAATGGTTTCTATAACATTATTGTCATTAGAGAGTTCAATCTTCAACTGAAAGATAATGGTTTCTATAACATTACTGTCATTAGAGAGTTCAACCTTCAACTGAAAGATAATGGTTTCTATAACATTACTGTCCTTAGAGAGTTCAACCTCCAACTGAAAGATAATGGTTTCTATAACATTACTGTCATTAGAGAGTTCAACCTTCAACTGAAAGATAATGGTTTCTATAACATTACTACCTGTAGAGAGTTTAACTTGCGATTTTAAAGAACATTTCTTTGTGGAGAGCGTCGACCAGTTATCTCTAATCAAAGGTCAAGTACCCAATTTTTCTCTCTCTGTTGAATTAAATGAAGGACGTGTTTCATATGAAAGTTTAAGGACAGGCAATATTTTTAAAATGCTTAAGTAACACTGATTACTTGATTAGTCTCATTTTGATGGTCATTAACGTTATCATTGAACACGGCCTTGACTTTCTCAAAATCTTTCCCACTCGACTGGCAGGCCTTCTTGACGATCGTCAACGCTTGGTCGTAGCGCTTGTTTGCGATAAGCCAGCGAGGAGATTCGTACAGAAATCTGCAAGTTGTTGTCAAGTAATGTGTATTAATGTATGCAGTTTATTTTATTTATGGGGTTAAGGGAAAGAAATGCAAATGAATGCATAAAAATGCGAAGCTGCAGTAAAGCTGAGTACGAGGAACAATTGAAAAAAAAAGAGAAAAAAATGGTATGTAAGAAGCTTTACGTGATTAGTAGACGACACAGATGCGAACGACGTTTTGGCCCAATAGGCCTTCAGCAGGAACAAACAAAAAACACATAGGCACTCACGGATATGTAAGTAAAACTAATCCTACATAGCTAACCAGTAACGGAACATCCAAAACAACCAAAACAAAAATATTTTATTTATGGATGATCATGCCGCTCACTTAAAATAGCAATATAATTGTACTTTTAAAAAATTGATGATTCTGATATATTTTGATGCCAGTGTCAAACAAAAGTTGAATTGAAAAGAAACAATTTGGTATAACGCAAACCTTTGTAGATAATAGAGTAAAGAAACTTGTTAGAATTATGCGAGGAAAGTCCGGATCTGTGAAAGTGGAAGTTGGACCATTGATTAGCTTACAAGAACAGCGATGAAGATCACAGAGATATGGTGTTACAGAAGAATATTGAGAACGTCAATGGGGAAATAGTCACGTGGACGTTTTAATAGAAGTAAAGTAAAGTAAAGAGCCCCCGTCACGCCAAGTGACGTAGAGGGAATTTGGTGTTAGTGACCCTATATTTTACAGACCTTCAGCACATGATTTTTGGGGTAATATGGTCGGTATTACGCCCGTTTTTACTTTCCCAGAAAAAAATCCACTACCCACTTAAGGCTGGGTGAACCCGGAAGCCGTCGATTGGGATCGAACCCTACCTCTTGTCCTTTGTAGTCAAGTGCATTAACCACTTATCTATTGCGGCTCCCGTTCTAATAGAAACGAATGCAAATTCAAGTTTATTCCAACATCAGGGGGAAGTAATCAACATTGTTTGGTCACGTGATAAAATGTGAACAGCTTGGATATTTTGTGACAAGTGGGAAAATTTTTGGAAGAAGATACCAAGGGAAACAGCGAGGGAGGAGACTAGACAGTTGGAAGAGAATGGTATGGTAGTAAATCAACTACAGATTTGATGAACAGCTGGAGAGAAAGTTGTCGAAGGACATGATCGTCTACGATACCGGCTATGATAATATTCCCCTAGCGAGTGACACAGAATGATGTGGAGGACAATATAGAGAGATAATCGCGATTATACTTACATTCATCATTTTCCTCTGTCACTTTTCATCTTTCTCCTTGCCTATTAGTCTTAACCCATGTATTGCTATATCTATTAACTCTCTTTACCTTCGCCTCTTTCTTTATCTCTCTCAACTCATCTCTAAATGTATCCATATTCTTCTCTGCAAACACTTTCCTTCTTTATGTATCGACATTTCTTATTTCATACTCTGCTTCATGTTTCCATCTCCCTTAAGTACCAACATTTAAGTTACATAATTTATGTACACGATACCCCCCCCCCCTCCCCCATGTTTAAAGAGCAAAGTTTCTATACCCATTTCCAGCCTATTTTGTTAAATTGTGTTCGTTTGAAATAACGGAGCTCGATGTCCGCACACAAAATATCACCGCGTAATTTGTTGCCTGGTTGTCACTCAATTAGATGGGGTCCAGGAGGAATGTTGGTAGCTGTCACTCAATTAGATGGGGTCCAGGAGGAATGTTGGTAGCTATCACTCAATTAGATGGGGTCCAGGAGGAATGTTGGTAGCTGTCACTCAATTAGATTGGGTCCAGGAGAAATGTTGGTAGCTGTCACTCAATTAGATTGGGTCCAGGAGAAATGTTGGTAGCTGTCACTCAATTAGATTGGGTCCAGGAGGAATGTTGGTAGCTGTCACTCAATTAGATTGGGTCCAGGAGAAATGTTGGTAGCTGTCACTCAATTAGATTGGGTCCAGGAGGAATGTTGGTAGCTGTCACTCAATCAATTAGATGGGGTCCAGGAGGAATGTTGGTAGCTGTCACTCAATCAATTAGATGGGGTCCAGGAGGAATGTTGGTAGCTGTCACTCAATCAATTAGATGGGGTCCAGGAGGAATGTTGGTAGCTGTCACTCAATCAATTAGATGGGGTCCAGGAGGAATTGTTGTCTTACTTACATGAGATTCAGAAGAAATATTGATTGCTGTTGTCTTACTTACATGAGGTTCAGAAGAAATATTGATAGCTGTTGTCTTACTTACATGAGGTTCAGGAGGAATGTTGTTGGTGTTGTATTACTTACATGAGGTTCATGAGGAATGTTGTTGGTGTTGTCTTACTTATATGAGGTTCATGAGGAATATTGTTGGTGTTGTCTTACTTACATGAGGTTCAGGAGGAATGTTGTTGGTGTTGTATTACTTACATGAGGTTCATGAGGAATATTGTTGGTGTTGTCTTACTTATATGAGGTTCATGAGGAATATTGTTGGTGTTGTCTTACTTACATGAGGTTCATGAGGAATGTTGTTGGTGTTGTCTTACTTACATGAAGCTCATGAGGAATGTTGTTGGTGTTGTCTTACTTATATGAGGTTCATGAGGAATATTGTTGGTGTTGTCTTACTTACATGAGGTTCATGAGGAATATTGTTGGTGTTGTCTTACTTACATGAGGTTCACGAGGAATGTTGTTGGTGTTGTATTACTTACATGAGGTTCATGAGGAATGTTGTTGGTGTTGTTTTACTTACATGAGGTTCATGAGGAATGTTGGTAGCAGCTGTCTTACTTACATGAGGTTCAGGAGAAATGCTGGTAGCAGTTGTCTTACTTACATGAGGTTCAGGAGAATGCTGGCAGGAGTTGTCTTACTTACAAGGGGTATAGGAAGACATTTGCAGCAAAGAGAGCGGTCACCATCTGAAGTGTCCGCCAGCTCTCATCCCTCATGAGGTATGCCAACCCTGCCAATATCAAAATGCTGATGGTCCAAAAGAGTCCACATAAAATGGCCACCACTTGTCTGTGCCTGGCGGTCAGGAATTCCATCATCAACGTGAAACCTACCAAACCAGTACCCTGGATCAAATGTTAAGAATGAATTATTTAGTCGTTTTTAGACACACATTATCTGTAAAAATCAATCAAACAATCGGAGGTCATAATATAAATAATCTAAGGTATGCTGATGATACAGTCTTAATCGCTAAGAGTGAAAATGAGTTACAAGAAATGTTGGACATTATAGTGAAGGAAAGCAAAAAGAAAGGAGTCAGCCTTAATAGCAAAAAGACAGAAGTAATGGTAACAGCAAAGAAAAAGACATCACATCAAGACAAAATAAAGACAAGTGGAACAATATTTAAACAGGTAAATGAATTTAAATATTTGGGAACTTTGTTAACCTTAGACAGAAGATGTATAACGGAAGTGAGATGCAGAATGGATCAGGCAAAAGCAGCTTTCCAAAAAATGAGGAAGATACTATGCAATCCATTTTGGACAATAGAAACAAGAAAAAGAGTTCTTAAATGTTATATAGAGCTAGTCTTAATATATGGATGTGAATCATGGACAATAGAACAACAGACAAGAAAATCACTGGAGTCTGCAGATATGTGGTTTTACAGAAGAATGTTGAGAATACCATGCAGAGCTAAGAAGAGTAATGAAAACGTTCTGAAAGAGGCCAAAGCAAAAAGAGAATTAATTTCCAATATTAGGAAGAAACAATCATCATTTTTTAGCCACGTTATGAGAAGAGAACAGCTGGAAAATATTGTAACAGCTGGGAAAATTGAGGGACGAAGAGATAGAGGGAAGCAAAGAGACAAGATAACAGACAGCTTAAGAGAATGGCTTGGCAGTTGGTCAGCAACAGAAATGATAAATAACTGTCGTGATCGAAAGTTGTGAAGAGACATGATCATCTACGCCAGCAGGCTTGGTACTTGATGATGATGATGATAATGTATATGTACATGTGTATGTATACATGTGTACACTTATGTAAGTATGTATATTTGATCATGCATTTTTGTATACATATATATGTATATTTTTATATGTGTGTATGTATATATATATATATATATATTTATATATATATATATATATATATATATACATCTATGTGTGTGTGTATAGATGTATATATATAGATATATATGTGTATACATACTTATATATAGTCAGGATGCATTAATACACACATGTATGAGTATTTGTGTGGATGGGGGGCATACACTGTGGTGTGCTGTGATTGCCACCCACTCATACTTGCCTAGTGTAGCCTCTATCGTCTATTATCTGAGATATACCTTCCTTATGCTCTCCCCAGCCTGTGTTCCCTGGGTAGTGTCTATAATAATTACTTTTCTTTACTTTTCCTTTTTTTCTTCTGGTGGTCATTCTACGTCGCCTATGTGTGGTGTGATGTCTGTGAATCAACTGGTAGGTAAGTCCTTATATAAATATATTTTGACATATACACTATTTTAAAAAATGTTTTTATGACGTAGCTGAAAGCGAGTGAACACCCTCGGGTTGGCCCAGAGTGCTATGACGTCAACTCTAACTAATAATGAACAGTTTAAGACATCGGAATTTTTCAGGATTATAGACATGAGCATTCATATGCGTTTGTAGACATTTTATTTGTTTAAAGACACAGTGGGGAATGTTTAAGTTACTGAAATTATAATTACTGTTATAGCACTGTTAAACGTTTAAAATTTTATATTGTCGCTGGCAATGTATTCGGTACTTATTTCTCAGTACTAGAGAAACTACACCCCCCCCCCTCTCAACCTCACTAGACGCCCCATCCCCACCCCCGAAATAGAATACATGCCGTATTGGAAGTTCATTTCTAAAACCTGACTTTGTCCGGACTGAAGGTTGGTACGTAAAGCCCATCTCTAACATACAAAGTGTCACGGCAAAGATGACGTGGCACACACAAAGTATCACGACAAAGATGACGTGACACACAAAAAGTGTCACGACAAAGATGACGTTGCACACACACAAAGTGTCACGACAATGAAGACGTGCACACACAAAGTATCACGACAAAGATGACGTAGCACACATAAAGTCACTACGACATCAACTCACCTGCTGGAACATTCCACTCAGAAACCTGAAGAAGATCAAGACGTAGATGTTTGGCGAGTAAGCTGCTCCCAGCCCAGTCCCACACAACAGAAAGTTGCATAGCAAAAATATAGGCTTGCGACCATACTTGTCAGCTGGATACGTTTGGTTGTGTCAAAAAAATGTGTAAACAGAAATAGCGATAAGCATAAACAGAACATATGAAACACTATGTGGGACCGCGAGTATAGCCGCAGAGAACATGCAAAATAAACACAAAACAGTATAAAATAGCTAAACTAATAATAGAGAGACAAGGCAAACTCCGATGTTCCGGCAAAAGCCTTTATCAGGTATAATACATCAACACAATAGGCACATACTTTTATAGAATATATACTTTGTATGGAAAGAGTTGAGGAAGTAGTTGGTCATTATGGCTTAGGTGAGAGGAATAAAAGAGGTGACAAACTTATTGACTGGGCAAGAACACATAACATATAAGAAATACCAGATAGCGTAAGAGAATGGCTTGGCAGAAGGTCAACAACAGAAATTATAAATAACTGTCGAGATCGAAAGTTGTGGAGAGACATGATCACCTACGCCAGCAGGCTCAGTACTTGACGATTATACTTTGTATCTTTATTGTTTTGTGCCTGAGGAAGGCTTTTGTCGAAACGTAATGTGTCTAGTCATTCTATTAGTTTAGCTGTCTTGTACGTATTTGATATATACAGCAATACACTGGTGTTAGTGTGTATGTACGCATGCGTGTCAACGTGTTAGAAATAACAAGTATAGTTCCATTCTTTTTGTTTCTGGTCACGGAGAAGTAGTACGTGATTTGAGTGACCTTGTGCCGAGGTGTAGGACATAAACAAAGTTCAATAAAGAGGATATAACAACATACGAAAGTACATTCATGCGTAAACATGTGAGGCTTGTAGAGTGTGACGTAAATCAAGAAAACAGGAATAATGTATACAGTAGTTACATATACGATTTATGCTCTTTCATTTACGACAATTTACGTTATAAAGAAAGTTTATTCATTTCATACAATCCGTGGCTTGTTGTCTCAAGTCTGGCCTACACTGTTCATCTGTCCATTTGGTAGGGGGGGGCTGGTTAGTTTCGAGGCAAGACGCCGGTCTTGAGACAGAGAGGTTGTGAGTTCAAATCCCTGATGCACCAGTTGGGATATTTATTTATGATTCCTCTCTACGGCAACCACCCCTGGTCTCAGCAGCGAGGCCTGGCTTGAAACGTCAATTACTAGTCAACGGAAATAAAATATAAGTAACCCCGAAGACGGAATTATCTGCCTCGTAGGCGAAGGACCGCTGTGCACACGGCTGCCCAGGAATAAACTGATTAACACGCAAAATCATGTTTTTAGTTTCCATTGACTTCGCCAGAGGTGAAAGCCGGCGAACGCAATAATAATAATAATAATCATCATCATCCTTGTGTGCCTTCTCCGCATCGAAGGTTGGCTACCATTGAGCGCCATTCCACTCTGTCTCTTGATTTGATGGTGCAGATTGTCATAGGCTGACTTGTCCATCTTTTGATGTTACTTGTCAATGTTAGTCTTGGTCTGCCTCTGCCTCTTTTACCTTGTATTTTCCCCTCTAATATTACTTTTATTAGACTGTCGTGTCTTTTAAAATGACCAAAAATTTCATTTGTCTTGCTCTAATTGTGTTTGGTAGTTCTTTTCTCACCCTTAGTCGTCTTAAAACTTCCTCGTTTGTTTTCTTTTCTTTCCATCCAATTCTACCTATTCTTCTGTAAATCCACATTTCAAAGGCCTCAATTTTCTGTACTGTTTTCTGGTCTAATGTCCATGTTTCTGCACCATACAGGAATATTGAGAAGATTTAACATTTTGCCATTCTTAGTTTTAGCCCTCTTGTTATTTGTTTTGATGTTAGTATATTTTTCATGACATTAAAATTACTTTTTGTCATTCCTTTTTTTGTGTTTATTTCAGTTGTACATTTTCCATCACTGGTTATAGTATGTCCTAGGTAGTTGTAGTTCTGAACTGTCTCAAGGTCTATTCCTTCAACTTTGATATTTAATTGTAGGTCTTGAGAATTTCCTTTGTTTATGATCATAGTTTTAGTCTTTTTGATATTCATATCTAGTCCATATTATTTGCTTGTCATGTTTATCACATTAAGTAATTGTTGTAAGTCTTTAGGATTTTCCGCTAGTAGTACAGTATCATCAGCATATCTTAGGTTATTGATTATCTTCCCATTAATGTTTAGGCCTGGCATCTCAGTGATGTTTTTAAAGATTTGCTCAGTGTATAGATTGAACAAGCTTGGTGATAAGATGCATCCTTGTCTTACTCCTCTTTTTAATATCGTTCGTTCGTTCGCTTTCGTCAGCTTTGACCGCTGACGAAGTCCCACCCACTCAATTTTGTGGGACTGAATTTTGCATGTAAAGTCTGTTTTATCCCATTACACGATGCCCCTCGCCATGCAGGCAGATTTACTCCGACTTCAGAGGTACTAATTTTTAGGGAATTAGTAAAACCCAGGTGTCCTCGCCAGGGTACGAACCCGGCTGTTGCCGTGGTAAGCCAACCGCCTATCGATTGCGCTAACCGGACACCCGCTTTTTAATATCAATGGGTGTAGAGTTCTCCTTGTTATATTTTATTATTGCTGTTTGCTCCCAGTACAAATTACATATCAGTCTGTGTCATCTAGATTTATATCTTTTAGGCAGTCTATAAGTTGATTATGGTGTATTCTATCAAAAGCTTTGGTGTAGCCTATGAAGCAGGCATATATTGGTTTGTTTACTTCTATGTACTTTTCAATCAATGTCCTCATGCTGAATATGGCTTCTTTTGTCCCACTGTTTTTCTTGAATCCGAATTGCTGTTCATCTAATTCATTATTAATTTTATTCTGAATCCTTCCTTGTATAACTTTTAGTAAAATTTTGGTTACCTGGCTCATTAGGCTTATTGTTCTAAAATCGCTGCATTCAACTGCACCATTCATTTTAGGCAATGCAATAAAAGTTGATGTTTTTAGTTCATTTGGTATGTATCCTGTATGGTATATGTCATTGCATATGTATGTGATCACTTCAATTCTAAAATCTTCTAGAGCTTGTATCATCTCTATCTGTATACTGTCAGGTCCTGCTGCTTTTCCCTTTTTCATTGTTTTTATAGCTTTTTCTACTTCAGATTTCAGGATTTTATAGCTGGATGTACATTTTATAAATGGTTTTTTGTCCCTTTCGTCATGAAATAATTCTGTTATGTATTCCTGCCATCTATCGATTATATCTTTGTTGTCTGTTAGCATTCTTCCCTCTTTGTTTGCTATACATCCGTTTCCTGCAGCTTTTTTGTCTTTATTAGTCATTCTGTTTATTTCTGTGTGCATTCCTCTTACATTTTATTTACTTTCCATAGTTTCGACTTCTAGACATCTTTGGTTGAGCCAGTCTTCTTTTGCCTTTTTGCACATTTTTCGTATTTCATTATCAATTTCCTTGTATCTGGCAGTGTTCTTCGCTTGTCTTCTCTCTTCCATTTTTTAATAAAATGTCAGTTATCCATTTTTGTTTTTTGTTACTTTCCTTTTTGGGTAAGGTGATGCAGGATTCTTGTATGCTGTTTTTTATGCATTGCCATTTGGTTGTGACTTTTTCTTCAGGATTTTCTCTTCTGTACTGCTCAATCCCTTCTTCTAGCAGCTTCTGATATGTGTTCTTTACTTGTACAGTATACGTTTCTTTTACATCTTTCTGATTTAACGCTGTTATATCTATTGGTGTTGCTGAAGTAGTATTTTGTTTCTTTTTCTGTAATTTGATTTTCATTTTAATCATTACAGGATTGTGATCTGAATTAATATCTGCTCCTGGGTAGGTTTTGGCTTTCTTGACGCTGTTCCGGAATCTGTCTTTTATCATTATGTAATCTATTTGATTCCTCTTTCCATCTCCATGACTTTTCCATGTGTATAATTTCCTATTCTCTTGCTCAAAGTAGGTGTTACATATTATTAGCCTGTTTTCTTCACAAAATTGAATTAATCTTTCTCCTCTGTTATTTCTTTTTCCTAAACCATAATTTGCTGCAATGGTCTTATATCTGCCTTTTTCTACTTTAGCGTTCATGTCACCCATTACAATCAAGATGTCTGTAGATTTTCACTTGCTTCATAACTGTATTTAGGTCTTCATAATATGCTTCTATTTGTTCATCTGTATGGTCTTGAGTAGGTGCGTATGTCTGTATTATTGCTGTCAAATGGCTTTGCTTTCAATTTTATTAATATAATCCTATCATTGTATGTCAAGTGAGTATTTATATATTTTTGTAGTTCTCGTTTTATTAGTATGCCTACCCCTCTTTGGTGTTCTGTAGTGTTAACTGAGTATATAAATGTATATTTATCGTTTTGTATGTATCCACTTTCCTTCCATCTTGTTTCTGATATGCCTAAAATATCTATGTTTAATCGCTCTGCTTCTACCATAAGATTTTCTAGTTTTCCTTGTTGGTATAAGGTCCTAACATTCCATGTAGCTATGTTTAGTTCGTTCCTAAAACAGTAGTTAGAATTTCTCTCCCTGGCTTTCTTTGGAATGTTACGTGATGAGGCTCCAGTCTCTTTCACGGTGGTCTGCCATATTCGTCTTTCGTGTTCTGAATATGCCTCATGTGTACCACACACTTTGCTGTTTTCGCTTTCTGCACCATTGATTAATAATAATAATAATAAATGTTTCCAAGATAACTGTACAATGTATCTCGTTATTTTACGAGATTAAACTTTTTAATTCACGATGAGTTAGTTGGCTTATGTGTTCAATCTTATTCGTTTCCAATGAACCTGTCATGCTGCGGAGTTGTATCTCCTTGTATATGCTTCAGTACTTTGTGTTTCGTCATACTCAGTTGCGTAGTTTGGTTTGCTACCGGCCGAGGCAAGATAAGTACTTAGGTATGTTGGGCGATACGGGCTGAATAAAGCAAGCATTCTGCACTCTAGCTTGTTTTTTTTTATATTTAAATACAATTTTCTTTTCTTTTCCTCTTCATTTTTTTTTCACGGACAAATGTCTCACAGACCTTCCCCAGGCACCTCAACTACTAACTGCAACTATTTCTGTGATTTAGTTTCAAGGTCACTTCAGCGATCTACGTTCTTCCTAGTAGCCATGATTAAGTTCTGATGTTTTACATTACCAGACATGTTAGTGTTAGTTTTACTATCGTTTATAGATTCTCTTGTGAAATTACCCTCTGTTCAAAGTTATTAATCAAATGCTGTTATTAATGGGATTCCTCAGTTGATTCTAGAACTCCGCATGATTTCAGCGATCGAACCTAGTTCATGCTTTCATTCTTATTACA
Source organism: Megaustenia siamemsis (assembly GCA_032433765.1). Taxonomy (NCBI): domain Eukaryota; kingdom Metazoa; phylum Mollusca; class Gastropoda; order Stylommatophora; family Ariophantidae; genus Megaustenia; species Megaustenia siamemsis. Next base: position 182,428,353 of record JAVIAB010000092.1, read on the forward strand.
TCTCAGTCAGACTTTTATTTTTAGAAGAGAATTTCTATTTATTAATGGAAAGAAGATACTGATGTTTTCTATTGTTAGTGTCCGAAACACAAATATGACTCATCATCATCATCATCATCGTCACCATCAGGTGCCATGCCGTTTGGCGTAGACGATCATCTCTCTCCACATCACTCAGTCCTTCATGCATGTCATCATTTCAGTCGGTAATCTTTTATTATACTCTTTAGATAAGCTGTTAAATATTTTTTTTCTTTTGGTTTTCCTCTGCTCTTCTTTCCATTATTTCTGCATGTTGTTATAATATTCTGAATGCCTTCTTTTTGCATGATATGCCCAATTAATTTAGATTGTCTCTGCCGTATGATTTTAATGATATTCCTGGTTTTTCCAACTCATTTTAAACATTCTTTATTTGCAGTTTTTGCTATCCACGGAATTCATATCATTCTTCAGATAAACCACATCTCAGCTGCCTCTAATGTTCTTTGTGTTGTCTTGCTTATTGTCCATGACAGCAATTATTTATTGCTGGACAGTTCAGATATGTTCACAATGTGTCCACCAGAGTTACAAATTATTCTAGTTGCAAATGAGCAAATTACCCATGATGCATTTAACCAGAACATCTGATATTTCAACCGTTAACAGAAACATACGTTTACAGACATTGATAGAGATGGTAAGTTACATAGCAGTAAAGAATGTGTTCGATAACGCAGATGCTAATTTTAATTACACTGTTAGCAGTTTACCATATCCAAGTAATACTGCATGTTATTTTTTACTGTTGAAAATTTAGAGGATTTTATTTAACAAGGCAGTTACAACGAAAATACAGGCGGTAATCTATTGACGGTTACTTACCTAAACTTGTGAAAATGATTCCGCCAAATGTCTGGCCAGCCAGAAGGATCGTCTGCACTAACTCCTTCAAGCCTACATTGTCACAGATTAGATCCCACTGCAAGTACAAAATCACACAAACTCATTCCCTGAAACTTAGAATCAATTCTTTGCCTCGACAAAAAAAATCCTTTCCCCATCCGAACTCTCAATATTTTCCATAAAAAAGTAAAGAGCCCCGTCACGCCAAGTGACCTATAAGAAATATGATGTTAGCGACCATCATATAGTCCATCATATATATCATAACTTTTATAGACCTTCGGCACATGATTTTGGGGTAATGTGATCGGTATTACGCCTGTGGCGCTTTACTTTCCAGAAAAAATCCGGTACCCATGTAAGGCTGGGTGAACCCGGAAGCCGTCGGTCAGGATAGAACCCGACCACTTGTCCTTTGTAGTCCAGTTCACTAGCCACTGAGCTATTGCGGCTCTCCCATATTTTCCATCTTTCAATTAGATTACAGAGCATGCAGCACAGAATAACATATCGGTTGTGCCTGATCGTTCAACAAGTCTGCTGATTGTAGTAAAGGTGGAGATGAGAGGGCAGATGTTCTTATGAAGGACGGGAAAAGAAAATTCAAAGTGACGTCTGTGCATTGCATTAAATGATAACAGAAGTCGCGCACGTTAAAGAACCTTGTCAGTTAAAATAGAAAAGAGTAGGCCATAAATGTGGCAGTGGTCCGGGTAAACTTCCGATGCGTGACTGCGCTGGCAACACGATGCTATTTGCGATGGTGGTCAAATTTAAATTATAAATGAATTTCAATGCCCGTAGTGAAGAAAAAGAAATTCAAGAGTTCTTGTGTGTGATTTCGAACGGATTTATCTGTGAAAGTAACAGACAACGCATGAAGAGATAGAATACCAAATGAAACCATAAGAAAAATGGTAGGAACAAAACCCTGCCAAGAATAAATAGAACAACAACAACTTAAATGGTTTGGTCACCTGGTCAGAATGAATCCTTACCAATCACCATCAAAGGTGTTCTTCTCGAGTATGCATGGAAAAAGACCAAGAGGAAGACCCAGAAGAAGATGGATAGATGCAGTGACAGAGACATGTAACAACAAAGGAAAATCACTAATTCAGACAATTCGAGCAGCACAAGAAGGACAAATGATATAACCACGACAACTTTTCGGTACTAGTGAGAAAGGGAAAAGAAGAAGTCCCGGTAACATTGTCAACAAAAACCTATCCGAACCGTGGATGCTAGACCGTGCTACGGAATTCGTGCACGTGAGTTAGGGTTCTCCATGGAATTTCTTCAGATTCTCGAGGGGGATGTCGGGGCACCTATGGATTCGTCCGGTATGCAGTGATGCTGATCCTAACAACAGCAACAACAACAATGTTGCTACGATAATATTGAAAAGGTAATTCCCTAAAGAATGCTAATGTGGTCTCCCTTTAAGTTGGTCATTTCTAGCAACTTTGTCTCAAACAGGAAATGTTCAGTCGAATCTCATTTTCTCATGACTCAAATAAGGAATAAACAGGAGAATACTATATTCTCATGACTCAAATAAGGAATAAACAGGAGAATACTATATTCTCATGACTCAAATAAGGAATAAACAGGAGAATACTATATTCTCATGACTCAAATAAGGAATAAACAGGAGAATACTATTTTATCATGACTCAAACAGGGAATACACAGGAGAATACTATATTCTCATAACTCAAACAGGGAATAAACAGGAGAATACTATATTCTCATGATTCAAACATTTGAGTGACAACTGCATCAAATCTGCTCAACGCCCAAAAATGCTAACAAAATTATATAGTGAATTATTTAGACATTCAAAGTTTGTGGTGTTTAATATTAACAACTTTGTAAAACACTGAAAGGATCAATAAAGTGGCAAACTAAAAAGCAACACAACATTCCACTAATACAACATAACTATCTCTATACAAACGTGAAGCAGTTTCATATTTGCAATGACGATGTTTAACATCTCTGAAACATTCTGGCCTATAAAGCCTTGGACGAAATGTTGTTTCGTGAACTGTCCACTTTGTTTCTAATGTGTTAATTAGTTTGTAGTCATCATCGTTCATGTATGTTGAATGATGCTAAAGTGCATAAGCGGGATAACAATGGACATAAATCTAATACATAGCAGTTTGTAGCACATAATTATGTATTCTACCTATGTAGGGCAGTAGAAAAGGTTAAACAGCTCTCATGAGTAGTAGGAAAAGGGTGTTTTGAGCAAGGATTTGAACATTTTTGCTTGGTGCATTTTGGCTTGGTGCAAATATGATGCATCATTGGCATGTATCGTGCAGCACAATCTCAGGTGACCTCGCTTATCGCGGGTGGTCGGTCTTATCTCAAGTGGGTGGTCGGCCTCGCGGGTGGTCTTATCTCAAGTGTCTTATCTCAAGTGGGTGTGCTGGCTATGGAGACCAGTGGTTCTAAAACTTGTATGTCAGCGGTTCTAAAACTTGCGGGTATGGGTCGTGTTATTAGTATCATCAATGTGTGAGGATTAGGCAACAGGAGGCGACATGTAAAAAAGGCAAAGGGGTGTGCCTTCTTGTGTTAGTAACCAGGTGTTAGCGATATGACACATCATGTGCCACGTCGATCATCATCGGGCCACATCATCATCATGTGCCACCTCGGTCATCATCGGCGCTGGGGTCGTCGCTGGTCGGCGGTCGCTGGTCGGCGGTCGCTGGTCGTCGCTGGTCGGCTCGGGCAACAGCATCATGTGTAGTGATTAAATAGTGACGCTGTCTCTCTCTCTCTCTCTTATCATCATCATCATCATCATCATCATCATCATCAAACCACACCCTCAACAACACCATCATCATCATCATCAAGCCACACCCTCAACTCTCTCTCTCTCTCTCTCTCTCACATTCACGGTAAAGCAAAACAAAAAAGTCGCTCTATATTTCACATATATTTATTAATACAACAAATATACAACACATATGAGAAAATATATATATATATATATATATATATATATATATTACTGTCCGGTTGTTGATAATTTTAAGCGTCTGGGTTTCCTCCCTCCTGTTTTGGCGGTACTGTCTGTTTGTGTTAAATGTCTATCAAACACAGGGGCGTAGGAAGTTTCATTAGCCTTCACAACACAACCGCCCTCCATTTTGACAAAACCTTGATCAATGCTGGAATAGGTAATTGGTGACTCAGCTGAAACACCCGGGACATCCATAGTGGCCGCCGGATCTGTCGTCTGATTAACAAGAGCGAGGTTCCCTTGGTTAACAAAAGGAGGGGTCGTGTAGCTGATGAGATTCGGGTTAACAAGAGATGGTGTGTAGTTCTGGTGGCTAACAACAGGCAGCGTGTAGTTGAGCTGGTTAAGGAGAGGTGGCGTGTAGCTGATCTGGTGGTTAACAACAGTGGCATGTAGTTGAGGTTAGCATAAGCGGTTAAAATGTCTTCTCGCATATCAACTAAAGCGATAAATTCCTCTCTCGATAGTGTTATCCCAGTTCGGGTAGGAAACTTAAAAAAACTCTCACCGCTATATGTCCTTATATTTATCAACGGTCTGTTACGAAAAACACAAACCGAGACTGCCTTAACGCCATCTTTAGACAACGGAACTACAGTCTCATTTCCGCGTGACATAAATATGCGCTGATCACTGGCATCAAACGAAATTGGCGTATTCAAGCTACGCGACTCCATAGTCAAAGCAAAAACAAACACAAGCCACCTGGTAACAGACGCTGGTTATCTATGTGTGTACACTGCTCGTCTGGGGTTTTAAAATATATATATTATTGTCCGATTGTTGGTAATTTTAAGCGTCCGCGGGCCCCTCGAAGCCGAATTATCCACGGGGAGAGCAGACGATAAATAATACGATCGTTTATGTGTTGTCTCGATGAAAAAGGCATGAGAATTCTGTTAAGTTTCGCGCCTCGACACTTAAGAAGTATATAATAAGCACAATATAGACCGCACGTGTTGGTAAACAAATCTTGCAACACCCACGGGTTGTAGACGAATGGAGCGTGTGAGTTTTGCTCTATAAAGTTTAAAATATCCACATGTCTGGGAGGCAAACCGTAGGAATCGAAATACTCACATTCACCGAGCCCGTTGTAAAAGAGGGCCACCCAATGCTCACCGGGTTCGTGTGCCGGGTCGGTGTTTATGACAAAGGCGGCGGTCGCCGTTGGGTCGATGCTGGGAGGTAAGTGGTTTCGTGGAATGACACTAACAAGGGAACAACGTCGAACGAAAATATCCGACATCAAAAGGTTGTAAATCTCCATCGTGTTCATCTTTTCTATCGCTCAAACGGTGAAGTCTGTTAGAATCTGCCTTGTCTTGGACACCTCGAGCACTGAGTCCAACTCGGCGTAGACGATGACTTGTAGGGGAATAGTTGTGGGAGCGGCAAACTTGAGTTCTATCGACAAGGGTCCGTTTGTGGCTAGCTCAAAATGGGAGCCGTCCAGTAGACTAGACGAGAGGTCAAAACCAAATAGACAATATCCGTCCTTGAACTCTCTATAAGCAACGTTATTCCCGGCGTCTTTACCAATCAGACCCATGGCCAGATTTGTGCCGAAAAAAGCTCTCGCGTATTGATTTAGTTCAAAGTCCATAGTTAGAGGCTTTCCCGAGATGCAGTTCCCGTCGACCGTCAGGTTCATATAAATCAGACAAAAGTGTTGAAAATTGAACGGGTTTAGCTGAATAAACGCCATTAAACGCACTGGCCGTAATCAGACCTATCACTACACGGGTCGGTGTTTGAGACAAAAATAAATTGTCTTGACTGTGGGAGAACATCCCGCTAGCGATGGAAAATGTCTTGATGGTAACCCTCTTGATCGGGTACCGAGCATTCCCGCTTAAGAGAGCCTTTTCGAGAGCCAGAGAAATCGCGGGGTTTAGCTTAGCTTTCATGACCACGAGCGCGGCGTAGGTGATAACACTCTTGTAACCCGCAGACCTATCATGAGTCATGAGGCTGAACACATCCTTAGAGGGCGTGAGTTTTATCTTCACATCGACTCTGTTTAACATGTAACGATCCTGCACAAAGACATCAGAGTGCAAACGACCCATCATTTCAACCTCTTTACTACCCGAAGTCAAATCGCGCCGTGTTTTAAAACCCTCATTTTCTTTCAAATCGTCATGGTGGCCAGCTGTGTCTTTGTAGAACAGAGCGGCCGTCAAGTATCCCGTTTTCGCATCCTCCCCGTAGTTTAGCGTAGCCTCAAACACCGCTCTAAAAGGATAGGTATTCTCCGACGGTGTAACCAACGTGTCGTTTAACGATACGTCGACTTGTGAAAATAGACTGTGAAGATAATTGTTGACCGGTCCTACCTCAACATCGGGTGGTACACTGTCACCATTCGAGAGGGTGATCTTGACCCGCAGCTGCAAAAACGTGTTGAAGAGATCTAGATACTCCTCGCTGTTTCCAGAAATGAAAAACTCTATCGGTGCGCTATGTGACAAGGCTGCGATCGGACGAATTTCAATAAACTGGCCAGAGTCTAGAGATGTCTGTGTGGGTGGAACGCTAAATAAATCCAATCCAGAGTGAAGACATTCGCACGATTTGGGGTGAACGAGGGACATCATTATTCGAAAATATCCTTTGCCACCCTCGTCTTCTTCTTCTACTTCTGGTTGTACACCGAATGAAGGGGGACCTGTCTAGCTGTCGATTTTATCATCTTCGTAACCGGTTCTCCCGGCGGGGGTAACTTCATAACTCGCTTTCTGATTTGTCGTAAACCACTTCCTGATTGGTTGTTATCACGCAGGTGGTCTACGGCCCGTGTAGCAACCGCTGACCGGCCTCCTTAGCTCGGTCTTTGAAAGCTTCACCGACATTTTTCCCGGCTAATGCGTCCTGTGCGACCTGCAGACCGGTCCTCAATCCTTCTCTGAGCAAGGCCTTACCGCCGGTTTTTAACCAGGGTAAAATAGCCCTCCCGATTCCACCGAAGAAACTACCAATTCCTCGACCGCTCTGACTTCGACCTCCTATAAACACGAGCATCCCATCACCCGCCTGACAACAGTAAAAGTCTTCGTATAACTCAACATCGCGATGAAGGGGGGTGTGTCTCACCATTATACCAGCTCGAGATGTTTCTTCACTCGAAAGTGTACCGTTAGCACCGACGTTCCGCTGGTGAATGGAATGGTTTTTCCGTGTTCGTTGGCTAAAAGGATCTCGACGGTATCGAAGGAAAATCTACTCAGGGGTAGGTAGTGAGGCTTATCGTACATCTGAAACACCGAGGTGTGATTTCTATTGAGAACAGGCACGCTCCTTAGGAGAGGTACCGTCACATCCCCGACTGGTCTGGGGGAAACGAGATCGCAGTAGAAGTAGACATTCTTCGCAACGCTTTCCAAGTCCATTACCCCCACGCTGAAGATATCGGGAGCCGTGTCTGATATAGAGGTCGTGGGGAAGGCTAACATGTTTTTCAAAGTGTCGCTTATGGTAACACTGACTCATTTTTCGTAAAGTTTCAAGATGGCTTTATTCCCCTCTTTTGCGTAAATGAATCTCATTTTCTTCCCTTTCGCATCCCCGTTCGACTCATCCTCCGCTTTTATGATCGATGCATTCAACGCGCCGATGAACGCATCGGGTTTCGTGTATAACCCAGGCTCCAATGTCACGTTGAAATAAAATCTAGCGTCGCAAATATCGTCGTTAGCGAGATATTCGTACCGAATCCAGACATCACCCTCTATTACATTGAAATAATTTAGCGGAAACTGTATCTCCACCAGTGCGATCTCATGCTGCGCCGAAATGTCAATGGTCTGAGGGAGTTTAACGAAAAAGTGGCCGGGGTTATTATCCTTAAAAGGTCCATAGATGCATTGCTGGGTAGGGTGACATAAAAACTCATTTTATTTTTACTCGTTTCACCGTCGCCTCTCCAAGTTTGGAATCGGTAGCATGTAACCCAAACAGCTGGTCAGTAGGGCTATCCACAGTTTTCCCTCCTTGGCATCTGACTTTTCGGTGGTCAGATTGAACAGCGAAACCGCGACAACGGTATATATAACTACCACTTGACAAATAAAGACAAGTTCTAAATAGGGGGATAGTTTCCCAAACACCGATCCCCTGCGTGGTTCGCTCTCTATCCTCACTCCCGAGTTTACGGCTCGCAAATCGGGCTCTCCGCCAAAAGTTTCCACTTCTTCGTCTTCGTCTCTCATCTCTAGTTTTTGTACCTGACAATGTCCTTGGACGGTATCCAAGTGTTAAATGAGGAATCGTACCCAAACCATTTGACTAAACTCTCTTTTCGCCCGAATGATGTGCGTCGCTCGGTTATGATACTCTCGATTCTGTACTCGTGCTTGTCTCCAACTTTTTGAATTTCCGGTGTGTAGAATGACCCCTCTATCTCATCACCCTTATCGTCTTTCAACACATATGTAACGGGGTTTGTTTCATTTACTCGACTGATGGAAAACAGTTCCTCCGTCCAAGCCGGGTCATAACCCTTTTTAAAATTGGCTCTACCCAGGACCAGTCTAACTCGATCACTGGGCTTATACAGGGGTCTTTGAAATTTTAAGTTTCGTTTGTTATTATACAACGTGTTCCATACCTGTTCGTGATTGTCTGCGTTGACGTCGACCGGTGCCATTTTTATACTTCTGTGATACGAATGGTTATAACTTCGAAGTAGGGCGGGTAGGACTCGGACATAAGACAGCTTATTCTTCTTCTTCTACCTTTTAGCTCCCAGTGGAGCATAGGTCTTCAACAAACACTTTCCAAGTCGTTCTGTTTTTTGCAATTCTTTTAAGATCATTCCATGTCTTCCCCATCATCTTCATCTCTGCTTCAATCTGTCTTCTCCAAGAATTCCTTGGTCTTCCTCTTTGTCTTTTCCCCTGGGGATTCCAAAAAAGGGCCTGTTGTGTAATACTCTCAGTTGGTTTCCGTAGTGTGTGTCCTATCCATCGCCATCGTCTTCGCTGTATTTCTTTATCCACTGGTATTTGACCGGTACATTTCCATAATTCCACGTTTGTGACTTTGTCCTGCCATTTCCATCCCTTTATTCTGCGCAAGCATCCATTAATGAAAGTCTGTACCTTCGTGATTGTCAATTTTGTTATTCTCCATGTTTCACAGCCATATAATAGAACCGACTTAACATTGGAGTTGAAAATTTGTATTTTTGTATTTAGCCTAATTTCTTTGGATTTCCATATGTTTCCCAGTGCAATGAAAGCTCCTCTTGCTTTTGATATCCTTATTTTGGTATCGTTTTCTGTTCCTCCCTCTTTATCTATATTACTGCCCAGATATAAATAAGATTGTACGTCTAGTAGAGGTATTTCTCCTAGTTTTATTTGGTTATTGCCAACTGCATTAATTCTCATAATGTTGGTCTTATCTCTATTAATCTTTAGTCCTAGCTGTTGTGATCTCTCATCTAATATACTCATTTTATCTTGCATCTGTTGGTGGCTGTGTGATAGGAGAGCTATGTCATCAGCAAAGTCTAAATCATCAAGTTGTTTGGTCAGTGACCACTGGATCCCATTTCTGTTGTTTTGAGTTATTTTCATAATCCAATCTATGGCCAGTAGAAAGAGAAATGGAGACAGAAGGCATCCTTGCCTTACTCCTGTTCTTATTTCAAATGCTTCTGTAAGCTGTCCTTCATGCACCACACTACATTTTGTTCCTTCATACATTGGTTTTATCAGGTTAATAAACTTTATGGGGATTCCATAATGACTCAGCAACTTCCAAAGCATTCTTCTGTCTAAACTATCAAATGCCTTTTCGTAATCTATGAATCCAATATAAAGTGGGGATTTTAGTTCTAAACTTTGTTCAACTATTATACGTAGAGTAGTTATTTGATCAGCACATGATCTGTTCTTCCTAAAACCTGCTTGTTCATCTCTCAAGTGTTTCTCTATAGCCTCTTTTAGTCTCTCCAGAATGATTCTGCCTAATATTTTTCCTGGCACTGATAGTAGCATAATTCCCCTATAATTTGTGCACTCCTGTAAACTTCCTTTCTTTGGTAGTTTGATCATATAACCTTCTCTCCAGTCTTTAGGTATTTCTTCCCTCTCCCAAATTTTATCCAATAGATTATGTAACATCTTGGTAGAGGTGATAATATCTGCTTTGATGGCTTCCGAAGGAATTTCATCTGGTCCTGTGGCTTTACCATCTTTTAACAGTTTGATGGCTTTCATTATTTCTTCTTTGCTTGGTTTTCCGCAGTTAACGTGTAATTCTTCTGCTGGTAGTATATCTGGAGGATTATTTGAGCCAGGTCTGTTCAAAAGTTCTTCAAAGTGCTCCTTCCATCTCTCCATTTGTTCCTTTATATTACTAAGCAGATTTCCTTTCTTATCTTTGATAAAGGCGTTGATCTGTTTGTATTTTCCACCTAATTTCTTTGTGCTGTTGTACAGTTCTTTCATATTCCCTTTATTTGCTGCTTCTTCTGCCTCTTTAGCTAATTCATCTATATATTTCCTCTTATCCCTTTTAATGCATCTTCTCACTTCTTTGTTCACCTCTGTGTAAGCTTCCTGTGTCTTGGCTTTATTACTTCTTGTTTTGCTTTTATTTATGTCTGCTTTCTTGTTCTTTCTTTCTTTAATTTTATCCAGGGTCTCTGCTGTCATCCATGCCTTATTCTGGCGTTCTCTTTTCCCCAGTGTTTCTTCGCATGTCTCTTTCCATATATTTTTTACCTGTTTCCAATGATCTTCTATATTTATTGTATTTTCTAGTTGTTGGAGGACTTGGTATTTGTTTGATATTGTGACTGCGAATTTATCTTTAATTCCTTGTTCTTTAAGAAACCCTACATTGAAATACGTTCTGCCCTTATTCGTTGTAGTATACCTTTTTAATTTAATTTTAAGTTTGGCTAACAGAAGATGATGATCAGAAGCTATATCTGCCCCTCTATATACTTTTACATCCTGTAAGGATGACTTAAACTTATTATTAATACATATGTGATCAATTTGATTTTCCGTTCTATGATCTGGTGACACCCATGTAGCTTTGTGTATTCTTTTATGTTGGAATATTGTTCCTCCTAGGCTCATTTGATTAAGGGCGCAGAAATTCACAAATATCTCTCCATTCTCGTTTATATCTCCAAGTCCATGTTTTCCCATAATCTCTTCAAAGCCTCTGTTGTCTGATCCTACCTTAGCATTTAGGTCTCCCATCAAGATTATAATATCCTTGGCTCGTCTTGCATCCATCTGGCATTGTAGCTGTTTATAAAAATCATCTTTAACTGAGTCATCTTTATCGTTGGTTGGTGCATAGCATTGTATAATGTGTAATTTTATTTTGTTTTTGGTTGTTCTAAATGTTGCTCTCACCAGTCTTGGTCCCACTGCCTCCCATTCTATTAGTGTCTTCTGTGCATTCTTTGATAGCATTATAGCTACCCCTTCGCTATGTTGTGCTCCTGGTTCCTGGTGTCCTGATGATAAAATCATCTCCCCTGTATTCAATTTTATTCTCTCCGCTCCCAGCCATCTTGTTTCACACATTCCCAGAATATCTATCTTGTAGTTGTTCATTTCTGCTGCCACTTGTGCCGCTTTTCCCTGTTCGTTAAGGGTACGAACATTCCAGGTGCCAATTCTGGATGATTTCCTGGTAGACAAAGGGTGAGTCGGCAACCCGGACTCCTTATGGCTTTCTCCGGATTGCGTCATACGTCTCTTAGACAGAGAGCCCTTCTCTTTCCTGGTTGACGGATTTACTTTATCTTTCTTTGACTTGTTCATGTTTGTGAAGTTTTTTCGGCTTATTTTTTTACAGTATGGGATAGCCAGTCCCATGCCTAACCCTCCTTTCTCGCCTCTTACGAACATGCCTGGTAGGGTACAGCGCCGCTATTCTTTACTTCCCTTTCGGGCCCCGGCAGCGCACGGGCGAAGACAGCTTATTGGATTTCGTGAAATATCGCCACATCCGTTGTTTGAGAGTCCTATTAAAGCGTTCTACCACGGCGGCCTTAATATCTTCGTTCTGCGTAGTGAAAAAGTGAACGTTGTTGTCAGCGAGGAATTTCTGAAATGTTCTGTTCAGAAACTCTGACCCCTTATCCGTTTGAAAACTCGCAGGTTTCCCATCGCGAAATATCTTTCCAACGGCTTCCACTAAGGATTTCCCCGTTTTGGTTCGTATCGGTACAGACCACGCGAATTTACTAAAAACGTCCACGCAAGAAACCAAATAGGAATAGCCGTCGTTGTGGTTTTTCAAATGTCTCAAATCAATTAGGTCTGCCTGATATTGCTGTTGGGGGCCACTCGTTATAATGGGACGCCTTTCAAATCTGCGACGAATTGGTTTATGAAGGGTATAGGTATCCTGATGACTCAGCCATTGTTTGATCTTTGCGAGTCCCAGTTTGGTGTTACGTTGCAGGGCCGTTGCACCACTATAAGCCCCTGGTCGACTAGGGTCAAAGTAATGACGTCTCAATATTTTCTCCACCGTTCCCATTTTGGTGTTGGGATTCCGCTCTTTCTTTTTTAGGTCTCAGTTTATACGTGGTTACGGGTGGAGTGGTTTCATTACCTAGCTTTGGGGTTTCGGCTGCTGGTGGTATTGGTGGTGTCTTGGTCTGCGCTGGTGATACTTCGATTGGTGGTGGTGGTGGGAAATGTGTTTTTTCTGTTGTCGTGTTGTGTTGAATGAGATCGACCGAACCCAATGAGCGACGTTTATACTGCTCCAATCTAGTTAAATATTGATGCAGGGCACGTTGGTACACTCTGGCCTTATCGGCGGGTGCTAAATCATCTCGGAATAGGATACGTTGCATTTCATCATCTAAATCTCTCAAGTTGTCACCGATCGCCTCGGGAAGGCTATACGACGGGCTAGTCGTCTATGTAAGACCCTCGAGGAATCGAGGATCCATCAATATCATATTTTTGGCCATTGTTACGCACCTAGTACGCCCCCGAGAATACTTAATATAGGACGGAGCAAAGCCCCTATGAACCCACCGGTTTGTAGAATCTCTTTCCGCCGCTTAAGATTCGGTTTCTTTTTAGTGAGAAGTCTCAACTTGTGCTTGTGTCGACGTAGCTCGCACTTCTGTCGCTGAGTGAGTCTAACATTACCTTTTAATATGTTATGACAACACTCGCACAAAAAGTTAATGAGTTTGGGAGAGGCTGTTTTTAATATGGTTCTTAAACCGCTCGGCGAGGCGGCGCGCATACATTTCAATATTTCACCGTACCGTCTAAGTGATTCATCACACATGATTCTCTACTTTGGTACGTAGACTATTTGTCTCTCCCCTGGGAATATTTTTGTTCTCACCCTAAGATTATCAGGTGTGTCCTGACGAAGATCGATCAGCAAATAACCGTGAGGAGACGCTGTCGTGTCCTTAAAACTATCTTGGAGGTACCCCGCCTGTCCTGGGTACATTTGTTTGGCCAGATTTATAATTTGACTCCCATCTCTCGGGTTCTTGAAAAGGACTAAATAGTGCGTATTGAGACTTATGTTTCGATGTTCTTTATTTTTTCCAAATAGGTTTTGAACAATGTACATCACACTAATATCTCTGTGATGACTACCTTTGGTGAATAATTTTGTTACCCTCTCGTCCGTCTCAGACATCAAGTCATCGATGACGATCAGTCTTCTCTTCTTACCACCTTCCAATTTATCGACGTCTGGTAGACCCTCGATAAATCTCACTGACCTCATAGTCTCGTATATCGGTTGCCATTCCGCATAACACCATATAACTTCCTCCGGTACGGGGACAGCTAACTCGTGAAGGTTCTGTATAAACTTTTGTACAAATACCGTTTTCCCACACCCGGTAGGACCGGCTATCAGAGCTGTGAAAGGATGATTCCATCGGGGATCCATCCTCACAAGTGCTACCAACTTTAGTGCTTATACCACTCACAAAAATAACAAGGAGTGATTTTAGATCAGCACGCCAGGTTTCCCCTCTTCAATTAACACTTATTTAAAAAAAAACCACATCCTATATAAACACTACAGGGGCGTTTCCTAGTCTCAAGCCGCAATACCTGAGACCGAGTTGTTACACGCACATACATACACAATTATTTCACACACATCATATTTCCCACCTATCACCCTGTTTGGACCCTTCCTGAAGTCACGGAACATGTCGCAACACGATTGATAACGTATTACCTCGCCTGCTAACATATTACCTCGCCTGATAACATATTGCGTTAGCTACTATAAATAGACGGTCCTCGATACGATAAACGTAGCAGGTATAAAAAACCCCAGACGAGCAGTGTACACACATAGATAACCAGCGTCTGTTACCAGGTGGCTTGTGTTTGTTTTTGCTTTGACTATGGAGTCGTGTAGCTTGAATACGCCAATTTCGTTTGATGCCAGTGATCAGCGCATATTTATGTCACGCGGAAATGAGACTGTAGTTCCGTTGTCTAAAGATGGCGTTAAGGCAGTCTCGGTTTGTGTTTTTCGCAACAGACCGTTGATAAATATAAGGACATATAGCGGTGAGAGTTTTTTTAAGTTTCCTACCCGAACTGGAATAACACTATCGAGACAGGAATTTATCGCTTTAGTTGATATGCGAGAAGACATTTTAACCGCTTATGCTAACCTCAACTACATGCCACCTGTTGTTAACCACCAGATCAGCTACACGCCACCTCTCCTTAACCAGCTCAACTACACGCTGCCTGTTGTTAGCCACCAGAACTACACACCATCTCTTGTTAACCCGAATCTCATCAACTACACGACCCCTCCTTTTGTTAACCAAGGGAACCTCGCTCTTGTTCATCAGACGACAGATCCGGCGGCCACTATGGATGTCCCGGGTGTTTCAGCTGAGTCACCAATTACCTATTCCAGCTTTGATCAAGGTTTTGTCAAAATGGAGTGCGGTTGTGTTGTGAAGGCTAATGAAACTTCCTACGCCCCTGTGTTTGATAGACATTTAACACAAACAGACAGTACCGCCAAAAAACAGGAGGGAGGAAACCCAGACGCTTAAAATTATCAACAATCGGACAGTAATATATATATATTTTCTCATATGTGTTGTATATTTGTTGTATTAATAAATATATGTGAAATATAGAGCGACTTTTTTGTTTTGCTTTACTGTGAATGTGTGTGTGTGTGAGAGAGAGAGAGAGAGAGAGAGAGAGAGAGAGAGTTGAGGGTGTGGCTTGATGATGATGATGATGGTGTTGTTGAGGGTGTGGCTTGATGATGATGATGATGATGATGATGATAAGAGAGAGAGAGCGTCACTATTTAATCACTTCACATGATGCTGTTGCCCGAGCCGACCAGCGACGACCAGCGACCGCCGACCAGCGACCGCCGACCAGCGACGACCCCAGCGCCGATGATGACCGAGGTGGCACATGATGATGATGTGGCCCGATGATGATCGACGTGGCACATGATGTGTCATATCGCTAACACCTGGTTACTAACACAAGAAGGCACACCCCTTTGCCTTTTTTACATGTCGCCTCCTGTTGCCTAATCCTCACACATTGATGATACTAATAACACGACCCATACCCGCAAGTTTTAGAACCGCTGACATACAAGTTTTAGAACCACTGGTCTCCATAGCCAGCACACCCACTTGAGATAAGACACTTGAGATAAGACCACCCGCGAGGCCGACCACCCACTTGAGATAAGACCGACCACCCGCGATAAGCGAGGTCACCTGAGATTGTGCTGCACGATACATGCCAATGATGCATCATATTTGCACCAAGCCAAAATGCACCAAGCAAAAATGTTCAAATCCTTGCTCAAAACACCCTTTTCCTACTACTCTCATGTGCGTTTTCTTCGAAAGATTATGAACATCCAATTGCAGGACAAAATAACTAACTCTAATATCTTACAAGGAGCCAAAATCCCATCGATCATGGCAACACTTAGGAGTCGTAGACCAAGGTGGCTGGGTCATGTAAGAAGATTGACAAACATTCGTATTCCAAAACAAATATTGTATGAAGAACTTAAGGACGGAAAGAGATCAAAGGGTAGACCAGTGCTGAGATAAAAGGATGTTTGCAGGGCTTCCTTGAGGGAATTGTCTATCAGTGAAGAAACTGGGAAAATGTGGCTGCAGATTGTGGCACATGGAGAACACACATACAAAATGGTACAGAAACTTTCGTGCCAGTCCTGATATCAAATTCACAAGACAAAAAGGCGCAGGAGAAAAGAGACGAGGCCAGGCACCACGAATACATCTTGTTCGTTCTACGGATGAATGTGTCTGTCCAATATTGCACATTCAGCCACGAGAGAAGCTCGTCATCAAAGCAGCATCCAGTATAAGACACTACCGTTTTTACCAAACTACTGACTTATCATGATTGCTTGCTACCAACCGTCTGTCAAGAAGACAAAGGCCATATGCACATAATTGTAACATCAGCCAGCAATTTTGTTACACCTATATCTTTAGTTAGTGTTACAATTGTAATTTAAGTAAAGCTTACCCCATTTGTTTTATCTAGGTCACATAATCATTTCTGTGTAGGTAAAACCCAGAAACAAAGTTCCCTGGACAGCTAAAACGACCGATGAGGAAATTATCTAAGCGGCCAACACTAAAAGGGAGCTACTAAAAACATCAGAAAGAAACAATCAACATTTTTCGGACACATCCTGAGAAGAAGAAAGTTGGAATACTTTGTTACAACTGGCAAAATAAAATGAAAGAGAGATCGCGGACGACAAAGAGAGAAAGTACTGGATAGCTTGGTGTCATGGCATGGAAAACAGTCAACGACAGAACTGATACGATGCCCTGTAGATAGAAGATTGTGGAAGGACATGATCGCCTATGCCAACCGGCATGGCACATGCTGATGATGAAAACCCACAAAACGTTGAGTGTAACTCTTCTTGGAAAAGGACAACTTCGTTCTCAAAGCTTTTGTTGTCGTGCTCCTTTGAAAATGTAGCACAAACAACTATGTTGAAGCATTTACAACAGACGACGGTGTCACTTCAAAACTCGAAGGTAACCAAGTACTAGATGAATACACAAGATAGCCTTAAAGAAAAAAACATAACAGATGAAATCAAGAAACTCCCTAATGTTGTAAGTACAGTAGAAGACGAGTGGAAGCAGTTTAAGAAAACGGTAATCAACATCGCACATCGCAAAAACAGTATGTGAAACGAAACTAAGGACATAAGAAGGGAAAAAGAGCACCCGTGGCGGAATGAAGCAATCAAATAAGAAATTAAAGAAAAAAAAAACAATTACAAATTGAAAGAAGAAAAGGAACCGAGAAGAATATGAAAAACATGCCTTAGTCCGGAAAAAAGTTAAAATTTCTATCAAAAAAGCTAAGCAACATTGTGCTGCCAATGCCAGACCTGGACCCTAGATGCAAGAACAATAAGAAAATAACCTTTACAGAGATGAAATGTTTTAAACGAATGACAGGCAACAGTATGAGAGATAAGATCAGAAATGAAGAACTGAGAAAAAAGTTAGGAATAGCCCCCGCCATAGAATATATAAGGAAACAACAGATAAAAATGGTTTGGTCACGTGACAAGGCAGAAGGAACAAAACACAACACAACGAGCCTTCAACAAACGTGAGAACACCAGACCCAAGGGTCCACCGCGAACAAGATGGGTCGATGGAATATTAGAAGCACTAGGAAACATAACAGCTGCAGAGGCGAACAGAAGAGCAAAAGACCGCAAATTATATCTCCCCTCGACGCTGAAAGACAGATGAGGAAGGAAAGAAGAAGAAGTAGAAGAAGAAGAAGACGAGGATTAGCAAAACACAAGGATATAATTCGGACAAATTTGAGCAGGGGCGTGAAGACAGCCACACAAGCCTTCTACAAAGCATTAAAAGTAACACGACGAGAAAAGGAAACCATGATTCTACTGAGCTCATAAATGACAAAGACGGACAGCCAATAACAAACAACCAACATATGCAACAGAGTTGGAAAGAATATTTTGAAGACTTATTAAATATGGCACCAATTGTGAATAACACAACAAAAGCCATGCAAGAATGTACAAACACTGAACTCAACACCATGAAAGAGAAAATTGAAGAAGTAATAAAATATCAAGATCTAGAAATCAAGAAAACAGAACAGAAAATTTGAAATGTGGATTTATAGAAGAATAGGTAGAATTGGATGGAAACAAAAGATAACAAACGATAAAGTTTTAAAACAACTGAAAATAAAAAGAGAACTACTAAATACAATTAGGGTGTCCGGTTAGCGCAATCGATAGGCGGTTGGCTTACCACGGCAACAGCCGGGTTCGTTCCCTGGCGAGGACACCTGGGTTTTACTAATTCCCTAAAAATTAGTGGGAGCCGCGATAGCTCAGTGGTTAGTGAACTGGACTACTACGGACAAGGGGTAGGGTTCGATCCCAACCGACGGCTCCGGGTTCACCCAGCCTTAAATGGGTACCGGATTTTTTCTGGGAAAGTAAAGCAGCACGGGCGTAATACCGACCACATTACCCCAAAAATCATGTGCTGAAGGTCTGTAAAATATAGGGTCACTAACACCATATTTCCCTATACGCCACTTGGCGTGACGGGGGGTACTTTTTACTAAATACAATTAAGACAAGACAAATGAAATTTTTGGGGCATATTAAAAGACACAACAGCCTATTAAAAGTAATATTGGAAGGAAAAATACAAGGTAAAAGAGGCAGAGGCAGACCAAGACTAACATGGACGAGTAACATCAAAAGATGGACAAGTCAATCTATGACAGCCTGCACCATCAAAGCAAGAAACAGAGTAGAATGGTGATCCATAGTAGCCAACCTTCGTTGCGGAGAAGGCACACGATGATGATGATGATGATGAATAAAATATGCACCAAGAAATAAATACCGGGGATAGATAACATACAAATAGAAATTATAGTAACAGCAGGAGAAACAGGAGTGACATGGTTGCACAGAATATTTAATGCAGCATGGCACCAACAAAAAGCCCCAAAAGATTGGCAACAGGCAATCATCCTACCAATATGGAGAAAGAAATGTAGGAAGAGAGACTGCAGTCAATATAGAGATACATCGCATCTCAGGCATGTAGGAAAGTTATACGTCAAAATTATAGAACAAAGGCTGAGACCAATACTAGAATTACAGTTAAGCGATTCTCAAATAGGGTTCTGAAAAAGACAGAGTGTGTACTGACGCTCTTTTCACCCTAAAACATCTAGCAGAAAATACGACAGAACAAAATCAAAATGTGTACATAGCTCTCATTGACCAGGAGAAAGCATTCGACGGAGTAAATAGAGAACGACTGTGGGAGATACTAACAACATATGAAGTAAGTCAACATCTAACAAACAACATTAACATTCTCTACATCAACAACAGTTGCACAGTCAGAACGGCAGCAGGTCTCACATGACACTTTGAAGTTAGATCAGGTGTAAGACAGGGTTGCGTACTATCCCCCCCCCCCCCCCCTTTTACTGTTTATTACAAACATGGACTGTATATATGCAATTTAGTCAACCCATAAGAGACAGAGGAGATCAACAAGATTCTATTTGCAGATGATCAGGCACAAATACATGGAAAAATAGAAGGCTTAAAAAAACCACTTAAATAGACTCAATAGCACTGGTACAGAATACAACATGAAAATCGACATCAACAAAACAGAAGTCATAAATATTGCGAAAGAGAAGCAACGTCAAAATTACTATAGATGGCAGACAACTAAAAGAAGTAGAGGAATTTAAATATCTAGGAAGTCTTGTGACCCACGGCAATTCACAAACAGCAGAAATAGACTCAGGATTTAACAAAGCTTGACAAATCATCGGACAGCTATCACCACTATTGTCCAACAAGGAAATAAATATAGAGGCAAAATAGACATTCTACACTACAACCTTCATCCCAACTTTGATTGAAATGTGTTAGACGAATGGTAGGAACAGCCTGAGAGATAAGACCAGAAATGAATAACTAAATCCCCGCCATAGAATATGTAAGAAACAACAGATAAAATGGTTTGACCACGTGATAATGCAGAAAAAAACACAACGAGCCATCAATAAACGTTGGGAGAACACCAGACCCAAGCGCCGACCATGAAAAAGATGGATTGACGGAATATTAGAAACATTAAGAAACATAGCTGCAGCAGAAGCGAACAGAAGTGCAAAAAACCTCAAATTATATCTCCCCTCGACGCTGAAAGGCAAGTGAGGAAGGAAAGAAGAAGAAGTAAAAACATTAAAGATAATACATTATAGTTTTATTTCCAAAAAACTTAGCGTGTTTGTACGTGGGTGCGTGTGGTTGTGTGCGTGCGCGCATGTGTGTGTGAAGATTTCTTGATTATTTAAGACCTAAATTATTGAACAACCAATAATATCGAGGATCAGTTCCGATGTTTGAGACAAGAACTAAATGTGAATCTTTTGCTTTCATAAGAGTGTCTGTCAGTGAAACTCCTGCAGATTAATGCTTACAAAAGTACACACACACAAATACTTAATCTGTTCTTAACTAAAGAATGTACACACAGCACAAGTACATTTACTATCGACCAAGTTCATTAAGTTTGAATTTGTCCGTTATGAATCATGATCGCATGCACATCGACACACAGACAGACACATAACTACTATGATTAAGAGACTAAAACAAGACTTAAATTAACAGTTACAAAACAAACGTAATATTTACCTCCGACACAAATGATATGTGCTTGTAGCCGTTATAGTTGTGTCCCTCCAAACACCGGAAGGTAGCAACAGTCTCCACGGTCCCGCTCGTGTTGCTAGTGACTGTAATATCACAGGTCCCATAATGCACTTGGTAGGTGGACGAATTGAGTATCCTCTGCTGCAGGAACAAACCTGATTCATTTGCCAGTTTGTTGCAAGTGTGTGGTGGTTCATAGCCTGTCGTTTGGAATGAGAAATGGCGACTACCAACAATCGCTGACACTTCTGCTACAGTTATTAATATATTCTGCCAATACACCAACATAATCATCATCATCATCATCATCGAGCGCCTTCTCCGCAACGAAGGTTGACTACCATGGAGCGCCATTCTGCTCTGTCTCTTGCTTTGATGGTGCAGGTTGTCATATGCTGATTTGTCCATCTTTTGATGTTACTCATCCATGTTAGTCTTGGTGTGCCTCTGCCTCTTTTACCTTGTATTTTCCCCTCCAAGATTATTTTATTAGGCGGTTGTCTTTTAAAAAAAATCGCATTTGTCTTGTTTGAATCGTGTTTAGTAGTTCTCTTTCCATTTTTAGTTTTTATAAGACTTCATTGTTTGTTTTCTTTTCTTTCCATCCAATTTTACCTATTCTTCTATATATTCACAATTCAAAGGCTTCAAGTCTCTGTTCCATTTTCTTGTTTAATGTTCATGTCTCTGAAATGAGGAATTAAATAAGGAAAATATTTTTTTTACATACAACATTTGACGTCTCTTTCTGTACAACATTTTACTTCCTATTTCTGTACAACATTTTACGTATATACAACATTTTATGTCTCTTTCTATACAACATTTTGCTTCTCTTTCTATACAACATTTTACTTCTCTTTCTGTACAATATTTTACTTCTCTTTCTATACAACATTTTACTTCTCTTTCTGTACAACATTTTACTTCTCTTTCTATACAACATTTTACTTCTCTTTCTATACAACATTTAACTCTCTTTCTATACAACATTTTACTTCTCTTTCTATACAACATTTTGCTTCTCTTTCTATACAACATTTTACTTCTCTTTCTGTACAACATTTTACTTCTCTTTCTATACAACATTTTACTTCTCTTTCTATACAACATTTAATTCTCTTTCTGTACAACATTTTACTTCTCTTTCTATACAACATTTTACTTCTCTTTCTATACAACATTTAATTCTCTTTCTATACAACATTTTACTTCTCTTTCTATACAACATTTTACTTCTCTTTCTATACAACATTTAATTCTCTTTCTATACAACATTTTACTTCTCTTTCTATACAACATTTTACTTCCTATTTCTGTACAACATTTTACTTCTTATTTCTGTACAACATTTTACTTCTCTTTCTATACAACATTTTACTTCCTATTTCTGTACAACATTTTACTTCTCTTTCTATACAACATTTTACTTCTCTTTCTATACAACATTTTACTTCTCTTTCTATACAACATTTTACTTCTCTTTCTGTACAACATTTTACTCCTCTTTCTGCACATGTCTGTGACCTCTCATTAGAACACCCCCCCCCACCAACACCCCCCCCCTTGATATTACCCATTATTTTCAATAAATTATTGTTCATTCTTGTCCCAGTTGAAGACTTATCTTGTTGAAACGTCGGGTTTTCCTCCTAGTTCTGTCGTAATTTTGCCAAACTTGCAGATGATTTCTAAATACTTGCTGTATCTGCACCAATATTGCTGATACTCCGCATGACTATACCTTTGTTCGTGCCTATTTCCACTCATATCTTTAGTCTACAAATCGTGTGAACCACTTTTGTTCCCTTACAACAACACCAAACTTTATATTTTACCCTTTACATTAAAACTTCTGACTTTTGAGATTGTCATTTTGTGTTGTTATTCATGTTATATTATAATTGTTTCAGCTGTATCATCTTGGTTCTTTGTCACGTGATACACAGACGCCAGCTCTTATTACTCCTACCTCCACTCTCTCTCTCTCTCTTCCCATAGAAACACTTTGTTGACTACCGGGAACAGGAATCTCCTGACTGGAAACAACCGCGCTTCTTACAGGCAACTAAACATGGGTAAAGACGAAGTTGTAAACAGGCATAATTAGTTCGTTTATTGATTAAAAAGTTGATTGTTGTGAGAAAAATATCTGAATGAAAACAATCCAGGAAACAAAACAGAAAAAATATTCTACAGAATAGATCGTTACTAATGTTATCTATCATACTAAATAATAAAATGTTATCTATTATACTAGATAATAAAATGTTATCTAAACAGCCTTATTTTAGGATAAAATTCAATCGTACCTCTTTTTCTAATACACTAACCACCGCCCACTTCCATCGCTGTCCTCTGCTACATCTTTACATTATTCTCCGTCTAGACATAAGATCTAACGGAACCTGTAACCGGAAGCAACTTGAAGTCAATTCTTTATACTCATTTATTTTCCAGACTGGAATATCACCTCGATCCATTACTTCAGTTTGGCTTCGTTACCTGCTTTCATTTTACCTTTGTTGTTTACTTTATCTTATCGTTTATTATAATCGTATACAACTTGTCCAAATGACGTCCTTTCCATACAACATTGTTAGTTTGCAGCTTTATAACATTGCGTTCATATTGCAATCTAGTCTTTTTTTTTTTCAATTTATCCTAAATCACTCAACAATTTAACAGCGTGAAGTCCCAGTATAAATATCGACTCGTAAATAAAGAAGCTATAACACTATTAGTGCTACTTACGTAAAGTAAAGAGCCCCGTCACGCCACGTGACGTATAGGGAATATGGTGTTAGTGACTATAATTTTTACAGACCTTCGGCACACGATTTTTTGGATAATATTGTCGGTATTACGCCCGTGCCGCTTCGCTTTCCCAGAAAAAATCCGGTACCCATTAAAGGCTAGGTGAACCTGGAAGCCGTCGATCAGGATCGAACCCTACCTCTTGTCCTTTGTAGTCCAGTTCACTAACCATTGAGCTATCGCGGCTCCCAAAGCTATAAGTGCATTCACATAATGTCTAGTGAGTTTGGTTCAATTCCAGACTAGATCGAATTGGTGTACTAGGGTTCACCAACAACAGAGAATGAGTAGCAGGGACTTTGTCTTTGAAAGTAGAGCGATCTGACGTAGTGCTCACCATATGACCGCACATGTGCCGATTGCAATGAGTACGGACATAACCAAGTATTGCCATTCGCCACAGCGGTTAAAGCGGTCCTTTCATTTCTCTACTTGCTCGCTAATTGAAAGTAGCAAGGCGGAAGCAGACTCAAATAAATAGTCTAATTGGACTAAATATGAGTAGCTGCCTTTTGTCTGTAAACACATTTAAACTAATCGTGCATATACAAGTATTAATTACATGTAAGCACATTTAGACTAATCGTGCATGCACAAGTATTAATTACCTGTAAACACATTTGAAGTAATCGTGCATATACAAGTATTAATTACCTGTAAACACATTTGAAGTAATCGTGCATATACAAGTATTAATTACCTGTAAACACATTTGAAGTAATCGTGCATATACAAGTATTAATTACATGTATACACATCTGAAGTAACATTGCATACAAGTATTAATTACCTGTAAACACATTTGAAGTAACAATGCATATACAAGTATTAATTACCTGCAAACACATTTGAAGTAACAATGCATATACAAGTATTAATTACCTGCAAACACATTTGAAGTAACAGTGCACACACAAGTATTAATTACATGTAAACACATTTGAAATAACAATGCATATACAAGTATTAATTACATGTAAACACATTTGAAGTAACAGTGCATATACAAGTATTAATTACATGTAAACACATCTGAAGTAACATTGCATACGAGTATTAATTACCTGTAAACACATCTGAAGTAACATTGCATACAAGTATTAATTACCTGTAAACACATTTGAAGTAACAATGCATATACAAGTATTAATTACCTGCAAACACATTTGAAGTAACAATGCATATACAAGTATTAATTACCTGCAAACACATTTGAAGTAACAGTGCACACACAAGTATTAATTACATGTAAACACATTTGAAATAACAATGCATATACAAGTATTAATTACATGTAAACACATTTGAAGTAACAGTGCATATACAAGTATTAATTACATGTAAACACATCTGAAGTAACATTGCATACGAGTATTAATTACCTGTAAACACATTTGAAGTAACAATGCATATACAAGTATTAATTACATGTAAACACATTTGAAGTAACAGTGCATATACACGTATTATTTACCTGTAAACACATAGATGAGTACTGTGTAACTCAGGCAAAAATAAACCAACACATGCAGTAGCATCTGGATCAGAACAAACCTTCCAGGGTTACCAAGCTCCATTAGAACCGCTTCAAAACCCAACGGAATTTTAAAATCTGAATCCTTCTTTATATCTGTTTTGTCATTTCTCTTGTCTTTCCCGTTGATCATGGGCACGCCTTCTTTAGGCTCATAACCAAAGTTAGCCTCGATCTGAATTAAACCCTGACTGTATTCACTCTTAGGCTGCAGTGCCTCTTTTCTCTGCGGCAACAGTTGGTCAAAGTCATCAAGACGTTTCTGGGTAACCCGAGTTCTGAGAGTATCTTCAAGTGTATCATTTTCAGCATTCCTTACATCTGTTATTGCTGTCTCATTATTTGTCTTCTCCGTGTAATTTTCAGATAAAATATTTTCTGATTTACCATCTTTTAAATATTTTGGCCTCGTGTCACGTTGAGATATATTCTCCAAAGCAATCTCTATTTTTGAATTCTTTGATCCTGATAACATACCATCATCTTCGTTATTTTGTATCCAGTGATAATCTTCACCATCAGAATAATTCATCATAATTTTTAAATCTTCCATGTTATCAAAATAAATTCTGAATTCGATACACAGCGTTAAAGTATTTCTTCATAAAATACTATAAAAACATGTCAACAGCAGCAATTAAAATTCCTCGGGGCAACCGAAAAGTATTAAATTCTAAACTAAAGTTCTTCAGCTCTGCCTAGTGTGCGGAATGTTCCAGAATAAAAAAAAAGATATCAGCTCCTGAAAACACGTTCCAGGTAACAGTGTTCTAAGTTGATGGTCATGCCGTCATCACGTCCACATAAAAAGTTGTTCGAGCTTGTACTGTCTAGATTAATCAAGCACTAGCCGCTCCACGGTTGTTAACACTTATAATCTAGACACCAGCAGGCGTGAACAATTTTTTAAAATAATTTATTCATTGACAGTGACTCGGTATAACATAAATTACTATTACGCAATGTTTTGTGACGTCACATTACTTATTCTACAAAGTCAACAGGTTCCTCACCAGTCTTTCCTTCCAATCCCGAGCTACTCAGGGTTATTGGTCAACTCAGGTGGCTTCTTTCATCTCACATCTATTTCTCTCTCTCTCTCTCTCTCTCTCTCGCTCTCTCTCTCGCTCTCTCTCTCGCTCTGAACAAATTCGCTATTATAACCAACAACATCAAAACATATTCATTATTATCCTCTGTTTTCTTTCTTATTGTTTTCGTCTTCCCAAACAAATATAGTATGACGAACTTAAGGACAGAAGGAGACCAAAAGGCAGACCAGTAGTGAAATATAAGGATATTTGCGGGGCTTCCTTGAGGGAATTCTCTATCAGTGAAACACACTGGGAAAATTTGGCTGCAGATCGTAGCACATGGAGAACAAAACTAAATAATGGCAGAGCAAATTATTTCGAGGCAGCGCTGATATCACATTCAGAAGACAAAAGGCGCAGGAGAAAGGAGACGAGGCCAGGTACCACGAATGGATCTTGTTCGTTCTGTGGCCGGATCTGTCTATCCAATATTGGCAGATTCAGCTACGAGAGAAGCTGTTCAGCAAAGCAGCATCCAGCAGAAGACACTAACATTTTTACCAAACTCCTGACTTATCAAGATTTCTTGACTGCCAACCTGTCAAGACGACAAAAGGAAAAATAAAAAAAAAAAAAATGGTATGTAAGAAGCTTTACGTGACAAGTGGACGACACAGACTAAACAACGTTTCGGCTCAATAGGCCTTCATCAGGAACAAACAATAAAAACACACACACAAAACTGATAACGAAACAACCAAAACAAAAACAATCGAAATGTGTGAAAGAAAACAACAACAATAAATAAAACTATCCTGTGAAATCCAAAAGACGACAAAAGCCTTATCATGTCTTGCGTCAAGAACCAAACACATCTTTTTGCTTGATCCCCAAAACCCTCCAGCAACATGGACTACTTTCATAAATCACGAACAAATTTTCACAAAAAGTGAAAGCTTTCTCCTCCATTTCATTGATTGTTTGGTATTAATGACCATGTTTTATCAATAAATGACCAACGACACAATTTTGTGGTCAGTAACTGCGTCAGGACTTCCGGTGTGTGACTGTGCTTCTCGAGAATGCATGGAAAAAGACCAAGAGGAAGACCCAGAAGAAGATGGATAGATGCAGTGACAGAGACATGTAACAACAAAGGAAAATCACTAATTCAGACAGTTCGAGTAGCTCACGAACGAAAAATAATATAAACCACGACACCTTTTAGGTATCAGTGACAGAGAAAAGAGAAGAAGAAGTGCGTCAGGCAGTACTTCCCAGTAATATATCTGGTACTCATTTTTATCTGCTTGTTGAACAGTAATCCCTGTTTGTGGGGACACCGAATTACGAAACCAGGGAGTAGAGTGCAGATCTTTCTGAGCAGAAGAGCGTGCACCAGTCACTCGGCCACGAAAGCTCCATCAGACACACAACATCAAAGAGATTCTATAGCGGCATGAGCTAACAGATTAAACAACACAAATTACTGAATTGCCATTGCTGTACACTTAAGCAGAGTAATGTTATATCCATGGAAACAGTTTTACTACAGCTAGGAACTCCTAATATCTGCTCCACCGTTTGTCATACCACCGATATATATATATATATATATATATATATATATATATATATATATATATATATATAAGTAAAAAAAAGTAAAGTGTCCCCGTCACGCAAGGTGGCGTATAGAGAATATGGTGTTAGTGACTATCATTTTTACAGACCTTCAGCACATGATTTTTGGAGTAATGTGGTCGGTATTACGCCCGTGCCGCTTTACTTTCCCAGAAAAAAAAAATCCGGTACCCATTAAAGGCTGGGTGAACGGAAGCCGTCGGTTGGGATCGAACCTCTTGTCCTTTGTAGCCCAGTTCACTAACCATTGAGCTATCGCGGCGGCTCCCCATATATATATATGTACATATATACATTTTTTTTCAACAAAATAAATATTTTTTTGAAAATATAATCCCTATAGTACAAAGTTGATTATTAGTTTACAAGTCAAGTGCTTTAAAGAAAATAAGGGTGTGCTGTATGCAAGTACATGCGATCAGATAATTGGTTCATTTCTTTACACGCAGCGGCGTTGCATTTATTCCATATTGACATTCATTATCTTTAAGCTATTAATGAGTTGTTGTCGCTTATTGAAACTGTTATCAATTGAAATGTCTGAATAATGTTATCTATTGAGATGTATGAGCAATGTTATCCATTGAGATATATGAATAATGTTATCTATTGAGATATATGAATAATGTTATCTATTGAGATGTATGAGCAATGTTATCCATTGAGATATATGAATAATGTTATCTATTGAGATATATGAATAATGTTATCTATTGAGATGTATGAGCAATGTTATCCATTGAGATATATGAATAATGTTATCCATTGAGATGTATGAGCAATGTTATCCATTGAGATATATGAATAATGTTATCTATTGAGATATATGAATAATGTTATCTATTGAGATATATGAATAATGTTATCCATTGAGATATATGAATAATGTTATCAATTGAGATGTTGGAATAAAGTAAACAGACACATTGTAATGAAGGGTTGGGATCAGCTCTCCCAGCTTGTGATGTGAATGCTCTAAATTTTGTTAATTTCTTCCGGGATGAACACAAAGTGTGTCCATGACACGTAATAAAATTCATTATTATCATCATGTGCCATGCCGGTTGGCATAGACGATCATGTCCTATGTGGCCTCTATCGACTTTTCATTTGTTTGTCTACAGTCCGTGATTCGCTTCCGTAGGTCAAAATTGCTCTATATAGCACCGATGAACTTTCTCTCTTCTATTGATATAGAAATGTTGCATAAGATATTTTTCATTTTCTGAAATGCTAAAACCAAAAGGCTTGAGCTATTCTGCTTTTTATTTCTATGGTTCATCTTCCATCTGATGTTATTATTGTGCCCAAGTATTTGAAACGTTACATTTGTTTCAAATTTGTCCTGTTTATTTTTATGCTGCATGATGGTGATGATTGTTTCTTCGATATGACCATTACTTCTGTTTTCTTACTATTCAGACAGATCTTTCTTGTTGCTTTCTTCTACTATTATGTCTACCATTTCTTGTAGTTCATTCTTTGTCTCTGCTATTAAGACTGTGTCATGCACATATCACAAATTATTTATGTTGTAACCGTTGACTTCAATTCCTTTTTCGTCTATTATTGATCTCATAATATTTTCGCTTTAAAGTAAAAACAAATCCGGTGACAGAACACAGCCTTGTCAGACTCCTTGTTTTATATATTGGAATTGTCCTGTTTGGTTGTTAATTCGTATAGCTGCTGTTTGTTGCCAGTACATGTTTTTTATGATTCTCAGATCCATGCGATCAATGTTTAATATCTCCAGCATATAGATTATTTCCACATGCTTTACTTTGTCAAATGTTTTTGTGTAGTTTATACAGCACATATATAGATCTGTAAATAATAACAAAAGTAAAAAAAAAAAAAAAAAAAACTAGCAAGATCCAAAAGGTCAAAGAGACTGGTCTCTTCATAAATGTAAGTATAGATGATTATCGATCTAAGATCATTGAAGAGTATAGCTTCTTACACATTTAATCAATAACTAGGAGTTTGAGTGAGCACATTATTGCCCAGTACCCATAACGTTTAAGTGTCTGGGAATAGGTTGCACGGTTATTTGCCACTAGTTGTGAAACCTAACAAAGAGCCAACCATAATAAGCAACTGTTTCATCATCACTTTGTAGAATGTGTTTTGCAATATTTGTTTATAAAACATCATGGTCAGAACTACTGAGAGTTCATTGCGGTCTTCCTGACTCCTGACAGCTACAGAGCAATTGTTATGACGTGGGTTAATTTAATGCGGAACTTTCGTTTTTGATGTGTACAGAAGGCACAGCTACTCCTAAAAAACACCAGAAAGAAATAATCAACATTTTTCCGGCACATTTTGAGAAGAGGAAAGTTGGAATACTTGGTTACAACTTGCAAAATAAAAGGAAAGAGAGATCGCGGACGACAAAGAGAGAAAGTACTGGATATCTTGGTGTCATGACATGGAAAAAAGTCAACAATAGAACTGATACGATGAACTGTAGATAGAAGACTGTGGAAAGACATGATCGCCTACGCCAACCGGTATGGCACATGATGATGATGATGACAGAACGTTTATGCTAAGCAGGACAATTTGGTTGTGGTCACTGACCTGGGTAAGATGGAGTAGACTTTGAAACCCTAATTCTGGCTTTAGTCAAAGTAGGCGTTTACTCAAAGATCATGAATTTGAAACGAGCATTACTAATATATGGACTGCAAAGGACAAGAGGTAGGGTCTGATCCCAACTGACGGCTTCCGGGTTCACCCAGCCTTAAATGGGTACCGGATTTGTTTTCTGGGAAAGAAAGGGCCATGGGCGTATTACCGACCACATTGCCCCCAAAAATCATGTGCCGAAGGTATGTAAAATTTATGGTCACTGACACCATATACCCTATACGCCACTTGTCGTGACGGGGGTACTTTACTTTTTTCTACTATTAATAATAGATATAATCACCTCAGTGCAAAATAAAGACAAGTGGAACAATATTAGAACTGGTAAATGAATTTAAATATTTGGGAAATTTGTTAACCTCAGACGGAAGATGTACAAAAGAGGTGAGATGCAGAATGGCTCAGGCAAAAGCAGCTTTCCAAAAAATGAGGAAGATACTAAGCAATCCATTTTTGACAATAGAAACAAGAAAAAGAGTTCTTAAATGTTATGTAGAGCCTGTCTTAACATATGGATGCGAATCATGGACAATAGGACAACAGACAAGAAAGTCACTGGAGTCTGTAGAAATGTGGTTGAATGAAGAATGTTGAGAGTACCATGGACAGCTAAGAAGAGTAATGAAGATGTTCTGAGAGAGAGGTCAAAGCAAAAAGAGAGCTAATTTGCAATATTAGAAAGAAACAATCATCATTTTTGGCCATGTAATGAGAAGAGAACACCTGGAATATATTATAACAACTGGAAAAATTGAGGGACGAAGAGTTAGAGGGAAGCAAAGAGAAAAAATAACAGACAGCTTAAGAGAATGGCTTGGCAGAAGGCCAACAACAGAAATGATAAATAACTGCCGAGATCAAAAGTTGTGGAGAGACATGATCACCTACGCCAGTAGGCCTGGTACTTGATGATGACGATGAATAGATATGTTGCTCTGTGATTGAGAGCACTACCGCAAGAACTTATTTTCAAACAAGTTTTACCTCAAAATAATTCAGATCCGAACACATTGAGGCGTCCTGATCTGGACCAGCAGCCTTTATTCTGCAGTCATATAAGCACCACCACCACCTTCCCCCCCCCCCCTACCTCCGCTAGACCCCAGTAATGTGAAAATGTCTAAAGGATAGGTTTGCAAATTATTCATTTTCAGCGGTTCTGTTCAAAGTGATACCTTACAAGTATATTACCCTGGGAAGGTGAGGAATGTCGCTTCGCATCTGAGTTTCGATGCTTGAGGCTACACTATACAGAAATATCCGAACATTTCTGGATAGGCGGCCGAGCACATATGGGTATATACTCGCGTGCTAAGACGCCGGTTCAAGTCTCGTACTTTACCTTTACCTTACCTTACAAGTTTGAAAACCGCAACCCGTGGTTGTGCAACGAGGGAACATATTACAACTTTCGTTGATGAGAGTTTCTCTAGCTTGGCTCGATCTAATAGAAATTAAATGAAAGCGTTGACAATACTTTACATAGACATTCTTTGTAGATTGAACCGATTCAACACTGGTCATAAGTACAAGGCATGCTGGTTACTTTCCTCTCTGAACAATTCAATACTGAAATCAGACCTTCGGACTGTCATTTAGAATATGTGAACCATTCACAGATATGACAATGCGAATATGTCAACCATTCACAGATATGACAATGCGAATGTGTAAACCATTCACAGATATGACAATGCGAATGTTTAAACCATTCACAGATATGACAATATGAATATGTCAGCCATTCACAGATATGACAATGCGAATGTGTAAACCATTCACAGATATGACAATGCGAATGTGTAAACCATTCACAGATATGACAATGCGAATGTGTAAACCATTCACAGATATGACAATATGAATATGTCAGCCATCCATAGAGATGACAATATAAAGTACCTTAGAGTAGCCTTTTGCTACATAATTTGACAATGAATGAATTAAAAGTTATAGTAAATGCATTAATAGCAAATGAATTGTCAAACTATTCCTTCATTCTTTATGGTTTTCTTGCCGATAACGTCCATTTGTCATTGCCTGACGTTATAGGCTTCGATAACGTCCATCTGTGATTCCCTGACGTTATAGACCTCGTTAACGTCCATCTGTGATTCCCTGACGTCGTAGACTTCGATAACGCCCATCTGTGATTCCCTGACGTCGTAGACTTCGATAACGTCCATCTGTAATTCCCTGACGTTGTAGACTTCGATAACGCCCATCTGTGATTCCCTGACGTCGTAGACTTCGATGACGTCCATCTATGATTCCCTGACGTTGTTGACTTCGATAACGTCCATCTGTGATGCCCCGACATTACAGACTTCGATACCGTCCATCTGATATGTCCTAACGTCACAGACTGCGATACCGTCCATCTGACATGTCCTAACATTACAGACTTCGATATCGTCCATCTGACATGTCCTAATGTCACAGACTGCGATACAACCTATATGACATGTCCTAATGTCACAGACTTCGATAATATAAAAGCGAATGATTTAAAGAGGAAAAACATCTTCAAGCTTTGCTCGCCAAGGCAAACATAGTGATAGTGCTCATATTGTTGAAATGAACATCGGTACATTTACGAGAAATGCTCTCAGTATCACACCAGGTTGGGGATAAGGTATCATTTGCATCATCATGATGTATCATACCTTTTGAAGTAGGCGATCATGTCTTCACACAATTTTATATCCACAGTGAATCATACCAATTTTGTTGTTGACTTTTCCGTACAACACACCCAACTATCTATTATCCTCTCTCTTTGTCTTATGCGATCTGTCTTTCCCTGTATTTTGCCATTTGTAGCAAAATATACTCACTTTCCTCTTCTCAAGACGTGCTCGAAATTTTTTGTCCTTTCTGATGATTTTAGAAGCTCTCTTTTTGTGCCAACTTTTTTGGAGACTTCATGGCTAGTCGTTTTAGCTGTTCAGGGAACTCTCAACATTCTTCTGAGAAATATCATCTTTGTGGCCTCCAATCGTCTTTTCATGTCTACTCTCAAATATTGGTTTCAGTAGGTCAAAATTGGTTCTAAATAGAACTATTGAACTCTTCTTTCTCACTTCTATTGACATAGACTCCGTGAACTTCAGTAACTTTTTTTAAGAGGACACACACGGAAGTTAAATGATCATGCATATACCAAGCAAAGGAATTGCGCTTATTATTTTATAGAGCCTAAGACACAATAATATCGGCTACTTACGACTTGGACTTGTATAGATTTATTGGAGGACATAGTAAGTATTTGTGTTTAGCGAGAGCCCTGTAGATGAAAGGAAGATAATTAACCAGAAAAGTTTGTGACGTAACTAGAGACTTTTCTACTTATCTTTTTAATTGTGTATTTATCTTTTACCAGCCTTTACGCAAATTCCTGGCCACTGACTTTTCTCGTCGTATTTTACATTTTTTATATTATGTTGTGTTTTATGGCTTGGATTCATTTGTTAATTTATATAGTTTGTTTATTATACATGATAAAAGCTTTTGCTGAAACGTTGAAGTTTGTCTTGTCTTTCTATTAATTTAGTTGCTCCATACCGTTTCATTACCTCTACTAGTAGTAGCCTCCGTCAGTCATAGTTGACTATTGTAGCCTCCGTCAGTCATAGTTGACTATTGTAGCCTCCGTCAGTCATAGTTGACAATGGATTTTCAGCGCCCCTAGAAATGTTGTTTTTTTCTTTTCCTTTATTTCTCCGTATATTCTCTTTCTCAATGAATCTGTCTTCTTCTTGTTTGAGGTGAACCTTTAGAGTGTGTTTCCAGAGATTGCGGTCTGCAGCTTTGTCTTCCCATGCTGCATGGTTTATGTTCAGAGTCTTCATGTCACGTTTACACACATCTACAAATCGAAGTTTTGGGCGCCCCCTAGTTCTTTTACCATCTGCCAGTTGTCCGTAGAGTATATCTTTCGGTATGCGGCCATCTTTCATACGGTGTACATGGCCAAGCCAGCGTAACCTAAGTTGTTAACCTAGTTGTAACCTAAGAGCAGCGTGTAGATATTCGGGAGGCCTGTGCAAGTCATGACCTCCACTTTTGTCACTTTAACCCTTCCACGTGATACCAAGAATACGGGGCAAACTTTGCATATTGAATGCATTTAGCCTTCTCTCCTACTTTACATAGGTTGTCCAAGATTCGCTGCCATACAGGAGGATACTAATTATGCAAGCATTGCCTCTACTAGACGTACAATTTTACATATATCTGAACAGTACTGGTAACTGTAGTCCCCATCGTAGCAGTCTCAGCACACGCCAAAAGACATAAGGTGAAAACGCGCAGAAAGTGAACACAGCCAACTGTTCCCTGTCATACGATATCATCATTCATCGTAAACAATTGGAATATCGAAAAATGATCAAAACGGATGAGACACACAGCTCACGGTGTGCGCAGAGCACTTAACTCAGTAGCTCCTGCAACAAGCCGGACTTGGAATATGAGGAAACTGCAACAAGGAACACTTTTCATGCATAGCCTTCAATTGTTCCTGCCGCCTATCCACCATATATCGGAAGTTCACGTCCTCTTGAAAATGATGATCGTCGTATTTTTAAAAATGTATAGCGCTTGATGATGTTAAGCCATCGTTGTTGACTCCAATTCCTAACATATAGACACACTGTTAGTCGTCAGATTATCCTTGTCGCACATCAAACAACAGACCGTAAGATTAGCGTACGGCTGGTCTAGGGATGTACGATGAGCCATTACGATAACGTAGCACACAACAATGTCGTACACACAATTTCGCTCCCTTTAGATTTCTGATTACGCTAGTGAAAGCAGCCAACGACGAACAAAAGACGGTGCAAATTCCCTAAAGAGATAAAACTGCGGCTGACGAAGTAGTTTACATTAATGAGTAACATGAAAATAACTTGCGTCAAGGAATTCCAACAACGGTCATGACAGCACCAATGTGACGTAAAGCGCAGATCAAGTCTAGACGTTGGAAGGTCGCATTCACAACACTTGATTTGTCAAAAAGGGACTGTTGCCAGCGTACGACTTCGCTTTAGCGGCGCAGATGTAATATGTAGATCATCATTTTTACTTTAACGCAGAAAAGTGAACCGAAATTAATCCGATTCCGAATGCACTTTCTGGCAGCGATCAAGAGAACATGACCTAGATCCACCATCTTTACAACGGAAGTCCTCCCCAAAAGTTACATTTATCAACAGTAAAGAATAATGAGAATATAACAAATTATCTGGTAGCCGAATCGATAGCTCGTCCAACCCGGGAAAACATGTGTTCGAATACTGGTAGGGTCAAAAGTTGTTTTTCTATTGGGGGTGAAGTAAAATCTCAGACCCTGAACACCTTGCATCGACTGCACGGGACAAACGGCCTTTATTCCTACAATTCTCCCCTTTCCAGAAATAGGAAAATGCCGTAAATATAGTTTTGTAGTTGAATCCTCGACAAAAATATGGGTTTTTAGGAAAGAAACTGTTGAAGCTATCAAGGATAAATCGCTATGTTCTAAAATAAGAAATAAGTTCTCTGCAGGTCGGTGAACCCTCACTGGGTATAATCGATAGGAAAAATGGGACGAGAATGAAAGAAGAAGGTAGAGACTTTAAAATAAAATACCCTTTTGACAAGCGTCCGAGATGTGTGAGAACAAACATTTGTGTGGGTAGTGTATTATCAACATCTCATTCATTGTTTGCTGGTGCGAGGTCATCTAAACCGTCTGTAGGAAACACGAGTCATCGCTAGAACACACATGAGCATGTCCACGAATACAATTTCGGTGGCCATCTAATCCTGACCACCCCCAAGCTCAAACAAGATATGGCCAGTTTAGGCGATCACCTGTGACCTCATTTCTAGGATCAGCTTACTAGATTTGTCTGAGTCAGTCTCGAATCTCCCTAGCACGTGGGCCACGGCAGCAACATCCCATTATTCAGTCTCATGGAATCAGATTGGCTAATGTAGGCCAAACATAAATTATATTTGGCCAAATCGTTTCCAAGCTAAATATTATTTTAATCTAATTGTCCCAATTGTAACTTTAACTTATTAAGATTTATGTATTTATTTCTAACTATGCCAACAATACAATTTGTATCTTATTTAATTGAACACTAGACTCATTGACACCATCAGGATGTTTTTCTTTACATTATTGACTTGTATAGTTATTAGCGTGTCTCACCATTTGGTAGTTGATAATACACTTTCTTTTTTTTTGTGTCAGTAAGGGAGATCATGTAGATCTTCTCAGATTCACTGAATCAGAACTGACCAAGATTATTTTGTACCTTCCAATTTCCATGAAAAAAAAAAAAAAACTGATATGGGCATGAGAAAGGAAGGCAAAACCGGTTCTCTCCAAAACTGAAATCTTATGTGCTTGGCAGTAATGAAATATTTCAATTAGCTGTAAATCACAACACAACGCAACTGCGCCACTTTAATTATTGGCAACGAAGAGACACATTGAACATCCAAACACAAATCATAAACAAACACCATAATAGTTATATGTAGCCTGAGATTTTAGTATAAAAGTCAACTATTTGGCACTCTACAGTCATGCTACTGTAGGTTGTATACAAGATAAAAGACACAATTCTAATTTCTTCCTATTAGTGGCTTTGTATATATGTGTCCTATAGGTTTAGGTGCTTTCCAATCGAGAGGTTTAAACTCTTTTTACTCTATTCTTTAATCACTGGTCTCCTTTCTGTTTATTCCCTGTGTCCTATCCCTATTCCTCCCTTTGTTATCTTTACATTTCCTGTGCCCTATCCCTATTCCACCCTTTGTTATCTTTATATTTCCTGTGTCCTATCTCTATTCCTCCCTTTGTTATCTTTATATTCTCTGTGTCCTATCCCTATTCCTCACTTCGTTATCTTTATATTCCTTGTATCCTATACCATAATCCTCCCTTCGTTATCTTCATATTCCATGTGTTCTATCCCTATTTCTCCCTTCGTTATCTTTATATTCTCTGTGTCCTATCCCTATTCCTCCCTTCGTTATCTTTATATTCCCTGTACCCTATCCCATTTCTCCCTTTGTTATCTTTTTATTCCCTGTGTCCTATCCCTATTCCTCCCTTCGTTATCTTTATATTCCCTGTGTCCTATCCCTATTCCTCCCTTCGTTACTTTTATATTCACTGTTGTAATATTACGCTAGTGAAAGCATGGGGACGGGTAACTCAGTTGTTACCCGCTTCTCAATAGACAATAGCAGTAACAAATGGTAGCGACCAGTAGTAATTAGTTTAAAGTTAAGGAATGGAAATTTTCAAGAATAACAAGTTATAGATAGCAAGTTAAGGGAGTAAAGGTTTATCGTGGGTGGTAGACACACAGAGGTGAGGAAGGTAAAGTAGAATTATACAGAGAGTTTGGGTCCATGGAATTGTCCTCGCAGCAGGTTGTGGAAATTGGAAGATAGCGCGGTGTTTGTAGGGGTGGGGACTTCAGGCATGACAAGGACACCCACCAGGCTTAGGTATGAAGGTCCAGAAGTATCCTGGACATAATAGTTAATGGAAATTTCCACGCGGAAACCAAGTTGTGGAAGTGACTAAAACATGCGTTGACCCCATGACTTTGGCCCGTCTGATAAATAAGTTGTGATCCAACTACCAGGAAAGGACTTGTCATGAGGTAACCATTATTTTAAATATGTTATAGAAGTCACGAAAATAATCTGTTATTGTAAAATAAGGAACAGTTGAGACACATGTCAGATTTTGGAGTTCAGGTCTCGGACACAGATTGAAGAGGGCTGATCGAGTTGCAATTAGTCACTTCGCGACAAAATTGCGACAATTTCTATTGGCTACTAATTTTCAGATGAAGAGAGTGGTTGGAGTATTTAAACTTCAGCGCTATAGATTTTCAAGTCAGGAAAATAATTAGTCAGGATTAAATTAGTTAGAGAGATAAGTCAGGATGTAGACTAAGTAAGCTTAGTCCGGCTTCGGCCGAAATGCCGAAGGCAATTAGATAAAATCAGAAATGAATTATTCAGGAATAGAAAGTCAAGAGTTCGAGTTAGTTAGTCAAGAAGTAGGATTAGACAGTTAGTCTAGTCAGGACAGTTAGAAGTTAAGATTAGATGTGAACCCAGTTAGTTAGGTAGTTAGAATCTCCAAGCTGTAGTTTAAGTCAGTTGAAATATTATTAGTAGAAGTTGATAGAGAGTAGGAGTATAGCAATGAGAATATGAACATTAGGGTCGTGAAGTGTTTTGAAGAGTATTTCAAGTTGTTTCACATTCCTCATGAACGTAAGTTGATTAATGTTGTATACAAGATATGCACTTGGGACTGTTCATAACCATCGGCGATTTGCCTCAGAGAAGTCCCGAATTAATTAACATTAATTTAAGATAAGTGCATCGACCACAAGTCGATCATTGTGCCTAGAGATATCAATAAACTTGATTATCATTATGCATCCAGAGAAAGAGTCTGTCATGATTTACCTGTTGTGATCAACTAAAAATAAATGTGATGTGTTGTCAAGTTATAATATAATATCAATAACAAGAAACAATAAAATACTATAACACTGTGTCCTGTTCCTATTCCTCCCTTCGTTATCTTTCTATTCCCTGTGTCCTATCTCTATTCCTCCTTTCGTTATATTTATATTCCCTGTGTCCTATCCCTATTCCTCCCTTCGTTATCTTTCTATTCCATGTGTCCTATCCTTATTCCTCCCTTTGTTATCTTTATATTCCGTGTCCTATCCCTTTTCCTCCCTTTGTTTTCTTTATATTCTATGTGTCCTATCCCTATTACTCCCTTTGTTATCTTTATATTCCCTGTGTCCAATCCCTATTCCTCCCTTCGTTATCTTTATATTCCGTGCCCTATCCCTATTCATCCCTTCGTTATCTTTATATTCCGTGTCCTATCCCTATTCCTCCCTTCGTTATCTTTATATTCCCTGTGTCCTATCCCTATTCCTCCCTTCGTTATCTTTATATTCCGTGCCCTATCCCTATTCCTCCCTTTGTTATCTTTATATTCCGTGTCCTATCCCTATTCCTCCCTTCGTTATCTTTATATTCCCTGTGTCCTATCCGTATTCCTCCCTTCGTTATCTTTATATTCCGTGCCCTATCCCTATTCATCCCTTCGTTATCTTTATATTCCCTGTGTCCTATCCCTATTCCTCCCTTCGTTATCTTTATATTCCGTGCCCTATCCCTATTCATCCCTTCGTTATCTTTATATTCCCTGTGTCCTATCCCTATTCCTCCCTTCGTTATCGTTATACTCACTATTGCTCTTCTTCTCCCATGCCACTCTAATGTCTTCTCCTATTTTTCTCGCTTTCTCCCTTCCCCATGAGCCCATCTACCTAACTTTCCCCCATTATGCTCCTTCTGGTTCAATCAAACCCAGCTTGCCGTTTTGTCTATTTATTTTATAACGAACGTCTACGAAAATCCCGATCATCGTCATCCGCCATTGTGTAGACCTGTGTTGGTTCTTTTTCTGACTGAGATTGATTTGTTTAATTTGTATCGTTTTGTTATACCCGATGAAGGCGTTTACCGAAACATCGTAGTTTATCTTGTCTTTCTATTAGTTTATCTACCGTATACCATTTTATGTTTATTTTACATGTTCTTTGCAGTTCTACTCACGGCCGCGCATAATATTTCAATTTGTAAAAATATATTTGATATGTGTGCTTATCACCGCTCCTAGAAGTCTCACCCCCACGGTTATACGATTAAATAAACCGATTGTTTGTCAGCATGAAGGTGTCTGTAAAATATAATGTAGCATCAATGAGAATAATGTGTGGTCGCACACATTCGGACTAATGATAGTTTTGTTCTCATCTCCAATAATTGGTGAGGTGAGCATATAGCAACAGTGTTAGATGAGATCGAACTGGGCTGATTTTTAGTACTTGATAGTTGTAGAAAGAGTAAATGTTTTGGGCGCTTGTGTTAATATTCTCAGAATTTAGAAAATAGAAATAGCAATAACCAGCACATAAGAGAAGAATAAACAGAAAGAACAATCAGCAAATAAAATAGTTGGACTACGTGATAAGACAGAACGATCACAACACAACGAGTATTTAATAAACAAAACATCAGACTCAAGAGTCGACCACGAAAAACGTGGATTGATGGAATATTAGAAACACTAGGAAACATAGCAGCAGGAGAGGTCAACAGAAGAGAATAAATATGGATTGATGGAATATTAGAAACACTAGGAAACATAACAGCAGGAGAGGTCAACAGAAGAGAATAAATATGGATTGATGGAATATTAGAAACACTAGGAAACATAACAGCAGGAGAGGTCAACAGAAGAGAATAAATATGGATTGATGGAATATTAGAAACACTAGGAAACATAACAGCAGGAGAGGCCAACAGAAAAGCACAATATAGATTTCTGGAATATTAGAAACACTTGGAAACATAACAGCAGGCGAGGCCAACAGAAGAGCACAATATAGATTGATGGAATATTAGAAACACTAGGAAACATAACAGCAGGAGAGGCCAAAAGAAAAGAAAAAAAAACCCATAACGCTTAAAAGGAAATGCGGAAGGAAAGAATAGTTTAGACAATTGTGTCTTCCTTCCCCTGCTTTTCAGCAGATTTTGTTGACGTTTTCAGAGACTACTGCAATTTTTTTTCTGACGTCATTGGTGAGTTTTATCACAGCCAACCGTATAGAAATCTTTGGCTGTGGGTTTTGAGTGATCCTTTAAGATAAAAAAAGCACATTTGAATGCACAGATTTCCAACTAATGGAAACTAGCAATTCAACTCAAACGATGATCTGACACGATACAGACAGATTGTCAGATGACTAGAGACATGTTTATTTTAGTTTGAAAATGGTATTCACTTTTGACCGTGTTTTTGTAAAGATCACACTGCCTGTGCATGCTCTTTCTTGTAGATCAAAGAGATGAAACGTTTCCGATCAAGTTTAAACAGCAGTCTACGAATGACAGGAACATACTGGCTGTCTGTTGAGCAAAAGCCGTAACAAACATGAGATCGTAGAACAGATGTTTACACTCGCATCTGCTTCGCGTGTATCGTTTGTCACTTCAAAGTAAATGGAATCTTTGGATGCAGCAAACCACGAGATCCTACTAAATGGCAATTCTAAAATGAAAACTCTTCAAATGTGCACATTTAGAGTTACATTTACTCCATCTTAATGCATCTGCAAGTCGCCGTGTAAGAACCCTCGTGTTATTTTCATGGTAAATACTTAGAAACGTTCGGTTTGCTAAAGGCACAAAGAACTTGACACTGTCAACAGAAATTCTAAATAGAAGTTTTAATTCAAACTATAGATCTGGTCAAATAGTGCGAACGTCCCATTGATTTTACGTTTCCTAAATGTTTTTCTTATACGAGTAAATACCTTTTCTTACTTATATTTATAGCACATACTCGTAGTTTACAAATATTTATTTTGTCTGGTTTATGAAAGAAGCTGAAGAAACTGAAACATTATGTTTAACTCCGTTACTGCCAATCAAATGGGTATAGAAAACATTGCGAGGTTTAGCACTCAAAATGAAAGGGGCTTTCCCTATAAAGGTTTGCTCGTGCCAACTGTCTCGAAAGTTATGTTCTCTTTCATGTCCGTTAGGTTTATTCTTAGTTCTTTGTTACAGCTCAGTCTAGCTGGAGAAATGGAGCATTCAAATCGGTGATAGTTTAGGATTGAGAGAAAGACATTGAAAAGGAATATATTCGAATAAGACATAAAATAAGGCACACACACACACAGAGAGAGAGAGAGAGAGAGAGAGAGAAAGAGAATTGTCTCTGAAGGAAAAGAGTAAGGTTAAGATTGGGACATCAATCGGACATCAAACGTGACCACAGAACTATTCATCCACTTGGCTTGAAGAAGGATTACACGAGTTAAGATGTCTCTTTAAAATAACACAAATGAACAGTACCCAACAATGAATGAGACGGGAGCAAGTCTCAAGGGTAAGTATCGACACACATTCAGTGACGAATTACACATGTTTTGGACTGCCAAAATCAGGCATGCTTTGTTTAACAAAGAAGATCAGCGCGTCTGACTCAATGTGCAGCAAATTGTTTTCTTTTTATATGTGGTCAGGATGATGTAAATGTAATGAATGGAAGCGTTCCAAATTGTTATAGAGAGCATGCAGGCAACTTCAGACAGACTGAATGTCAGTTTAATTTGTTACCAAAACCTGGATTTATTTGGCACGTCATATTGAGTTCCTGTCTTGCACACAGTTAGTTATGGTTCTACTTATCCGCGTCAATATATATATATATATATATATATATATATATATATATATATATATATATATATATAGACCGTCATCATGGTACACAAAATGATGGAAAAAACAAACAAGCGCGAGCAAGCATGATTGTGCCGGCTAGCGTTACTGAGTCTATTCATGAAGCTGGCTAATACAATTTCATTGTAAATTGTTAGCGATGGTAGATACAATCATTTTTCGCAAATTTACCCTCGCAGCGGCATACGACCAACAACATCCAATTGTCAACAGCCAAGGGTTCTCCTGCGTGCTCATCCTCTACAGGGAATTTATATGTTTTCATCCGTTGAGGCAATATTACTGTCTTCTGATCGCGCAGTGCCTACTAATAAATAGTAATGTTTTATAACATACAGTGTTTTAGGGGAATAAAACATATTTATAGCTATATATGGTCGTCTAAGTAGGCGGTCATAGCAATATATGGTCGTTGTTGTCTAGATAGGCGGTCATAGCTATGTATGGTCGTCTAGGTAGGCGGTCATAGCTATGTATGGTCGTCTAGGTAGGCGGTCATAGCTATGTATGGTCGTCTAGGTAGGCGGTCATAGCAATATATGGTCGTTGTTGTCTAGGTAGGCGGTCATAGCTATGTATGGTCGTCTAGGTAGGCGGTCATAGCTATATATGGTCGTTGTTGTCTAGGTAGGCGGTCATAGCTATGTATGGTCGTCTAGGTAGGCGGTCATAGCTATATATGGTCGTTGTTGTCTAGGTAG
Organism: Megaustenia siamemsis; assembly: GCA_032433765.1. Classification (NCBI taxonomy): domain Eukaryota; kingdom Metazoa; phylum Mollusca; class Gastropoda; order Stylommatophora; family Ariophantidae; genus Megaustenia; species Megaustenia siamemsis. The sequence goes on from JAVIAB010000092.1 coordinate 182,471,838, forward strand.
GCGGTCATAGCTATGTATGGTCGTCTAGGTAGGCGGTCATAGCAATATATGGTCGTTGTCGTCTAGGTAGGCGGTCATAGCTATGTATGGTCGTCTAGGTAGGCGGTCATAGCAATATATGGTCGTTGTTGTCTAGGTAGGCGGTCATAGCTATGTATGGTCGTCTAGGTAGGCGATCATAGCAATGTATGGTCGTTGTCGTCTAGGTAGGCGGTCATAGCAATGTATGGTCGTTGTTGTCTAGGTAGGCGGTCATAGCTATGTATGGTCGTCTAGGTAGGCAGTCATAGCAAGCAACCAGTAAACGTCTAGGTAGGCTTACCTTGTGGTCGTTCTCATAGGTATGGTCAGCTCAAGTACTGAATTTGCCAACATTAGATCCACAGATCCGCGAGGAGCAAGATGTTGTTGTACTTGTAAACACTACTATGTATGATGCTGTTCCACTTTTCTTGTCATTTTTGGTACTTGTTGTATAGTTTGTTCATCAACTCTTTTTTCAAATACGATTGCACCTCTTTATTTCAGCTCAGCATGCGCCAAGTAATGCCACCAGCTTAGCCCAGTGTTTTAGACTAACACAGAAACCACTCCAAATAAATGTTTTTATTTCTAAGTTTTGGTCTTGCCAACAAGATCTCCATAGAGTAACTAGCGAGGATGGAGAGTAATGTCCATCCTTCTAACAAGGCTCAATCTCTCTTCGGCTGTCTCCATTGATGTAAGTTTAACACATTACAAGAAAACAGAGTTAAATATCCTTGATTAATTATTATCCAGCTCTAAAGGTCTTTCCAATTGCCTGCTAAGGTTGGCTCTATGCAATAGTTTAACACACTATTTCACAAACTGTGTGTGAGCATACTGTGTTACCTTTGTTTCCAGCAATCTTGTGCTAAGTCAGGTACACATTTTTCGCTGATTGTAACTTTAATGTTTATTTAAAGTTGTTTAAGCGTGTTGATTTATATCCATAATTGAGCACGTAGCTTGCGTTTCTTCCAGAAATACTAAAACAATTAATATTGTTATTATTGTACATTGGTCAGAAATCATTCAAATAAAAATGTACGAGGAGTGTTCAGTTTAAAGTAAATCCTATGACAATCATTCGTTGGAGAGTGAACAACAAATTTAATGTGACATTTATTAAAGTTTTTCAAATAAAACGGTTGATGGACTTTTGGGTTTTTTTTTAATCGAGTTGAAGTTGAATCCTGGGGGCCCGCGGTACAGAACAGTTTGAGAACCACTGGTACAACACAATAGATGGCGTTACTCTTTAGTTTGGCTGTGCGCCTTGAAATCAATGAGACCTGTAACATGCCACAACAATTTATGGATTACAGACCGTGCGGTAAGTTCGTGTGTAAAGGTTGCCAGTATGTCCAGGAGATAGTTGTCATGTGTTGCCTTCTAACGATGTTTCCAAAGTGCATCACCGACGATCCTAACATAATATCATCATCATCATGTGCTATACCGATTGGCGTAGGCGATCATGTCCTTCCACAATCTTCTATCTACTGTGCATCCTATCAGTTCTTTTGTTGACTGTATGCCGTGCCATGAAACCAAGATATCCAGTATTTTCTCTCTTTGTCGTCCGCGATCTCTCTTTCCTTTTATTTTGCCAGTTGTAACCAAGTATTCCAACTTTCCTCTTCTCATGATGTGCACGTAAAATGTTGATTGTTTCTTTCTGATGTTTTTAGGAGCTCATTTTTTCTATTGGCCTCTTTGAGAGTTTCTTCATTGGTCTTTTTAGCTGCCCACGGAACTTTAAATATTCTTCTGAAATATCCCATCTTTGTGGCCCCTTATCGTCTTTTCATTTGTTTGTCTACTGTCCATGATTCGCTTCCATTGGCCGGAATTGGTTCTATATAGCACAGATGAACTCTCTTTCTCACTTCTATTGACATAGATTTGTTGCATAAGATATTTTTCATTTTTTGAAATGCAATTTTGGCCTGAGGTATTCTGCTTTTTTATTTCTTTAGTGCATCTTCCATCTGATGTTATTATTGTGCCCAAGTGTTTGAAACTAACATAATATATCATAATAAAACATAACACCACACAGCATAACATAACACAACACAGCATAACATAACACAACATAATATAATATAATACAACATAACATATTTTGTCCTGCTCTTTAATGTTTCATATTTTCAGAAGGCAACACATGACAACTGTGCAGTCTGCGTTCATGCCTTGAAGATCTCCAGACCAACAAAATAGCATATTAAGCGCCCGTGTCTGTTAGATGAGGCTCTGAGTGCTAATCATAGATTTGTACGAGTCATTTGGGTAACTTTGCAAAATGTTTTATTTGTTCACAAATTAGTGCCCACAGAGTTGATTAATTATCTTGGAAACTGTTTGATGAATTTCTGTAATTCTTTTTTCGTGAAATCATATTTTTTCACCGGCCTTCAGTCTGATTTTTTGCCCCTACTGTCATGTATTTAGGAAAGATTTTTGCTTATTTGAGGTATATAAAAATATGATTTTCTCGCTTGTCCTAAAATTTAGGATTTTATAACATCCACATTTGTTGTAATCAACTCACCAATTAAAAAGGAAAATTTCACGTGCACACCACACAATCTTAGCACCGTTTCGCACTCTTAATTTGTAAGACGTGCACCACTCCGAGATTTTGTTGTTGTTGGTAATTTCATTTCTGGTTTCTTGTTAAATTTCTCCAGAGGCGTATTTTGACAAAATATTTACAATTAATACATATTCCTTTATGTGTGATAATTTGTAAGCTGTTGTGAAGTGACTACTTTATTCTAAAATCATAAAGTTTAAAGTGTAAATTAATCATTGTGCAAAAGGTAACTGTGTTATTGTACATGCACTTTGCAAGGAATCTAAAAGGGGTCGGTTAAATTACTATTCAATGAAAAACGGGTATACTTTTGGCTTGCATTGTTAGAAAATTAACATAATTTACAGTAAAATCTAATGTTTAGAGCACGCGGTTAAATATTTTCCTAAAATTATATAACAAAAAACGATTTGTTCAGAATTTTCTGAATTCAGATTACCTTTGTACTTAAATGTTATAAAATCTGAAGGTCGGTGAAAAAATAAGATTTCATGAAAAGGAATTACAAAAATTCATCAAACAGTTTCCGAGATAATTAATCAACTCTGTGGGCACGAATTTGTGAACGAACTATAGTACATGCCATTTGGGTAACTTTGCAAAATGTTATAGTAACCACTCCGATACGGGAGCTGACATCCTCATCTAGTAAAATGAAGGCTGTGAGTGCTGATCCACGATCGCAGAACTGTTGAACAGCTGCAGGTTTTGCTACGTCATGTTGGGAAGCTAATGTCTTTGAAAACTAAGAGTCAAGAAGAATAAGTCACATGATCTATTATGCATCGATCAATGACTGCAAGAGTGTAATAATAGTTTATTACAAAAGTAAAGTAAAGTATCCCCGTCACGCCAAGTGGCGTATAGGGAATATGGTGTTAGTGACCATACATTTTACACACCTTCAGCACATGATTTTTGGGGTAATGTGGTCGGTATTTCGCCCGTGCTGCTTTACTTTCCCAGAAAAAAATCCGGTACCGATTTAAGGCTGGGTGAACCCGGAAGCCGTCGGTTGGGATCTAACCCTACTTCCTGTCCTTTGTAGTCCAGTTCACTAACCACTGAGCTATCGCGGCTCAATACTTTATCATACCAGGCACAGAATTCGGTGGGGAGGGGGTGCTGGCAGAGTTCATCCTCACTGTCACTACCTCTTTCCACCTCACTGAGCCAGGTACATATTCCTATTTTTTTTCCAACAGCGTCGACTCAGTTATATATATATCTGCGATCAAGACTCAATCTGAGTAGGATTCCAGACTCTCTCATGAAGGCAGCTGCCTATTTCTTGAAGCCTTTCCGGTCAGTGGTAGTTTATATCATAATTATCAAAATAATAATATCATAATAAGTTCTGATTCATTCGAAATATGGTTCCCTGTATCATTAAACCAGTGCTCTACCACTCCAATGCTGTCATAAATTATATTAGTAAATATGCAAAAACATCAATTGATGTTTGTCAATTCTAACCTGCTTTATGTCGCCTACCAAAACTTGTGTGTGTGTATATATATATATGTTGAAAGACTGATGAGTTTAGAAGCTGAAAAGACATCTGGTCGTTCCGTTTGGTTGGAAAAGTGGATGTATGTATAATCAACACTTTACAGGAACAGTCTGCTGACGGTGCGGGCAATGCTGGGACGGGTTGTGGAGTGGATATGGATGCCGGGACTGCAATTAAACTGATTGCATGAACAGAATATAGAAAAGAGAAAAAAAACATAACTGAAAACAGTCCAGATGGCTACTAACACATAAAACATGTGGACAGAAACACACAAAAATTAAAAGTAACAGAGATAAAGATAACTAAAGCGAAAACAAAGGGGATTGAGTAAAATATAGAGATGCTGAATCAAAATAGTTAGTAGCAGAGAGAAAATGAACTGAAGGTAACCAAAAAGAGAAGCTGTGAACATAGTAAGTAATAACGATAATGAGACTATAATATAATTTGAAAGGACAGTTCAAGACAGGAAGAAATAAAACATGGAGGACACCAGGTGCACTTTGACTGAAAGGTCCCTGATGATATTGACTGTAATTACTGGTCTCATATTTCACGCTGCTAACTTCTTCAATTGTTCCAATGAAAACGAAACAAAAATAAACATCCCCGGTTCTGCAATTACTTTTCGGCGCCTGCATTTTTCCAATCAGAGATTGAAGTTCAAGAAATGTGTGCACTTGAAGAACCTTGATGTGTTCCCAACACAGATTTGGAGAGCTCGCATAATATAAAGGCAAAAACTATTAATCCTTCAACATTAGATTTTTCTTTGACTGTGTCAAGCACCGGAAGTCCTTATCAATAATCAGCGCCGCGTGGAATGATCATGGCCGGAAATGTCTCTGCCAGCAACATCTTCGCAAGTCCTCATCAGCATCCCGTCCTGCCGACCACACGCACGTTGTATAAAGCAATTTCTACGCTGTGGATTGTCGCGTGGTAAAATGAATGAATAGAAAATATGCTAAGTTTGTCCCTGATTCAAGAATTCACAGCCATCTGATCTGCACCTGTAGAGTCAGCACACATACAAACAATGTACACATCTGTTGATTTAAGTTACCGCCTTATCGATTGTTGCCGACATTTTAATCTTCATCTAGATTTTATATGCAAATAAATGAAGTCTCACTGTCTCAATTACTGAACTCGGTAAAATCGCAAATCGATTCACTGAATTATGTGGCCCAATTTGTTTGCAATAAGTGCTAACTAGTTTGTCTCACATAAAATACAGGGCTAGCGACTTTTATTTTTGTTAATGATTGATTAATAGTGATTAGCATAAGTAATAACATGGCGGATGTATAATATACATTATTTATATATATAGCCTCCTTTGTAGTTTTCCACATAAATGTAAATAAATATTTGCTATTGTTAAACCGTGATCAACACTTGCAGATGACACGTAATCACAGTCATTGTTTCAACCGTAAAACTTAAAAGTTAAAAAAATATATTAAAAATATAGGACCACTTTACTATAAGTTTGTTCCGAAATTGTTTATCAAACTAAAAATCAATATATTCGGAAACTGTTTCATGTATTGCTGCTGTACCATTTTACATCCAATCTTAATTTTTCCTGGGCCATAATTTAATATTTTTTCTATTATTTAAGTGATTTAAATTAACATTTGTCTTATATAGATTATATTCAAGACACAAGAGGCTTTAAGGGCAGACAATTAAAGGTTTTACAGTCAATTCTCTCCCATGTTCAATAACCGGCATGCTTTAAAGTAACATTTTAAGAGAAAAAACAAACAAAAAACAATCATTTAAAGTCTCAAAGTTCATGGGATACCCAGGCCGAAGACAGCAAGTGACCTTACCAGCACATAGTTGGCCATATTAGGTTGGTGTTACAACTCATAGTAAAGGCGTATTACAAAATATAGTTTATCTGCTGAAGTGCTAAACTAGTGAGCTATCTCAATTTTCTAAATCATAAAGAATTTAAATTGTAAATTTATCACTTTGCAAAAAGTAGCTTTAATTTTGTACAGACGCCTTCTGTAAGGAATCTAAGAGTGGTCGATGACATCACAGCGTCCATGAACCGGAGAAGAGAACACAGCACGCGCTTGGTGGGCAATCTTTTATCTTGTGGATAGGACAAGACTTTGAATTTGAAAAAAAAGTTATCGTCAATGAAGGAATAACAAGAAAAGACAAAGATGTTATTGGACTTGAGGTTTTGAATTTGTTTCAGCCAAATCAACTTGTTACACTCCGGAACCTGAAAGTTAAGTTAGAATCGGAATGCAATATTAGACTTTCAAAACTACTCTGTGGAAAGTTGTAGAAGCGTTGGTTTCACTTTTCGAAAATCTGCAGACGGCAGGGACATTGTTTGTGAACCGATTGATCGCCCTTTGGAGTAAATACCTGAAGCAGATCCTAAGAGAAGTGATACCTCTGAGAAATCACTTGACAGAAAAAATGAAAGAAAAATACCGAGCAGTAAAGGACAGCGCATTATAATAGAACATGCTGGCAGCGGACTGAATGGACTTGTCAATCTAGCAGAACTTCTTTTTTCAAGCAAAGTCTACAAACGGTAGGGGCTACCACTCTCAAATGAGTGGACACATTCTCTGGCATTGGATAGAAAACACTGTCTTCCGGACTCTGGATAGACTGCCATGCTTGTTAATGGGCAACACATCCAATCATTATGTTTGTAGAGCAGCAAAATATAGGTCCAACGTCATCAAACACAAAAGACTAAATCAAAAAGTGGCTTGCAAAGGAAAATGCCCCCTTTCACGACAATCAGTTGAAATCAAACTTGTTGCAGTTTGTGAAAGAAGCCGATGAGGTTTTTGAAGGACAAAATAATGACACAACATGGCCAAACTTCTCTCTCACCCTACCTTACCATTCGTACCTTAATCCATTAGAGTATGTGTCAAAGTCAACAGGCAAGTGGTAGCACAGACAACCCTGTTTAAAACATGTGATGTTAAAAGCGTCGCACTTGATGCCTTCTTACAGATCATCATCATCATGTGCCAAACCGGTTGGCGTAGGCGATCATTTCCTTCCACAATTTTCTATCCATAGTGCATCGTATCTCTTGTCAAATAATTGGATAGCTATCACCACTATTGTCCAACAAGAAAATAACTCTAGAGGTAAAACGGGCACTGCACAATACAATCTTCATTCCAACGTTTTGCTAACAATCCTACTAGCCCTGGACCCTAGATGCAAGAACAATTAGAAAAATAACCTCTACTGAGATTAAATGTGTCAGACGAATGATAGGAAACAGTCTTAAAGATAAAATTATAAATGAAGAACTGAGAAAAACGCTTGGAATAACCCCCGCCATAAAATATATAAAGAAACAACAGATAAAATGGTTTGGTCACGTGACAAGGCAGAGTAATCAGAACACAACCAACACAATGCGCCCTCAATAAACGTTGCGAGAACACCAGACCCAAGGGTCGACCATGAAAAAGATGGATCGATGGAATAGTAGAAGCACTAGGAAACATAACAACAGCAGAGGCGAACAGAAGAGTAAAAGACTGCAAATTATATCTCCCCTCGACGCTGAAAGGCAAATGGGGAAGGAAAGAAGAAGTAGAAGAAGAAGGAGGAGAAGAGGAAGAAAAGAAGAGGTGAATCGTTTCAATTCTGTTGTTGACTGTTTTCAGTGCCATGACACCAAGCCTTAATATCCTCTCTCATTGTCGTTCGCGATCTCTCTTTCCCTGTATTTTGCCAGTTGTAACCAAGTATTCCAACTTTCCTATTCTCACGATGTGCCCAAAAAATGTCGATTGTTTCTTTCTGATGTTTTTTTTAGGAATTCCATTTTGTGCCTTGGCCTCTTTGACAATCTCCGAGTTTGTCTTTTTTAGCTGCCACCGGAATTTTGGACATTCTTCTGAGAAGTTCTCTGCCTCGTCTATTCTACTTGTTATTTCTGTGGCGCATCTCTGCATATCTGTGGTTCTCACAGATAGACCTTGAGGATTGTGAAAAGTATGAAAAGCACTGGTAGCAAGATGGTTTGCATTTTCTAAACAGAAATCAGCTGTAAACCTCCTGGACTCGTCACATCCTGAATGAAGTAGGCCACTAGGACATCTCTTTTGGTGACACACCAACCTATTGGATGATAAATAACCCTTATGTAGAAACCAGGGCTTTCCCAAATTAGTGGAAAACATCCTTGCTTTTCTTATTAGAAAAAGTGCAGAATGAACAGCACAATCTCTTCCGATTAGGTCAAATCATTTTTTTAAAAGTGAGAATTGTCGCCCTTGTCTAAACAGCATCCACACGCTGTCGATTCTACTATAGCTCGTTTCAAATCATGTGCCCAACTTCAAAACGCTATTACTCTCTAACCATTTGTTAAAAACTTTTGAAATTTTCCAAATGTTATTAGAATGCAAAAGACCCTTTAAATGTATATTTAACAAATATCTTGCAGCTGCAGTTTTCTTAAAGCGGCGAATTTCTTTGATGTTTGTCACAATTGTAAATTGTGAAGCCCTAAAGAATAGTAATTACCGTAGTTGCTGGTCTATGATTAATTTTCACTAGGTAAAGGCGTGGCCGTAATTGGGAAATAACTGTATAAGACAAAACACCAGGAGAATTATTGTCTGCTCAGTTCGAGGACGGACGATAATATCAAGGTATACCTGTATGTCCAATTTTCATAGTTGTGTGGTCCTGAAAAGGACCGTTTGTTGAACTAATTTAAGGTAATATAGGGGCCAACATTGTGGGGGCTATATACTTTCATTCTGAATCAGACGAGTCTAAAAGATTAATAACTGTTTGGGGTTGAACATTCCACAAACCATCATTTTTCCAATATTCCTCTTCCTGTTTTAAGACGTGGTCTTCACACTTAGCCCAATAATCTTTGTCTATATTTAATAAAGCGAGATTAGCAAGAGTCTTTACATCGCATATTTTGAATGTTGTATTTTCATCTGCCACTTGTCCTTTTAATTTTGCCCAGATTAGTTCTATTGGATTTAAATGAGCAGGGTAAGGTGGCAGCCTCAAACTTATATGACCGTGCTCTTGGATAATCTTATCTATTTGAAAAATCTTTGTCCTCTGTTTTTGTTTTACTAGAGATAGTAATTCAGGTTTTAAGTACATGTTATTAAATTGTATGTGCTCCTTTGTGAGCCATATCTTAATAGCATCTTTTGTACTGGATGACGTCGGGACTTTATCTTCAAGTGCAACAATGTTGTGGTACGCTGCATTGTCCATTATTAGGCAAGATGGTCGATCTAGTGATGGGAGAACATAATTTTCAATCCAATGTCTAAATATGTGACCATTCATCTCAGAGTGATAATCCCGATTGTCTATGGATTTTGAAAGAAAAATGAGCTCTGCATTCTGTATTAGTCTATGTTGTCGACTACCTGCATGAGCAATTATCAAGCACTGTCCTTTGCTGCTAGGTATTAATCTCTTAATCTTTCCATCTGATGACTGCCATTCCCTTTGGTTAGTGTGGTGAGCATTGATCCATGTTTCATCCAAGTACACAATATCATAACCTTGCTTGCGCACCTCTTTTACTTCACGTAAGTACTTGCTTCTCATGACTACTATATGTGGCTTCTCACAGATGGTGTTTCGTCCATTGTAATACTTTCTGAATGTAAAGCCTGCAGCTCTCACATTCCTCCATAATGTAGACTTTGATATTTCAATACTGTTGTTCTTTTTCAGCGATACTTTTAATTTTCTTATTGTAACAGTTTCATTCATACCCAACATTTTGCGAATTTCACTTCTAATAAGTTCACTGTCGAAATTATCCAACATTTTTGCTCTTCCTTGTGATTTTGTATATTTTGAACATTGACGGTCACGTGCTTGAATCCAGCGATTAAATGACCGTTTAGATAAATCCAAAATATGTCTTGTCCTATTCTCAGGGTTTTCTAAAGAATGAAATAATCTTCCTCGTTTAGCCTCTTTGCAAAAATAGTCATACATTTTTATTGCGATGTTTTGTAAACTGCAGAATTTCATTTTAAGACTCATGATAAATGTTATTGTTCCACGACTTCACCTATGAATGAACGGAAATGGAACACACAATGCCTCGTGTTTTCTACAAGTGTCTAATTGTGTCAGAAAACTCACGTTGAAAGCGTGCAAAAACGTCAATTGTACCGTGTATGGATTTGTAATCGCTATTTTTAAATTAAAATACTGTAAACACTAAGTTTTGACTACATCATTGGGTCGTTATAAATTTATATAAATCAAATAAGCAACAATAATAACCAAATGTTTCTTTTTATGAAATTAATTCCCTGTTGGGTTCTAATCATTATAACTTTACATGCAAATTTTGAAAAAATTACAAAAAGGAGTTAAAAGGATATCGATTTTAAAAGTTGGGCACCAGTTATGAAACGGACTATAATCATCGTGGCATTGCGTGATGTGTGATACTATAACATGTAATGTGATGTGTGATACTGTAACATGTAATGTGATGTGTGATACTGTAACATGTAATGTGATCTGTGATACTGTAACATCTAATGTTTCTCGCACACTATATGTTTTAGTACACAATCTATATAAGAAATGCTCATATTTGCAAAACCCACTTGACATTTGCACTTATTATATTTACAAATTCTGAAGGTCCAGGAAAATACACTTGTGAAAGTATAGTAAACAGCTATAACAAGAAACGAGGCTAACGCGAAAACTCAACATAAAGTTATACCAGAATCAACAATGAAAGCTTTACGTTACTGAAGTTCAACGAAATGTAACACTTCACAACTTTACAACTTCACAACTTTACAACTTTACAACTTCACAACTTCACAACTTTACAACAATCTGCTTTTCTCAAGCTCTATTTACAATCCTCTGTATCGCCAAATGAAAATGTAGAATTCACGTCAATATGCTGAAGTGTATTTCCGCTTGCTGCTCGTCGTAGTGGCTGCTATTTCAGGAATACATCGTCTTCTACGTCTGTCTTTTTCGTTTCTATCGTTCTTGATTGTTAATTCCCTTTGGTGGATGCTATATGGTGATAATCTCGCTGAATGTCCAAATCATTACATTTGTTTTCAATTAATATCATCCACCATCGATGTAAGGGAGCCGGGATAGCTCAGTGGTTAGTGAACTGGACTACAAAGAACAAGGGGTAGGGTTCGATCCCAACCGACGGCTTCCGGGTTCACCCAGCCTTAAATGGGTACCGGATTTTTTTCTGGGAAAGTAAAGCAGCACGGGCGTAATACCGACCACATTACCCCAAAAATCATGTGCTGAAGGTCTGTAAAATATAGGGTCACTAACACCATATTTCCCTATACGCCACTTGGCGTGACATGAGTACTTTACTTTTTACTTTTACCATCGATGTAACTAACATTATTTTCCTTATAACCATAATTTTCATCACATCTTCTGATCAAATTCAGTACTTTTCTTAGGCCATCAATGTGGAGACGATTGTTTCTTTATTTGACATTTAAAGCCACTGAAAGCAGAGTGGTAGAAAGTATATAATTCCTTATTTAGTGCTCTCTTTGTATTAGATGTAACATATCTGTTGTGTAATACTTAAGCCTGTTGCCCAGTCACACGAAGAGCACGTAGTATAATAATATAAACACGACACTCACACAAAACATAATAAATCTTATTAGCAGATATGAAACAGCAATGTCTCTTCCCTACAAAACCAATATTATAGCTTTTATTACTTCATGATTAAGGGAGAAGAACTGTGATCAAGTTACTATCTCCCGAGTCATTTCCAAACTGTCTAATTACTAACAATATCAAAGACATTGCGCATTCACACCAGACACAAGCATTGACATTCTACCGGGACTTGCTTCCAGTTTTGTTTCTGACACCGATTGTGTTAACTGTTTCTAAAGGCGTCGTTGAAGACATTAATTAGAAGAGCGCCATTGTTTCTAAAGGGCGTCGTTGAAGACATTAATCAGAAGAGTGCCATTGTTTATAAAGGGCGTCGTTGAAGACATTAATCAGAAGAGCGCCATTGTTTATAAAGGGCGTCGTTGAAGACATTAATCAGAAGAGCGCCATTGTTTATAAAGGGCGTCGTTGAAGACATTAATCAGAAGGGCGCCATTGTTTCTAAAGGGCGTCGTTGAAGACATTAATCAGAAGAGCGACATTGTTTATAAAGGGCGTCGTTGAAGACATTAATCAGAGAGCGCCATTGTTTATAAAGGGCGTCGTTGAAGACATTAATCAGAAGAGCGCCATTGTATATAAAGGGCGTCGTTGAAGACATTAATCAGAAGAGCGCCATTGTTTCTAAAGGGCGTCGTTGAAGACATTAATCAGAAGGGCGCCATTGTTTCTAAAGGGCGTCGTTGAAGACATTAATCAGAAGAGCGACATTGTTTATAAAGGGCGTCGTTGAAGACATTAATCAGAGAGCGCCATTGTTTATAAAGGGCGTCGTTGAAGACATTAATCAGAAGAGCGCCATTGTTTATAAAGGACGTCGTTGAAGACATTAATCAGAAGAGCGCCATTGTTTCTAAAGGGCTTCGTTTAAGACATTAATCAGAAGAGCGCCATTGTTTCTAAAGGGCGTCGTTGAAGACATTAATCAGAGGAGCGCCATTGTTTATAAAGGGCGTCGTTGAAGACATTAATCAGAGGAGCGCCATTGTTTCTAAAGCCCCATTGACATAGTTACCTCTATTTCTGAAGACCTGGCCACATGGAGTTGTCGGTGCTTCTAGCGGGAAACATGACGAAGAGGAAACTATCTTGGAGACTTCAGTTCTACTTTAAAATCTTGGTTAGGTCAACAAAATCTCTAATTGGAGATTTATTTTAAACAAATTATATTCATGTTTGAGCTGTTAAATATATTGAACTTGATCAGAAGCATTTAAAATCATGTTTACAACGAACTAGCACGTGGAAGATTCAGCTTGTACATTCTACACTTGTCTGTGGCCACTATTTGACACTTTTTCTCGGATTTGCTTGTTTTCTTTTTTTGCTCATCTACTTTTGTCGATTCTCTCAACTCATAGTTGCAGAAAAGCTCAAGTGGAGAGTGTGACTTGTTGAGACGTTCCCTGCAAATAGAGTTACAGATATAACTCACCTTCGTTCATGAAACTCCAGCACATTAACTACTTCTGTTATCGCCAACCTATGTCTGAAATACCAGGTCCGCAGACGCGTTGCATTATGGGAAGTGGGAAGGAAACATCACTGATAGCGATCAGCAAGGTAGACAACTCATTTACTATATACCTTTAAGAGCTATACATCAGTACAGCGTCGTTCTCTGCAACTTCCATAGACTCTCTTTTTCAACTTTATAGAATAATACAAATATAACATTTGTTGAACTATTTATAAACAATAACCCAACGGCAGACACCTACTGTACAGTGTCATTTATTCACCTCAGTTAGAAATGAATGTAACACATCTTTTCTTGACATATATATCACAATAAACATAATACAATTTAACTCATCTTCTTAATAACATATTTAGCATTACCATCTGCCTAATGCTAAAACTGCACTCAAAATTTATCAATAACTCCAGGAACATTAGTTCCATTAATGTAGATGACACAGATCATCAACAGGAACAAGCTAATTAAATGACTCAATGACCACACAGAAAATCAATCAATAGGCACTGTGGGGGGGGGGGGACTCGAAACCATGTAGCCATTGAGGCCAAGTTTGAACATTATAAAGTAGTTTGCTTTTTTAATGTGTTGTTGATTGGGCTGACGTCACATCCGGACCTGATTTTTCTCTCTCATCTCGTGACATCTGCACGCCCTGTGACGTCAACGACGACCTTTGTTCCTGCCGAAGATGATTTTCTGGAAAGCTCGTTTGAAGTCCCTGTTGAAGACAGTGTAGATGATTGGATTGAGAGCTGAGTTGCAATAGCCAATCCAGAAAAATACGGTGAAGATCATCTCATGAATGCACCCTGCACAGAATGCAGATGCCAGGTACAAGGCGAAGAATGGAAGCCAGCACAAAATAAATGCCGCCATGACGAGCCCAAGCACAACGGTAGCCCTCCGCTCGCGGGCTTTAGCTAATTTCCGTTTTTGGCGCTCAGCGCTTTGGTAACCTACAGCCTTTGCTACATCAGAACGAGGCATCGATTGCTTCCGCTTCCGACTATTTCTAGTCCTGGACAGTAGATGTCTTCTAATTGTTTCTAGAACAGTACCTTTTGAGTTGTTTGTTTGGGTGTCCACAGCAACGGTTGAACTGCCATTGGCTCGGAGCTCCACAATTTTAAAACGCCGGAGAGATCCATTGTTGTGATCATCGAACGAGGCCAATGTGTCAGAAGAACACGATAAAGATGTTGGCTTCAGGTTGGGAGTGTTTGTGGCTAATTGGTGGCATCGTTGTGTGCTGTTGCTGGAAGCGGTGACTGTTCTAAACGATGGCTCGTTGGAGTCAGAATCAGTAGGAAGAAGCCGAGAGCATTCCTCCCTCGCTGCCTCCTCCATGACCCTCCTCACTTGCAGATTGACCTCGTCCTCAGAAGTGGTTACAAGATTACTTTCTCCTACCGTGTCGCATGCAGTTTCTTCGCTCATCCCCACTCGACCATCATCATTATCATTTACAGCAACCGTGAACTCTAAATCGTGAGACTCCTCTTTGTTAGCTCCGTGATCTGTGACACTGGATTCGTTTGAGTGCTTCCTTTCAGCTCTGCGGTCTGCCGGACAGTTTGCCGCCGTGACTGTTTTCCGCGCTCGTTGTTTTGCCGCTTGGTAAATCTTGTAATACACAAACACCATAATAAATGCAGGAATGAAGAATGAGCCAAGAGCTGAATACAACGCGTATCCTATATCCTCACTGAGGTGGCACAACGGCCATTGTGACTCACGTGTTGGTTGCTTCCAACCAATCAGAGGAGGGATGCTGACTACAGCCGAGATAAACCACACAGTGAAGATCATGATAGCCGCCCTTTTTGGTGTCCGTTGACGAGCGTAATGCACCGCCCTAGTGATCGACCAGTACCTGTCCAGCGATATCAGGCACAAGGACATTATGGATCCACTGCATAGCAGAACATCGATTGCCTTATACAGTTCACACCAAATGACGCCAAAGAGCCAGTATCCCATGAGCTCATTGGTCAATGAAAATGGAATAACAATCAATCCCAGAAAGAAGTCTGCAAATGCCAAGGACATTATGAACAGATTCTGTGTCGTTTTAAGAGCCCGGTCATGAATGATTGCCCAGATGACTAGAAAATTACCAAAAACGATCATCAATATAATAACGGTGATAATGCTGGCTCCTCCGATTATGTGTGGCCATGAATATCCGCTTGGGTAGTGCGACCACCACCATGACTGTGGAGGAGATGATGACGTGGAGTCATTAGTCCATGATCTGAAAGAACTCTCGTAGCTGAAGTAGTGAGATTCGTTTGTGTAAGTAAAGATGACGCGGTTCGGCTGGAGACCCGTGGAATGAGTCACTAGAGTATTGACCTGAGTGGACGTCATGTCACTGAACCTGTTACTTCGACACGGGCAAGTGATATTTCATGACATCGTCTCCAAGATATCGTTCACTTAAAATGAATTAAAATAATCCATGGACAAACACTACATTCTAGAGCTGCATATAATCGATTCATGTTCGCACTGTTGCCTTTGATTTATAAAATAAAATGATTTTAATTAAGTTGTTTAAATTTGCAAACATATTACACTATGATGTCTTAAATACATATGACTAAAATGGAGTGTAAGTAATTGTAATTATAAACTATGACAGTAAAATAAAGGTCTTCTAAACCTTAGACATTGAAATCTGGCCAAATTGTGTGTGTATGCCTGAATGGTTGTTATGTGTTTTGATAGTTTTAGTCACTTTAATTGGCATGATGATTGACACTGATAATTTTATCATCTACAAAATCGTAACTATTTGAATTATTTACTAAAAGAAAAATGCAATCAATTTGAGGTTCTCGTTAACAATGAAATAGATTCGTTTTACATTTGCTGAAATAAAAACCGACTCTGATAATTCAATCTGTTTTGTTTTTATTTTAAGTAGAATGGTTAGACTACTTCCAGTTACTTTGTACGTTTGGTCTCATTTCATGTTCTGAAAGTTTCATCAGCACAGTTGTTATATTATTCGGTGCTGAGATCTTCATAAACTTTTGGCTAGTGGGCAGATAATCTTGAAGAAGATGCTTTTTGGTAATTAGATCTGACTACTGTTGTAGTTATCTGTCCTTGTTGGCGCCATTCGATGAGTCTAAATATTAGTTCATGAGAAAGTGGTGGTTTCCTGGCAGTCATCTTCGTGAACACCTGGTATATTCAAGCGCGATGGTGGACTTCAGTCTGAAAAGATAAACATTTAAGAAGACATGAAAAGCATTTAGAAAATATATTAATAAAATATAGCACAAATAAATTAAGAAATGCATAACAATTCTCAGAGAGAGGTTGTTGGTAAAAAAAAATAATTAACAAGGTAACAGCATATTGAACACAAGTTCACTTCATATAGCGAGAAATAGTTCATATCGTGATAAATAGTTCATATCGTGATAAATAGTCCATATTGTGATAAATAGTTCATATCCTGATAAATAGTTCATATCGTGATAAATAGTTCATATGGAGATAAATGGCTGCCCTGCTGCCTTGCAGGTAAGCTCGGGAGAGTAAAAGGCTAAGGGAGGGTACCCCGAAGTAAAACAACCCCACTGCCTTGTGGGTGAGACTTTTTAGTCAAAGGCTAGCGGAGACAACCGTAAACAAACTGACGGAAGGCAACAGAAAACCACCGTCGTAACTTCTTTGTACAATCATGAATCGCCACAACAATAGAAATCACAACAACGTTAAGGGGAATCCCAATAGAAAACCCTCGTTCGGTAGGGGACATCATGTGCTACAGGTGATACCCAATCGTCATCAGGCTACTGTAAGCAAAATAAAGATAAAACAAACTCTAAAGATAGGTACTTGGAATGTGAGAGCACTCATGCAGAAGGGTGGACTAGAAAACATCATACAAGAAATGAAAAGAATGGGTTTACAATTACTGGGACTTTGCAAAAAGAGATACACTGGATCAGGGGAGATGTATTCTGATAAACATAAAATAATCTATTCTGGAGGTACTGAACACCAAAGAGGAGTAGGTATCATCTTGGATGCAGAAAGGGCAAGAACAGTGAAAGTCTTTTACCTAATATCTGACAGAGTCCTTTTAGTGAAATTGAATGAAAAGTCAATAGACATAAATCTTATACAAATTTATGCACCAACAGCAGACAGTCTAGAGGAAACAATTGATACATTTTACAACGAGTTAAATGAGGCACTTAGTGAATGCAAACGACATAAAAACATCATAGTTCTAGGGGATTTTAACGCAAAAGTAGGAAAGGAAAGAGTTGAGGAAGTAGTTGGTCATTATGGCTTAGGTGAGAGGAATGAAAGAGGTGAGAAAACTTATTGACTGGGCAAGAACACACAACATGATGATAGGAAACACCTGGTTTAAACAACATCCAAGACGTCTGTGGACACGGAAAAGCCCAGGAGACAACGCACGTAATCAAATTGATTATATAATGATCAGCAATAGATTTAGAAACAGTCTGGTGTGTGTGAAAACTAGACCAGGGGCAGATTGCAATAGTGATCATGTACCAGTTGTGGGAAAGCTTAGAGTAAAATTGAAAGCAACAAAACGAGCCTCAGTTAACATCAAGTTAAATTCTCTCTCTCTCTCTCTGCGATCAGGAATCAGAGTAGGATTCCAGACTCTCACATGAAGTCAGCTGTCAGGTTTAGTGTGTTGATCGCCCCCACAGACGGAACATCACAATTAGAGTCTGCCAGATCCACTCTGATTGAACACCAGTTAAAAAGTTGCACTGTGTTCCTCACCAGTGGCCCAGTGCATCCAATGTCAGCCAGCATTTTATTCAGGTATGCTTTCCTTAGCCTTTGATTGTCCCAAATCTTCCTGCAAGGCACCAGATTGACCTTTTATGTAGGTGGATTTTGCCCTTAGATCGTCGGCCCTCCCAGGTTTACGAGCACCATCTGCCCGAGTCACTAGAGGTGACTAACACAGACATGCACACACAAAGATATGAGATGACTAACACTGACACACACCAAAATATGAGATATGACTAACACAGACATAAACGCAAAGATATGACACATGACTAACATAAACATGCACACAAAGATATGAAATATCACTAACCCAGACATGCACTCACAAAGATATGACACATGACTAACACAGATACACACTAAGATATGAGATATGACTAAACACAGACATACATAAAGATATGAGACATGATTAACATGGACAAACGAAGATATGAGATATGACGTACACCAAGATATGAGCCATGGCTAGCACACACACACACACACACACACACACACGCACGCACGCACACACACACACACACACAAGCTAAGATATGAGCCATGAATAGCACAGAAACACACTGAGATATGATCCATGGCTTCACGGAAACACACCAATGTATGAACCATGGCCAGCACAGACATACACTAAGATATGAACCCTGGATAGCACAGACATCCACCAAGATATGAGCCATGGCTAGCACGGATATACAGTAAGATATGAACCATGGCCAGCCCAGACACACACTAAAATATCAGCCATGGCTAGCACGGACATACACTAAGATATGAACCATGGCCAGCACATACACCCACTAAGATTTCAGCCATGGCTATCGCACACACCCACTAAGATATGAGCTACGACAAGCACGGATGTACACTGAGAATTGAGCCATGGCTCAATTCAAGAGAAGCAGAATAGGAGGTAGAAGAGCAGCGATCGCGAAAGGTATCCTTATGTTTGGGTTTGTTGTAGTCGGCAGACTCTTCTTAACGTGGGAGTCATCGACATACGAGACGCAGGCCCCGGTTAACTGTTCACAGGTTCCGTTCAAACAGTTGTCCGGAGATTTGAGAGTGCAGTCTGACCCGTAGAACGTTCCCTTGCATGTGCAGTTCCCGGTTGACTGTTCACAGGTGTCGTTGAAACAGTTGTTCGGACATTTGAGAGTGCAGTCTGACCCGTAATACGTTTCCTTGCACGTACAGTCTGCACTTTCCGGGTCACATATGATGTCACAGCCATCAGAACACGACTGTAGCCCACCATCTGGACAAGTGTCATTACAGGTACCAGGACATTGTAGGCATAGGACAGACACTGAGACTAGACCTGGAGTAGTCGTGTCCATAAATCCCATGTGAACAGTTGCCGTGACACATACCGATGATGACGTTGCAGCCTTTACTACATCCACTACACACTTCACAAAACGACCCAGAATGCCCGTCCAGACAATAGGTGTCTGTAAATGTTTGCACCTCACACACCGTCAGTGCACTGTCAGCCTGCGAAATGGTCGGTGAGAACTCAATCTTAATGTGTGCCATTGGCGTTTGTGTGGTGACTACATTAGTGTTCACAGAAACATTAGGGTATGATATATCATTATACTGGAACACTACGCCGCCACTGTCAGAGAAAGCCTTTAGAGTGGCATTCTTTACCCGAATCATAGTGCTAGCTCGATGATAGATTCGAATAGTGTGAATCTTCTGGGGCGTGGCAAAGTTCAGATACCAGTAAACAGAATTGGTTCCACTTCTCACTTGTGTGTGTGTGTGCAGTCATTGTCATAGAGATTGGTCTTTGTTTTGCCATTAACTGCGGCCTCTGGTCCACATCCGTCTCCTGTATAACAAGCATTGAATGTGTCGGTCTGGTTTATGTTCTGTTTGAGAGCCACATTCCGACCCCCGCCAACGTAGATGGAGCAGATATTTGCAACTATCGCCCCTTCAATCCGTAACTTGTTGATCAGACCAGCCCCTGAGCAAAAGACATCAATCTCGTGCTGACTAGCTACAAACCTTGATTCATTGTTACATGAGGCAGAACCATTTAGTTTTACCGTGAAACTGTCCGGATATGTTAAGTCATTCATATAAAATCCTAAACCAGGAGAACGGCAAAGATTTATTGAGAGTTGCCTCAACTGATGTAGAATTTGTGTCCGGAATACATGTGATGTCGTTGTTATCAAACAGGAAAGTAGGTTCAGATTTTTGGGCGTATTTGTAAACGAGATCCAAGTACTGACACTGGGGTCCGAAATATTCGTGCTGACAACTGTCATTGTTTGGGCATGTCCCTGTAGTTTTGTTACAAAATGAGTCATTATAGCAGTGACATTGTAATGTACAATTTGCCCCAAACCCGCCGTCTGCACATGTTAGGTCATTATATTCCAAGGCCTCGAACGAAGCCAGTAGAATAAAAACTTGATCTACAGTGATGGTTAACGAACTGTGTACAAACATTTATTATCAAACCCGTGATTACTTTTATAAAGATCCGCCAACTCGCTGTGATAACAGATAGCATGATGTTCTCTAATAGAATGAGACAAACCGTTGGAGACAAGCAAAGTCAACATTGTTTAGATTTACTCAAATCAGACAAGAAGCTGCAAAACAAATATAAAATCACAATTCAGAACCGGTACAATGCAATAGAGAAGATACAAAGCGTTGATGAACAGTGGGAAATGCTAAAAGAATCAATGCAACAAATATCAACAGAGTTCATACCATTAGTGAGGACAAATTCAAGAAAGAAATGGATGACAGATGACATTTTGCAGCTAATGGATACAAAAAGAAGAAATAAGGAAAATAAAGATGAGTATAAGAGATTAAATAAAGAAATTGTAATAAAATGCAATAAAGCAAAAGAAGCATGGCTAAAACAGAGATGCAAAGAGATTGAAATGCAACAAAAAGGAGATGCTAAAACTATTTACAAACAAATTGATGAATTAACAGGAAGAAAAAACGCAATAAAAAACTGGATGTTTAAGATCAAAGGAAGGAGAACTGTTGATTGATCAAGAAAACATAAGGGAACGATAGACAGAATACATTAAAGACCTTTATAATGATGAACGAACGGAAGTAAATATTTAGGATAATAGTGAAGGACCAGAAATACTCATAGAAGAAGTGGAAGACGCCTTGCGCAATATGAAAGCAGGCAAAACTCCTGGACCAGATAATATAACTAAAGAAGGGATTGAAGCCATGGGTGATTTTGGAATAGGAATAATAACAAAAATATTGAATGATATCTACAACAGCGGATATATACCAGACGACATGCTCAAATCAATATTTATAGCCCTACCAATGAAATCGGGTGCGATTGAATGCGATGATCATCGCACAATAAGCCTTATGAGTCATATGACTAAGATATTACTAAGAATCATCATGTAAAGAGTGCGAAACAAAATCAGTCCAGAAATTAGCGATGAACAGTGTGGTTTTGTTAGAGATAAAGGAACGAGCAATGCCATATATATCATAAGATATTTAGTAGAAAGAGCTATAGAGGTGAAAACAAATGTATACCTATGTTTCATAGATTATACCAAAGCATTTGACAAAGTAAAGCACCAAGAAATAATCAAAATTTTAGAAAGCATAAACGTAGACAGTAAAGATCTAAGAATAATAAAGAACACATGTACTGGCAACAAACAGCGGCCATAAGAAATGGAAACCAATTGGAAATGTTTCAACAAATAAAACAGGGTGTTAGACATGGTTGTGTACTGTCAACCAGATTTGTTTAATATTTATAGTGAGATTATTTTAAGATCCATAAGGGGCATGCCTGGAATAACTATTGGAGGTCATAATATAAATAATCTAAGGTATGCTGATGATACAGTCTTAATCGCTAAGAGTGAAAATGAGTTACAAGAAATGATGGACATTATAGTGAAAGAAAGCAAAAATAAAGGACTCAGCCTTAATAGCAAAATGACAGAAGTAATGGTAACAACAAAGAAAAAGACATCACCCCGGTGCAAAATAAACACAAGTGGAAAAATATTAAAACAGGTAAATTAATTTAAATATTTGGGAACTTTGTTAACCTCAGACGGAAGATGTACAAAAGAGGTGAGATGCAGAATGGCTCGGGTAAAGGCAGCTTTCCAAAAAATGAAAAATATATTATGCAATCCATTTTTGACAATAGAAACAAGAAAAAGAGTTCTTAAATGTTATGTAGAGTCAGTCTTAACATATAGATGTGAATCATGGACAATAGACAACAGACAAGAAAATCACTAGTGTCTGTAGAAATGTGGTTTTATAGAAGAATGTTGAGAATACCATGGGCAGCTAAGAAGAGTAATGAAAATGTTATGAAAGAGGTCAATGCAAAACGAGAGCTAATTTCCAATGTTAGGAAGAAACAATCACCATTTTTTGGCCTTGTAATGAAAAGAAAACAGCTGGAATATATTGTAACAACTGGAAAAATTGAGGGACGAAGAGATAGAAAGGGAAGCAAAGAGAAAAAAATACAAGACAGCTTAAGAGAATGGCTTGGCAGAAGGTCAACAACAGAAATGATAAAGTACTATCGATATTGAAAGTTGTGAAGAGACATGCTCACCTATGCAGCAGCACCAGTATTTGATGATGATGATGATGATGATGATCGTGATAAATAGTTCAAAGTGACATAAATTGTCCATATCGTGATAATTAGCCCATATCGACATGGCAGCAAATCCCCATTAAGAATTTATCACGTGTTTTAGTGTTGGAAATGAATGGAGCTTTCCAACAGTGACGTCAACATAGTGAAGTAACACAATGATTTGACGTCAGTGAAAACAAGAATCATCGCTACTGGAATGTTTGTTAACAAAATATTTTTTTTGCTGTAACAAAGATATGATATACAAGTAGACAACGCATACGAGTAGCGAGACAAGAGGATGACAATAGTAACAGTGAATGAGAGAAGAAACTCTTCGACTCGCTTTCAGACCTGGAACCTAGAGCTCAGTTCAAAAACAAAACCTGTTAGATCTGGAGCCCAGAGCTGATCAAGAATAAAGTATGTCAGATCTGGAGCTCGGAGCAAAGTTCAAGAACAAAGTATGTCATATCTGGAGCCCAGAGCTCATCAAGAACAAAGTCTGTCAGATCTGGAGCCCAGAGCTCATCAAGAACAAAGCCTGTCAGATCTGGAGCTCAGAGCTCATCAAGAATAAAGTCTGTCAGATCTGGAGCCTAGAGCCCAGTTCATGAACAAAGCCTGTCAGATTTGGAGCCTAGAGCTCAGTTGAAGAACAAAGTCTGCCAGATCTGGAACTTAGAGCTCAGTTTAAGAACAAAGTCTGTCAGATCTGGAACTCATCAAGAGCTCTGTCAGATCTGGAAGAGCTCATCAAGAGTCTGTCAGATCTGGAGCCTAGAGCCCAGTTCAGAACAAAGCCTGTCAGATTGGAGCCTAGAGCTCAGTTGAAGAACAAAGTCTGTCAGATCTGGAGCCTAGAGCTCAGTTCAAGAACAAAGTCTGTCAGATCTGGGGCCCAGAGCTCAGTTGAAGAACAAAATCTGTCAGATCTGGAGCCTAGAGCTCAGTTCAAGAACAAAGTCTGTCAGATCTGGGGTCCAGAGCTCATCAAGAACAAAGCCTGTCAGATCTGGAACCTAGAGCTCAGTTGAAGAACAAAGTCTGTCAGATCTGGAACCTAGAGCTCAGTTCAAGAACAAACTCTGTCAGATCTGGAACCTAGAGCTCTGTTCAAGAACAAAGTCTGTCAGATCTGGATCCTAGAGCTTTGTTCAAGAACAAAGTCTGTCAGATCTGGAACCTAGAGCTCTGTTCAAGAACAAAGTCTGCATACGTAATTGACTTAACCAACGGGGGAAGCAAACGAGGAAGAAAAAACACGAGACAGAGATACGCTTAGATATTCAAGAAAATGTACATGTAAGCATTCGAACACACACACACACACACAGACCAACATAATTATACTCGTACATACCTACTGCACACACACACACACACACACACACACGCACGCACGCACGCACGCACGCACGCACACACACACACACACACACACATATATATTCAAACACATAACATTTATTGATGGCAACCTGGAACCACTATGGATGTAATGCCAGTGAGACTACAGAAGTTGAATCCCTCACGCTGCTCCTAGCTCAACAGTCTCAGGTAAATTGAATTCGTCTTTTTTTTTCCAAATCAGCTTTTGCTTGATGACATCAGTTTCAGTCCAGGAAAATACCTCCCAGTCAGTCGTTGCTTCTTCTCTCAATCATTTTAACATGCACCTATGTATACGAATTAACAATCAAAGAGGACAATTCCAATATATAAAACAAGGAGTCAGACAAGGCTGTGTTCTGTCACCGGATTTGTTTTCACTTTACAGCGAATATATTATGAGATCAATAGTAGACAAAAATGGAATTGAAGTCAACGGTCACAACATAAATAATTTGCGATATGCAGATGACACAGTCTTAATAGCAGAGACAGAGAATGAACTACAAGAAATTATAGACATAATAGTAAAAGAAAGCAACAAGAAAGGTCTCAGTCTGAATAGTAAGAAAACAGAAGTAATGGTCATATCGAAGAAACAATCATCACCATCATGCAGCATAAAAATAAACGAGACAAATCTGAAACAAGTACAACGTTTCAAATACTTGGGCACAATAATAACATCAGATGGGAGATGCACCACAGAAATAAAAAAAACAGAATAGCTCAGGCTAAAATAGCATTTCAGAAAATGAAAAATATCTTATGCAACAAATCTATGTCAATATAAATGAGAAAGAGAGTTCATCGGTGCTATGTAGAACCAATTCTCACCTATGGAAGCAAATCATGGACAGTAGACAAACAAATAAAAAGACGATTAGAGGCCACAGAGATGGGATTTCTCAGAAGAATGTTGACAGTTCCCTGGACAGCTAAAAAGACCAAAGAGGAAGTTCTCAAAGAGGCCAACACAAAAAGGGAGCTCTTAAAAAACATCAGAAAGTAGCAATCAACATTTTTTGCGCACATCATGAGAAGAGGAAAGTTGGAATACTTGGTTACAACTGGCAAAATAGAAGGAAAGAGAGATCGCAGGCGACAAAGAGAGAAAATACTGGATAGCTTGGTGTCATGGCATGGAAAACAGTCAACAACAGAACTGATACGATGCACTGTAGATAGAAGATTGTGGAAGGACATGATCACCTACGTCAACCGGTATGGCACATGATGATGATGATATATCGAAGGAAGGATCTCTCACTGCACTTTTCCCCACTGGAAGATAATTCTCCAAAATGGATTTTCTTGAGGATTCGTCCTGGAACTAAACAGCAGAAACGGCACAGTCGACTTCGGCAATGTTATCTGAAGAACAGCAAACAATGTTTGTCACTCTAGCATTTGTAAGTAGAAATCTTCACTGCGTGTCACTCTAGAGTGATGTAAGTACACGCCTCAGGGAACGCATTTAAAATGTGCACACATTCTATTTACCCTTGAGGGTACATGCCGTGTGCCTTACCCGCTGATAGAGACGCACAAACCGTGTGCATTGTAATCTCGATATCATTAGTCCGCGTGTTGTTTTTTCACTCTTCCCATTAGATGATAACAGTGTTGAGGTCATGGCAAATCTGTTGTGCAGTCTTATATAACATAAAATATGCAGCTCCTACGTAGTACTTAAGTTTTCATCAGCACGCACAGCTCTTTCTTATCAACACAAGGAATCTCAGGATAGAGCACACATTCAGCAATTCCGGTGACCATCCCTGAGATTATATCAAAAACGTTGTTAATATAATTTCAATGATGGGTTGAGATATTTTATTTAGAATTTAGCCCATACGACGGCAAGCATCCTACTTCCTAGTGCCCAGCTGTTTGTTGATTATTGATGGCGGACTTCTGCCTCTCTGGTTCAATGCCCAATAGTGTGTCAACATTTTCTATACTTGGAGGTTTCTGCATTGCCTGTAAACTCTGCGTGCAGATAAAGACCATAGTCATGTCGATGTGGGGCACAATTTAGCGACTCCATCGTTTGTTTATTGCTAGGATCATCATAACTGCATACCGCACCAATCCATGGGTGCTCCTATATCCCCTCGAGAATCTCGAGAAAATCCGCAAAGAATCCTGGTTCACGTGCACAAACTCCGTAGTATGACCTGGGATAGGCGGTGGTGGTAGTCTTTATGACAATTTTTCCCGCAGCAGTGACCATATTTATGACATACTATTTTCGATTTTATCTCCCAAAGGATATTTAACGTGCTGCGAGTACACACGGGATATCCTGTTCATTGCCGTTTTTCGAGAAGATTAGCCATCGCATCTTACTACCCAAGAGATCAGGGGAGAGTAACGTCATAAAGAAACCACGGATACATTTTTAATATTTTTGAAAATTCACCACCGCGTCTGGTGGGGTTTGAACCTGGTTCCTTTCTGTCCTAAGACCGACGTCATATCTCTAGACTACACAGCTCTGACGTATAGCACTATAGCCAACACAGAGTTCACTGTGCTCTTTTCTCGCATCCATTTCTTTGAGACTCTGAACCTCCCCAAGACTTCAGGATCAAAGCCCAAAGATTAGGACTCTAGATGGGTTCACTAGCACATTCCGCGAGCTGGAAGCCTCGGTAGTCTAGTTAGGAAAACCACTCGAGTGGCTACCGACGTTCGGACAACACGTGTTAGATTCCCGCTGGATGTAGTGTGAGTTTTACTCGTTGTTGGAAAAAAATACCCCCGCTGTCGACCCAGCCGATGGCAGAAATGGGTACCGGGGTAGCACTCTTGGAAGGTGACACGCATCGTGAATTGAGTTATTATTGAGTTATCTAGTTATTTGCGGGTCATCATCATTGCACTCCGAACATGTCCATAGGTGCTCAGATCCCCTCCTCAGCAATTCCCTCAGTGTCCAACGACTGACGACTCCAGTTCTATGTTGGTTGATAAGTCTTCTTACACGCCCACTAAGTTTCTCATTTCTGGCTGTGTCCATCTTAACTCCCATTTCCATCATCCGAAGAAGTGGCGTGGATCTGTGTTTGTCGAAGTCCTGTGCTCTTCCCACATCTCGGAGGGCATTGATGATGTCCGCCCGATCCATTGGTTGCCCGTCCCCAACGACAGCGCAGCTAGACAACCTGTCAGCTCTTTCATTTCCCCGTACTCATGCATGTCCAGGGATATAGACAAAGGTAACCTTACGTATTTTGGATTTCTGCAACGACTCTACCCATTACATACGTACAGAGCCCGCATCGTGAATTTCGATGCTTAAAGCGACACTATCTAGAATTCCGAACAGTTCTTGATAGGCAGCCGAGCAGATAAGGCTGAAAACTCGCATGCTAAGACACCGATTGGAGTCTCGTATTTTAACTTTACTAGCAAATTGCCATATATTTCATTGAGTCACAACAGTATAGTACAACATGCCTCCCTTATCAAGTCTCTGCAGTAGAGTTCTGGCTCCTACCAGCAGCAGAGAGTACATCTAAAATATATAAGGAGCACATCATTTTCTTCTGCATTAAATCACATTTTGTAGAAACAAATTCGAATGAATGAAACTGTATCAGTGTCTCATATTTCGTCCGTGTAGATCAAGTAAGAGGCACTTCTGTTGGAGGTCTGGCCAGAGACAGAGATTCTTTCAGACGGACTGTAGTGAATGCAACATTCTGTTGGAGATCTGGCCAGAGATTCTTTCAGACGGACTTTAGTGAATGCAACATTCTGTGGGAGATCTGGCCAGAGACAGAGATTCTTTCAGACGGACTGTAGTAAATGCAACATTCTGTTGGAGGTCTGGCCAGAGACAGAGATTCTTTCCCACGGACTGTAGTGAATGCAACATTCTGTGGGAGATCTGGCCAGAGACAGAGATTCTTTCAGACGGACTGTAGTGAATGCAACATTCTGTGGGAGATCTGGCCAGAGACAGAGATTCTTTCAGACGGACTGTAATGAATGCAACATTCTGTTGGAGATCTGGCCAGAGACAGAGATTCTTTCAGACGGACTGTAGTGAATGCAACATTCTGTTGGAGATCTGGCCAGAGACAGAGATTCTTTCAGACGGACTGTAGTGAATGCAACATTCTGTGGGAGATCTGGCCAGAGACAGAGATTCTTTCAGACGGACTTTAGTGAATGCAACATTCTGTTGGAGATCTGGCCAGAGACAGAGATTCTTTCAGACGGACTGTAGTGAATGCAACATTCTGTTGGAGATCTGGCCAGAGACAGAGATTCTTTCAGACGGACTGTAGTGAATGCAACATTCTGTGGGAGATCTGGCCAGAGACAGAGATTCTTTCAGACGGACTTTAGTGAATGCAACATTCTGTGGGAGATCTGGCCGGAGACAGAGATTCTTTCAGACGGACTGTAGTGAATGCAACATTCTGTGGGAGATCTGGCCAGAGACAGAGATTCTTTCAGACGGACTTTAGTGAATGCAACATTCTGTGGGAGATCTGACCAGAGACAGAGATTCTTTCAGACGGACTGTAGTGAATGCAACATTCTGTTGGAGATCTGGCCAGAGACAGAGATTCTTTCAGACGGACTGTAGTGAATGCAACATTCTGTGGGAGATCTGGCCGGAGACAGAGAATTCTTTCAGACGGACTGTAGTGAATGCAAAATTATGTGGGAGATCTGGCTAGAGACAAAGATTCTTTCAGATGAGCTGTAGTGAATGCAACATTCTGTGGGGGATCTGGCGAGAGACAGAGATTCTTTCAGACGGACTGTAGTGAATGCACCTTCCTGTGGGAGATGTGGCTAGACACAAAGATTTTTTTAGACAGACTGTAATGAATGCAACGTTCTGTAAATGATATGCCACATGATGTTGATGACGATCTTCTACGGTGAATTTCGGTGCCTTCTTATATCGTGTTATGTATCTAAAACATCTCATACGTCTTGATCAAATGTACGCAATGATTCTTTATTCATTGTTAGTTACTGTAGAACGTCATTATTTCTTTATTCATTGTTAGTTACTGTAGAACGTCATTATTTCTTTATTCTCCATTCGCCCAACCTCAAGACTTAAACTGTTTTCAATTACAATAATCTGCACAAATTTTAGAAACGTTCTTCCATTAATTCTTATAACATTTAACCCAACGTCTCATGTGAATTATTAGTCAAGTGATAAATAGCATCACATAATTTGTATATTGCATCTTTACGGGACAACATTAGAGAAATTGCAAAAGACAATTTGTATGTGATTATTTTTTTTCGCTTATATCATATCAGCTTCACAGCGCCCCAGCGCCATTGCATGTTCATATATTTGTGTCATGCATATCCCCATTTGACATATTAGACAACATAAGTATGCACACGGAATGTATAGGAAAAGATGTAAATAAAAGTAGAAGAAAGAAGATTATGGATGAGGTATAGAGAAACAAAAGGAAAGTCTGGGTATTACCAGGAAAGTCGCTGATGTAATAATTAACAGTGACATTTACACAAAGTTACATATTTTGTCTATCTAGACAGCACAATGTCCAGAGATGGAGACACTACATCAGAAATCATGACACACCACTAGCACCACATGCTTTCAACAAACTGACGAACATCTGGGGATCCAAAGTTGTCAGTAAACAAACAAAGCGAACTGTTCGACTCCTGTGTGATACCAGTGCTAACATGTGGATGTGATACCAGTGCTAACATGTGGATGTGATACCGGTGCTAACATGTGGATGTGATACCAGTGCTAACATGTGGATGTGATACCAGTGCTAACATGTGGATGTGATACCAGTGCTAACATGTGGATGTGATACCAGTGCTAACATGTGGATGTGATACCAGTGCTAGCATGTGGATGTGATACCAGTGCTAACATGTGGATGTGATACCAGTGCTAACATGTGGATGTGATACCAGTGCTAACATGTGGATGTGATACCAATGCTAACATGTGGATGTGATACCAGTGCTAACATGTGGATGTGATACCAGTGCTAACATGTGGATGTGATACCAGTGCTAACATGTGGATGTGATACCAGTGCTAACATGTGGATGTGATACCGGTGCTAACATGTGGATGTGATACAAGTGCTAACATGTGGATGTGATACCAATGCTAACATGTGGATGTGCTACCAATGCTAACATGTGGATGTGATACCAGTGCTAACATGTGGATGTGATACCAATGCTAACATGTGGATGTGATACCAGTGCTAACATGTGGATGTGATACCAGTGCTAACATGTGGATGTGATACCAGTGCTAACATGTGGATGTGATACCAGTGCTAACATGTGGATGTGATACCAGTGCTAACATGTGGATGTGATACCAATGCTAACATGTGGATGTGCTACCAATGCTAACATGTGGATGTGATACCAGTGCTAACATGTGGATGTGATACCAATGCTAACATGTGGATGTGATACCAGTGCTAACATGTGGATGTGATACCAGTGCTAACATGAGGATGTGATACCAGTGCTAACATATGGATGTGATACCAGTGCTAACATGTGGATGTGATACCAGTGCTAACATGTGGATGTGATACCAGTGCTAACATGTGGATGTGATACCAGTGCTAACATGTGGATGTGATACCAGTGCTAGCATGTGGATGTGATACCAGTGCTGACATGTGGATGTGATACCAATGCTAACATGTGGATGTGATACCAGTGCTAACATGTGGATGTGAATTTTGGAAATCCACCCAGACTTTCGATGTAAAATTAAATGCTTTGAAAACAAATGTCTCCGTAGTATCTCAAACATAAGTTAGAAAGAAAACATTTCAAATGAACAGATAAGAGACGAATCAAAACAAGAATATGTGTTGAGCTTTATAAAAATGAATTGGAAATACATCTGTCACGTGATAATTAAACGAAGAAAGACTTCCCCACCAGGCATTCGTGTGGAAACTATCTTGTACAAGATAACAAGGTAGATCAAGAGAATCGCTAGCAGAACAATTTCTAGGGAAGACTCAATCATGGGACCATGAAGCAACTACAAGAACTAGCAGCAGATCGTCAATCATAGAGAACTATGATTCCACCTAATGTGCCGTCTTCGGCCCGACAGGAAAATGAATGAATGAATGAATAAAGGAACATGGGGGTTATTGCAACAGCTATTGACTACGCTATATTCTACAACAAAGAATCAACTGTTTTGGACATACGACCAGAATGAAATCCAGCCGACTTGCAAGTTTGACTGACATGAAATCATAGGCTTCAGAGCAAAAGGGAAACTCAGAAAAAGACATAACCATATTTAAATGAGTACATTCGATAAAACAGCAACTCAAGCTACAAAACAGAGATGGCTAGACAATTATACGTTCTTGCTCTCTGCGACGCTCAACGGCACAAGCAGTAGTATGAACGAGAGAAAGAAAACAGAGAGAAAGAAAAAGAAAGAATATGGATGGCATGCGGACAAAATATCAATTGAAGGCTGTTGATGATATCTTTTACAATAGGAGTAATTAAAACTTGCATCTGTCATCCCTGTGTCAACTCCAGATGGTAATAAACTTTTCCATGAAGCTACTTTTTATAGTGTTAATGTGTCATGTATCTGTGGAAACAAAGCGGATACGAGATTACGTGGTTGTCAAAGGCCAGTCAGGATTCATTTCGCTTAGCGAGATCAAACTGACCAATCAAACAGTGATTGTTAAAGGATTTTACCAAGTGAATTTTGAACAGGTTAGAGAAGAAACTTCTGTTAACTGGGTTTTATGTTATGGTAGTAAAGCAACAAGAAAGGTCTCAGTCTGAATAGTAAGAAAACAGAAGTAATGGTTATATCGAAGAAACAATCATCACCATCAGGCAGCATAAAAATAAACGAGACAAATCTAAAACAAGTGCAGCGTTTCAAATACTTGGGCACAATAATTACATCAGATGGGAGATGCACCACAGAAATAAAAAGCAGAATAGCTCAGGCCAAAATAGCATTTAAGAAAATGAAAAATATCTTATGCAACAAATCTATGTCAATAAAAATGAGAAAGAGAGTTCATCTGTGCTATATAGAACCAATTCTGACCTATGGAAGCGAATCATGGACAGTAGACAAACAAATGAAAAGACGGTTAGAGGCCACAGAGATGGGATTTCTCAGAAGAATGTTGAAAGTTCCCTGGACAGATAAAAAGACCATTGAGGAAGTTCTCAAAGAGGCCAACACAAAAAGGAGCTCTTAAAAACATCAGAAAGAAGCAATCAACATTTTTGGGCACATCATGAGAAGAGGAAAGTTGGAATACTTGGTTACAACTGGCAAAATAAAAGGAAAGAGAGATCGCGGACGACAAAGAGAGAAAATACTGGATAGCTTGGTGTCATGGCATGGAAAACAGTCAACAACAGAACTGATACGATGCACTGTAGATAGAAGATTGTGGAAGGACATGATCGCCTACGCCAACCGGCAGGGTACATGATGATGATGAGTACTGCCATCACTTTCTTGCTCCTCACTAGCGAGGTACGCTGCATGTTTGAAGTATTCAGTTTCTGTTTTCAAAACTGATTTATTCTTGTCGCTTTGTATATTTGAGACTGTATAGCAATACATTACACCAAAACACAATTACTTGTATTTCTTAGCAACATAGGTGAGAATAAGCATAATCATTATCAAATGCCATTTCTACTGGCACAGATGATCATGTCTCCCATTTATCATATCTACTATTGCATTTTTGTGTACATTGTCATTCGCTTATGTCTGTCTTTTCTTCCACCCTCCCCCTTCCCGGTTATATCTTTGTATTATTTCATTCATAATAAAATAAATATACAGAGTCAATTCTGACCTACGAATCATGGACAGTAGACAAACTAATGAAAAGACGATTAGAGGACACAGAGATGGGATTTCTCAGAAGAATGTTGAATGTTCATTGGACAGTTCAAAAATACCAACGAGGAAATTCTCGAAACAACCAGTACAATAACGGAGTTCCAAAAAAAAACATCTGAAAAAAAAAAAACAATCGACATTTTGCACGGTCACTTCATGAGAAGAGGAAAGTTGGAATACTTGGTTACAACTGGCAAAATACAGGGAAAGAGAGAGAGCGTGGACGACAATAAGAGAAAATACTAGATAGGTTGGTGTCATGGAAACGGTCAATAACATAATTGACACAATGTACTGCGAATCGAAAATTCTGGAAGGACATGGTCGCCTACGCCAACCTGCATGGCACATGATGATTCAGTATAACTATCTGATAAAAATCAACTGTTCTTAGATAACAAAATTAACATTTTTACCGGTTTCTTGCTCCTCGTAATCAATTTATAATTTAACCAGACAAAAATACCATAGCGTGCTGTATTTATTGAGTTAAGTGAGATATTTTGTTATAATTGTGTTGACGTTATATTCATATATTCAATATTTCTGCACATTTGAAATAAATTGTAATTCCTGGCTCATTTGGAAGCAGTACTCGTTCAATTCTTTCTTACGTGTCGCATGATCTTTCTATTTGTTTATGATGTTTGTCTACAAACCATTTCCTTTCTTCAATTCCCCACGATAACTGCATATTAAACCAATCAATGATCCACTCCTACATTCAAGGTACCTACAAAATATAAACAAATTAATCCACTTATTTCTTTGATCTATTTTGTGCTCATCCTTTTTAACCCACGTCCTTACCACGCCCCAGAATCTTTCAGGCTGCCGACAGCTGGTTGAAATTAATACTTTAGTTATGTTTCCTCATCTGTACATCTTCAGGAAGGTAAAGTACAGGAAGCTACGGTGGCTAAGTGGTTAGTGAGCTCGCTTCCTGACTGAGTGGTTAGTGTTCTCACTAAGTGGTTAGTGTGCTCACAAAGTGGTTAGTGTGCTCGCTTCCTGACCAGAAGGGTCCGGGTTCAATCCCAGCAGTGGCGGATTTTTTGTCGGACTAACAAGGCTCTTCACCCAGCCTCTAAAAATTGGTACCAGAGATTTTTCTGGGAAGTAAAGGCGGCCTGACGTGATACCGACCACATCACCCAAAAATGGGCCGTGGTCATAGAAAAATATTGTCACTAACACCGTATTCCTCACACGCCTAGCAATGTTCTAGTAAGGCCTGGAGGGAGCCTTTTATTAACAGTACAATTGATTCTTCCATTGAACATTTAAAGAAGCCGTGTCTTCAATTGTACAGACTTTTGTGGTTCAAAATATGAGAAGTATACACTGGAAACTGTGCCAATTTTATATCTGTTAGTTACTAGCACTCATCATCATCGTGTGCCTTCTCCACAACGAAGGTTGGCTACCATGGATCGCCATTCTACTCTGTTTCTTGCTTTGATGGTGCAGGCTGACATAGATTGACTTGTCCATCTTTTGATGTTACTCGTCCATGTTAGTTCTGCCTCTGCCTCTTTTACGCTGTATTTTTCCTTCCAATATTACTTTCAGTAGGGTGTTGTGTCTTTTAACATGCCCCAAAAATTTCATTTGTCTTGTCTTAATTGTGTTTAGTAGTTCTCTTTTTATTTTCAGTTGTTTTAAGACTTCATCGTTTGTTATCTTTTCTTTCCATCCAATTCTACCTAGTTTTCTATAAATCCACATTTCAAAGGCTTCAATTTTCTGTTCTGTTTTCTTGTCTAATGTCCATGTTTCTGCACCATACAGGAATATTGAGAAGACGTAACATTTTGCCATTCTTAGTTTCAGCCCTGCTGATATTTGTTTTGTTGTTAGTTAATAGCACTAGCTACTAAAATATTATTCATAAATATTTATTTATCTAACATATTTTGCATTTTTGTGTGCGTGTGTGTTTGTGCGTGTGCGTGTGCGTGTGTGTGTGTGTGTGTGTGTGTGTGTGTGTGTGTGTGTGTGGTTTTACAAATAAAACCACTTCCATAAAATATACATTTTAAAACGAGGAGAATGTAGTATGATCAGATCACCGTCTTCCATAAATGCTGAAGAAAGAATTTCTAAGATTGAAACTAAAGTGCCACTTTTAGATGAAAACAAACAGCAGTGCATAGTTAAGATCCACTCTTCAATCTCCACCTGAACAGTTTTCTGCCAAGTACACTTAATTACTGGAAGCAAACACATCCTTTGTTTCAACATTGGTGGTCACAAAATACGATAATCGCGTTAATTTATTGATTGATGATTGTAAATAAGGTAAAATCTCAAGATAGACAACTCTTATTTATGTACATTATTTATCAGCTGTCGAGTATTGGCAATTCCTTTCATCATATGTCATGATGTTCTATATTGCTAACATTTTTTAGATCTTCACAATGTTTTTCATTGTTAACATTTAGTAGATCCGCACAATGTTCTAGATTGCTAACATTTTATAGATCTTCACAAAGTTCTAGCTTGTTAACATTTTATAAATCTTCACAATGTTATAGATTATTCATATTTTTTTAGATCTTCATATTTCATAATCATATAGATTGTTAACATTGTGTAGATCTTCACAATGTTCTGGATTGGTAGCAATTTGTAGATCTTCGTAGTGTTCTAGACTGGTAACATTTTGTGCATCGTCACAATGTTCTAGATTAATTAAATTTTGTAGATCTTTACAATGTTCTAGATTTTTAACATTTTGTATTTCTTTACAATGTTAACATTTTGTAATTCTTTACAACGTTAACATTTTGCAAATCTTTACATGGTACTTGATAGTTAATATTATGTAGATTTTCACATTGTTATAGATTGTTAACAGTATGTAGATCTTTACAATGTTCTAGATTGTTAATGTTTTCTAGATATACACAATGTTTTAGACTGTTAACACTTTGTAAATCTTCACAATATTATAGACTGTTAAGATTTTGTAGATCCTAATAATGTTCTAGGTAGTTAACCTTCTGTATATCTTCGCAATGTTCTTGAATGGTAATATTTTGAACAACTTCACAAGGTTCTAGATTGTTAACATTTTATAGATCTTCTTAATGTTGTAAATTGTTAACATTTTGTAGTTTTTTTCAGAATGTTAACATTTTGCAAATCTCTACAAAGGTCTTAATTATTAATATTTTTTATAGATTTTCACAATGTTCTAGATTATTAACATTGTGTAGATCTTTACAATTTTCTACATTATTAACATTTTGTAGATCTAATCAATGTTCTTGACTGTTAACACTTTCTAATTCTTCATAATGTTCTTGACTTTAAACATTTTTTAGATCTTAAAAATATTCTAGATTGTTAACATTTATAGATCATCACAATGTTCTAGAATGTTAGCAATTTATAAATACACAATGTTCTAGAATGCTAACTTTTGTAGATCGTCATAAGCATATAGATTGTTAACATTTTGTATATCTTCACAATGTTCTAGATTGTTAACATTTTGTAGTTCTTCACAACGTTAACATTTTGTAGTTCTTCACAACGTTAACATTTTTTAGATCTTAATAATGTTCTAAATTGTTAACATTTTTTATATCTCCACAATGTTCTTGCTAGTTAACATTTTGCAGATCTTCACAATGTTCTAAATTGTTAGCATTTTATATCTTCACAATGTTCTAGATTGTGAACAATTTTTAAATGCTCACAATGTTCTGGATTGCTAATATTTGTAGATCTTCATAATCATATAGATTATTAACATTGTGTAGATCTTCACATTGTTCTAGTTTGATAATAATTTGGAGATCTTTGCAATGTTCTAGATTGTTAACATTTTGTAGTTTTTTACAATGTTCTAGATTGGTAACATTTTGTACATCCTCACAATGTTCTAGATTGATAACATTTTGTAGATCTTTGCAATGTTCTAGATTGTTAACATTGTCTAGTTTTTTTACAATGTTCTTGATTGTTAACATTTTGTAGATCTTCACAATGTTCTAGATCGTTAACATTTTGTAGATCTTCATAGTTTTGTAGTTTTTATAAATGTTGACCTTTGTAGTGTTATGGTTCTTTATTTTGTTGTAGATCTGCATAATGATATTACTATTTGGCTAAGATGTTTCTGTGAGCTTTTAATATTGGGGACGTTCTAGATAAATCTCCCTAACTTTGTAGAGCTTCCTGACATTGTAGATATCTATATCTTTAGACCTTTTATATAGTACAGAACATTCTAATTTCTAGAACTTCATTATGTCAAAGGTCTCTCTAATTGCGAGACCCCTTCTGAGAGCGTAGTGCTAAGTTTAAGAGCTTTTTGATATTTTAGAACTTTCTAGTGTTGTCGATGTCACTGATGTTGTGATTCTTTCTATGTAGATCTTCCGATGGCCTAGTCATTCCGATATATGAGATCTCCATGAGCACTTATGTAAAGTAAAGGTTCCCTTCACGCCTTGCTAGACATATGGGGAATATGTTGTTGGTGACCATATTTTTATATAACCACGGCACAATTTTGGGTGATGTGGTCGGTATCACGCCAGACCGCCTTCACTGCCCCAACAAATCTCTGGTACCATTTTTAGAGGCTACGTAAACCCCGGAGCCTTGTCAGTCCGAAAAAAATCCGCCACTGCTGGGGATTGAACCCGAACCCTTCTGGTCAGAAGCGAGCACACTAACCACACAGCCACCGATGTTATGTAGTGTTATAGAATCAGCTATTTATGAGCATTACTGTACGTGTAGCAGCTTTTCCACCACGTTAGCTGTGATCCTGCGCATTCATTTCTTCATACGTTTTCCTCTCGGACCGAAGACGCCATATAGTGCGGAAGTCAGTTCTACACAATTGACTATTTGATACTAGTTCTTGTAGTTCTTAGTTGTTTCTTAGACCCATAGTTAAGTCTTCCTTAGAAATTGTTCTGCATAAGCGATTCTCTTGGTCTGCCTTATTTTCCCTCACCTGATAGTTTCCACATGAATGCCTGACGGGGAAGTCCTTCTTCATTCCGAACATTAATTGTAGTTAAACCATTCAGTGTTTCAGTCATCTTCGCCGCGCTTACTTCGTTCTTACATTCTGCATGACGTAATATTACCCATCTCCTTCCGGGTTCGGTCAGGTAAGGAACAGCAACATTAATATAAAGGCAAGGCAAGCTGCAACGTTTCGGCGAAAGCCTTCATCTGTCACAACAAGCAAACTATACGAATTAGCAACATAAATTCAAGAAAGGAAACACAAGCAGATACATCAGTAAACATGTCGAAAACAGACGGTAGCTAGGATTTACGTAGTAATAAGTAAAGTAAAGTACCCTCGTCACGCCAAATGGCGTATAGGGAATATGGTGTTAGTGACCATACATTTTACAGACCTTCGGCACATGATTTTTGGGGTAATGTGGTCAGTATTACTTTCCCAGAAAAAATCTGGTACCCATTAAAGTCTGGGTGAACCGAGGGCCGTCGGTTGGGATCGAACCCTACCTCTTGTCCTGTGTAGTCCAGTAACCACTGAGCTATCGCGGCTCCCAGGATTTACGTAGACTGGTTAAACGATAAATAGACAATAGGGAAGGTATGATTTAATTAGTTCAAAAGGAACCAAACAGTGTACAATTAGAAAAATGAAAGGTGTCCTTTAGGGTAAGATTTTATATTAATCTATCTGCATCATACCATTTTATTTGTTATTTTATCTGTTCTCAGCTGCTATACTCACGGCCCCGCATAGTATTTCATATTTTGTATATTTGTGTTTATTTTCCTCTCTCCCGTTTCCCTTATTCTGTTACGAACTTTTATCTACTCGGAAACACACTCCGTTCGTTCAATGAAGCAAATTGTTCTACAAATCACCTAAAGCTGTGCAGTGCACTATAAAAGAAAGGAAAACATTTAAATATTATCAGGAAGAAAGTGGAGTAATTTAATTTCCTACTAGATCAGTTGCCACAAAGTTAAATTTCGACCCACTGTGTTGAGTCAAAAACAACAGAGTCAAAGACTCCTGTTTAATGACTAACTGTACTGCAGATTAAAGGGGTACTATCATGGGAAAAAAAGCCATTTCAATTTCCTGTACTGTCTTGTTATACTGCACTCACTCCCATAGAGGTTTTCGTTCCTTATTGGTATGGTTAGTTATGATCTAACGTTTAACTTCTCCAGTGTTTTGAGAATTCTGGTTCATTTCCGCGACTACGATATGGTTTCACTTGTTCCTGGGATCTCATTCTTTCTGGTAACTAAATGTCAAACATTGCTCTTAAGTTGACATTAAGTCAGTAACGGGTAGCACTTGGTATCGCCTGTCTTAATTTTGTTGCCTACAACTCCAGAATGTCTTCTCAAGTACTTTCTGGAATACCGAGTTCTTCAAGTTGTGTAGCTTAGTTTGGAACATTTTTTTAAAATTAGAAACAAAAAAAAAAACTAAAAGAACTGAAGATTGTTCAGCTACTGCTGTGTCTGGCTCTAGAACTACATGTGCAAACCAGTGAGTGTGTGTGTGTGTGTGTGTGCATAGATTTATACACGTGGCAGTTCAATAATTATACGAGCTACATAAATGAATGCATAAATAAACACTAACAATTATGTAGTAGTAGTATTAAGTTACTAATTTAGTTATTAGTTAAGTTAGTATTAAAGAGACCATTTGGAGGACCTCGACTTTGCTGATGACATAGTTCTCATCAGCAATCAGATAAAAACGATGCAGGAAAACACAAATGAACTATCATCAATAGCCAGCAAAATTGGGCTTGAGGTCAATCATGAAAAGACTAAAGTCATGAAAAGTTTAATTCCAACAAGTGACAAAATATACATGGAAAACAAACCAGTAGAAGAGATCGATCACTTCATCTATCTTGGAAGTCACATTGATCGAGAAGGGGATACGAGCAAAGAAATTAGAATCAGACTGGCTAAAGCAGCAATGTCTTTCAGAAGCCTTGAAAAGTTGTGGAAATCAAAACTCATTAGCACAAACACAAAACTTAGGCTATTCAAATCAAATGTACTATCAACCCTTACATATGCGTGTGAAAGCTGGAAAACAACAAGAGATATAGAAACAAAGTTGAACGCATTCGAAAATAAATGTCTAAGGAAAATACTTGGTATAGAATGGAACGAATTCAAAACAAACGAGGAAATTAGAGAAATCGCCAATCAACCACTAATATCTTCAGTAATAAAGAAAAGACGATGGTCATACGTTGGACATGTGATGAGAAGAGATAATAATCGAATAGCAAAGCAAGCCCTCATATGGGAAACAACAGGTAAAAGAAAAAGAGGAAGACCCAGGGAGACACTGAGAAGAACATTGATGAGAGAGGCAAGAGCAGCAGGAATCGGCTCCCTCAATGAGATAGAACTGCTTGCACAGAACAGAGACAGATGGCGAGATTTGATAAAATATCTTTAAAAGAAAACTGCTAGAACAAAATTCATATAGGAGAAGGTGTATCTTGGTCTACGCCCTATGGGCCGGTTACGGCTCGAAAGGTCAATAGATAGATAGATAGATAGTATTAAGTAGTAGTAGTAGTAGCTGCAGCAGCAGCAGCAGCAGTAGTAGTAGTAGTAGTAGTAGATGCAGCAGCAGCAGTAGCAGCAGTAGTAGTAGTAGTAGTAGTAGTAGAAGTAGTAGATGCAGCAGCAGCAGCAGTAGTAGTAGTAGTAGTAGTAGTAGTAGATGCAGCAGCAGCAGTAGCAGTAGCAGTAGTAGTAGTAGTAGTAGTAGTAGATGCAGCAGCAGCAGTAGCAGTAGTAGTAGCAGTAGTAATAGTAGTAGTAGTATTAGTAGTAGTAGTAGTATTAGTAGTAGTAGTAGTAGTAGTAGATGCAGCAGCAGCAGTAGCAGTAGCAGTAGCAGTAGTAATAGTAGTAGTAGTATTAGTAGTAGTAGTATTAGTAGTAGTAGTATTAGTAGTAGTAGTAGTAGTAGTAGTAGTAGTAGTAGTAGTAGTAGTAGTAGTAGTAGTAGAAGACGTAAGGCCTTCGAACGCGACAGGAGTCTGAGAGATATTCTTGTCACGAGCCGCCTCCCCCGCTCAAATCACAAACCACAAACACCTTGGCACTGTTCGTTGTGGATGTCGAGTTTGCAGAACTTGTGACTATGTGCTTTGCACCGATTCGGTCTTGTTTCCTATGGACGAATTGACATCAAGGAGGGGTTTACTTGTGTCTCACGGAATATCATCTACGCCATAATATGTAAGCATTGCAAGATGATGTATGTGGGCGAGTCAGGACGACGACTGTGTGGCGGAGCTTGTGAGCATCTTCGTGATGTTGAGCAAAAGACTGGCAGCCCGGTGTCTACCCGTTTCAACTCCCCAGGCCATATTGGTAAACCTGACATGCACGTTACTGGCATTGTCTCGTGTCACTCCAGCAATTGCAGCTGGTTCGCCCTTGAGAATCATCTCAATGCCCAGTTGGTTCAGCTGTCCCCCCAAGGCAGACACATATCGCTCTCATACACATAGGACACCTACCACACATTTCTTACCCCCGTGCACTACCGAACCTATACATGTTTGTATATTTGTCTGCATATTCGGGTTTTCTTTTGTGTGCTTTGTGGTAATATATACGGATTTATGCTTGTACGCATGTATGGTTATGTACACATGCTTTTTTACACATCGGTTCATTGTGTACATACACACAGTTAGATATACACAGTTTATACATATCTTGTACCCACCTCCCCTTATTTTTAGAACACTTCCGTCTTCTCACGCGACTGCCTGGTCAGTGAGATATATAGTTGGTCATCCTGCTCACTTATTTTAGTTCATTCAAAAGCTCACCACGCTCTGGACCACAGGGAAGTGACCCTTTCTTGTTTCCTTTCTTGAGTATCTAGCATATTATCGCCACGTAGTTAGATTTGTGTACATAACCTTATATATAATATTGTGTTGTACTTTGTTGTTCCAGCCGAAAGCCTACTTGGTCGAAACGTCGACTTTTGTTTTGTTAATTATCACGTAAAGCTGTTACCATACCACTTCTTTCTTTCTTTTTTCTTTTAAATTGACAAGGGCGACAATGCTATTGGAGCGCACTCGTTGGTGCATATTGACTGCCTTGGTCGGCAATGATGTTGGAGCGGACTCATTGGTGCAAGTTGAGTTCCATGGAGGACAATGCTGTTAAAGTGAACTCGTTGGTGCAAGTTGGGTTCCATGGAGGACAATGCTGTTGAAGCGAACTCGTTGGTGCAAGTTGGGTTCCATGGAGGACAATGCTGTTGAAGCGAACTCGTTGGGTTCCATGGAGGACAATGCTGTTGAAGCGAACTCGTTGGGTTCCATGGAGGACAATGCTGTTGAAGCGAACTCGTTGGGTTCCATGGAGGACAATGCTGTTGAAGCGAACTCGTTGGGTTCCATGGAGGACAATGCTGTTGAAGCGAACTCGTTGGGTTCCATGGAGGACAATGCTGTTGAAGCGAACTCGTTGGTGCAAGTTGGGTTCCATGGAGGACAATGCTGTTGAAGTGAACTCGTTGGTGCAAGTTGAGTTCCATGGAGGACAATGCTGTTGAAGCGAACTCGTTGGTGCAAGTTGGGTTCCATGGAGGACAAGGCTGTTGGAGTGAACTCGTTGATGAAAGTGGAGTTCCATGGAGGACAATGTTGTTGGAGCGCATTCGTTGGTGCATATTGACTGCCTTGGTCGGCAATGCTGTTGAAGCGAACTCGTTGGTGCAAGTTGAGTTCCATGGAGGACAATGCTGTTGTAGCAAAAAGCAGTTGATATATACAATTCAGTTTTACCTTTACCTACTCACATGTCTGTCCCATTTAATATTCACAGGAAAGCTGTTACATACTACGGCAGCCCATATGGATCTGTGGTGGTTATGACTTAAACTGTCTTTTCTGATGTTCTCTGTGTAATAGGTGTTCTTCACGTGGATGTAATTATATATATATATATATATATATATATATATATATATATATATATATATATATATATATATATTTATATTATATATATTATTATTATTAATTATTATTATTATATTAATATTTATATATATTATTATATCTTTTTATAATTATATTATACATTTTCAAATATTCTATTACACATTTTGTAGGCCATTATGATTTACTTGCTTTGGTTTGCATTTATTAAAGCAAGATTTTCCTCTGTCCACTATAACGTTTGTGAATGAAACAGAAACTACTCTACGATAGTAGATTGAAACGGCTAGTGACTAGAGAGATACATTTCTCATCTATCGGCACTAGTAAATTAACCAACTTGACATTCAAAAAAGGCAGCGAAAATAATACGACTGAAGCTACCTATACTGAAATCGGTTTCAAGGGTTATTTTTAGCTCTAGCCAATTAAAAGCGTTACAAAGTAAAAGTGAAACTATGTCTGATTACTGAAACTTCCTTACCTATTTATAACTACATTATGCGCCATTTAAAGAAAAATTTAGGCACATAAGCATCTCAGCTGTCAAGAAACAGTAGCGCTACGAGTTATCGGTTTATAAACAAAATGTGAGAAGTTGTTATTTTTACCGTACGTGAATGCAGTGTATTATATAAGCAAATAGTTTTATATTAAATTCATTTGGGCATATATAATTTATTGAACTTCGTGTTTTAAATTACGATGATTTAAATAAATATATAAGTGAGTACAATGTCGGCAATAAGTTAATAGCGCAGACATATGATGGTACATTAAGAAATCATTCCTTCATAAACTTAGAAACCAACCCAACAGTACTTTCAATGACAATTTCATCCCAAACAAGACGGATTGAATTTATATATAAATAAGTAAGTAATTTAAAATGTAGTGATGTCATT
Organism: Megaustenia siamemsis; assembly: GCA_032433765.1. Lineage (NCBI taxonomy): Eukaryota > Metazoa > Mollusca > Gastropoda > Stylommatophora > Ariophantidae > Megaustenia > Megaustenia siamemsis. The sequence continues at coordinate 182,515,839 of JAVIAB010000092.1, forward strand.
AGCAAATATTATTTCGTGTTAGCCTACTGAATATAATGTATGTGTTTATTTATTATGCCAGCGGTAACCCAGACCCCAAAAACAGTATGCGTCACTGAGATATATATATATATATATATACATCTTACAACGATTTAGTGTTTCTCCATAAATTATCCACGTTTAATAACCATAAAAGAATATTGATGCCAACACTACAGGATAAGCTGAATATTGCAGTAGAAATATCTGGAGCAGCAAAAGAAAAGTGATTTTTATTATATTAATCAAAGTAATTAAATGTTAAATAGAATAAAGTTGTGCTGCGGCATATGTTGATTATGTTACACAATAAAAATGAGAATAACTTAAAGAAACGAAGACGCTATAAAAATGTATAGCAACCTCATTTGTATAATGATTAAGTTTATCTCCCTTCAGACTCTTATCAAATGCAATGTTTCTCTACATAATCAAATTATGTCCCTTTAATTGAATATATTTTGCACAAGAGCTTCTGACTCCTTCTCTGCAGCCGATGCCAAGTTAATTATCTGTGTGCTGTGTGTGTGTGTGTGTGTGTGTGAGTTGTGTGTGTGTGTGTTACGTGGCTAGAGCTTCGAGTGAGGCACTTAACATCGCGATTTGAATGTAAAATAGGTGGTTTTGCACGACGAAGAAAGGAAAACAGAAGAGAAGGAAATGAGATGACACGGCACGTCGTTCACGAAAAACGAACGTCATTACAAAACTAGACATATATAAGACAATCATCAACAATAGTATTGATTCTCGAGAACAGGTTCTTATCGTTAAATTCATCACCATCACCACCATTATCATCATGATACTTGTTCTCATGACTATTACCATGACCATGACTATTATCATCATGCCAATTTTCATCATCGCTATCATTATGATACTTGTCCTCATGACTTTTACCATGACCATGACTATTATCCTCATGTCTAATATCATTATGACTATCATTATGATACTTGTCCTCATGACCATCATCATGACTATTATCAACATCATGGCCACTATCATCACGACTATCATTATGGCACTTGTCCTCATGACCACCATCATTACTATTATCATCATCATGACTATTATCATCTTGTCCATTATCATCAAAACTATCATTGTGACACTTGTCCTCATGACCATCATCATGACTATTATCATCATCATGACTATTATCATCCTGTCCATTATCATCAAAACTATCATTGTGACACTTGTCCTCATGACTACCATCATTACTATTATCATCATCATGACTATTATCATCTTGTCCATTATCATCAAAACTATCATTGTGACACTTGTCCTCATGACCACCATCATTACTATTATCATCATCATGACTATTATCATCTTGTCCATTATCATCAAAACTATCATTGTGCCACTTGTCCTCATGACCATCATCATGACTATTATCAACATCATGACTACTATCATCATCCTGACTATTACCATCATCATGACTAGTACCATCATCATGACTATAATCATCACCATGACTATTACCTTAACGATGACTATTACCATCATCCTGACTATTACCATCATCATGACTAGTACCATCATCATGACTAGTACCATCATCATGACTATTACCATCATCATGACTAGTACCATCATCATGACTACTATCATCATCATGACTATTACCATCATCATGACTAGTACCATCATCATGATTAGTACCATCATCATGACTATTACCATCATCATGACTATTACCATCATCATGACTAGTACCATCATAATGATTAGTACCATCATCATGACTATTACCATCATCATGACTATTACCATCATCATGACTAGTACCATCATCATGATTAGTACCATCATCATGACTACTATCATCATGACTATTACCATCATCATGACTAGTACCATCATCATGACTAGTACCATCATCATGACTAGTACCATCATCATGACAATTATCATCATGATGACTATTACCATCATCATGACTAGTACCATCAGCATGACTATTACCATCATCATGACTAGTACCATCAGCATGACTATTACCATCATCATGACTAGTACCATCATCATGATTATTATCATCATGTCCATTATCATCAAAAATATCATTATAACACTTGTCCTCATGACCATCATCATGACTATTATCAACATCATGACTATTATCATCATCATGACTATCATCATCATGTCCATTATCATGTCCATTATCATCAAAACTATCATTATGACACTTGTCCTCATGACCATCATCATCATGACTATTATCATTATCATGACTATTATCAACATCATGACTATTATCATCATCATGACTATCATCATCATGACTATGACCATCATCACGACTGTTACCATCATCACGACTATTACCATCATCACGACTATTACCATCATCACGACTATTACCATCATCACGACTATTACCATCATCATGGCTATTATCATCATTACCATGAAGACCATCATCATGATCATTATGTATTGCCCATTCAAGCCGTAGACAGCACATTGGGCAGAAATTCTAAACTTCTTGTGCTCGATGACCTTTGCTATCAAGCATCAGACATTGCACAGAACTCGCAATGTATCTCGTCACACGACTATGTTCTTACTACATATGATATTTATGGGATAATCATTATGATTCATCATCATCATCATCATCATGTACCATACGGGTTGGTGTGGGCGATCATATTCTTCCATAGTCTTTATCGACAGTGCATCGTATCAGTTCTGTTGTTGACTGTTTTCCATGCCATGACACCAAGCTATTCAGTATTTTCTCTCTTTGTCGTCCGCGATCTTTCTTTCCTTTTATTTTGCCAGTTGTAACCAAGTATTCCAACTTTCCTCTTCTCATCTTCCTCTTCTTCTTCTTCTACTACCTTTTTAGCTCCTTCTGGAGCATAGGTCTTCAACAAACACTTTCCAAATCGTTCTGTTTTTTGCCATTCTTTTAAGATAATTCCATGTCTTCCCCATCAACTTCATCTCTGCTTCTCTCTGTCTTTTCCATGAATTCCTTGGTCTTCCTCTTTGTCTTTTCCTCTGGGGATTCCTAAAAGGGCCTGTTGTATAATACTCGCAGTTAGCTTACGCAGTGTGTGTCCTATCCATCACCATCGTCTTCACTGTATCTCTTTATCCACTGGTATTTGACTGGTACATTTCCATAATTCTATGTTAGTGATTTTGTCCTGCCATTTCCATCCTTTTATTCTTCTCATGATGTACCCAAAAAATGTTGATTGCTTCTTTCTGATGTTTTTTAGGAGTTCCCTTTATGTGTTGGCCTCTTTGAGAATTTCTTGATTGGTTCTTTTAGCTGTCCAGGGAACTTCCAACATTCTTCTGAGAATTCCCATCTCTCTAGCTTCTATTATTATACTATGACAACTCTTTATAATATGAAATTTTATGTGTAAAAAATAAACACAGGAAGAATGAAAGGATAATATTAAACTTGTGACCAATTCATAACGATGAACTTCATCATCATGAACATGATTACCATGACGGACAACCTGTGTGCAAATACCGCTGGAAGCAGTGTGAGTTGTACTTGTGATTGGAAAAAAAAATAATATCCCCACGGTCGACCCAGCCGGTGGTAGAAATGGGTATCAGGTTAGTGGTACCCTGGGAAGGCAAGGAATGCCGCCTCGGATCGTGAGTTTAGATGCTTGAAGCGATACTATTCAGAAGTCTCCGAACACTTCTGGGTGGCCGGCCGAGCACATATGGGTGAAAACCCGCGAGCTAAGACGTCGATTTAAGTCTAGTACTCTACCTTTTGTATGTTGAGATTACCATGGACAGCTAGGAAGAGTAATGAAAACGTTCTCAAAGAGGCCAAAGCAACAAAAAAAAAAGAGCGAATTTCTAATATTAGGAAGAAACAATCATAATGTTTTGGCCATGTAATGAGAGGATAACAGCTGGAATATACTGTAACAACTGGAAAATTTGAGGAATGAAGAGATAGAGGGAAGCAAAGAGAAACAAAATACCAGACATCTTAAGAGAATGGCTTGGCAGAAGGTCAAAAACATAAAGAATAAATAACTGTCGTGATCGAAAGAGTGGAGAGACATGATCACCTACGCCAGCAGACCCGGTACTTGATGATGATGATGACTCTACCTACACCTTAATTTACATTACTTTTTTTAACGATCAACTAAAATAATGACTGATATTCACCCTATATGATGAATACATTTTATAAATCGATACACCTACAGTTGTACTAGTTAAACCTTAATTGTTACTCTCGGAGGCCCATTTCCCCCACAGAAGAAAGTCTGTGATAGAATCCGGGTGTAGTGAAGGAACATCACAATTACCCCGACGGAGTATGAGAACAAATTCAATTGTGACCGAACTAGTAAATGCCAAATGGGTTTATTATGTCGTCCCTGACACCAATCGATGGTCGGAATTATATGAGCACGTGACTACCACATTTAACAGGAGCTACTCTGCTCACGTCATCAATAGTGCAAGCAAGCAGACTTGCAAGAACATAATTTATTCGAATGACAGCAATCATCATAACACTTTTACAATCAACTCCATAAATCATCATAATTATCACTGTTATCATCAGTGCTAACATCAACAGATAACACTTTTTATTACCTTCAATAATGTTTCCTTTTGTCTACCAAGGAAAACAAAATATCTAAATAATAGAGGGAGTTCAAATATGAGCTTAAGAGCAAAACAGGACATAGCCTTGAACCGTCAGACTTAGAGAGGCTCAAACAAACAAAAAAAGAAGCAAACTAATTAACTAAGTTAGTAAGCAACCAACTAACAACACTAAATAATAAACTAACCAACTAACTATGCAAATAATGAACCAACAAAACAAAAAAAAAATACCAACTAAGTAGCTAAATAACTAATGAACCAAATAACAGTAATAATTGACGAACAATAACAAATAAACCTAAGATATACTGCTGTATCACTAGCAGAGAATCCTAATGATCTACACCGATAACTTAATGAAATTAACACGGCAAGCACAAAATATGGATTAGACATGAATGTCAAAAAGACCAAAACTATGATCATAAACAAAGAAAATAATCAAAACCTACAAGTGGTTAACAAAATTGAAGGAATAGACCTGGGACAGTTCAGAACTACAACTACCTTGGACATACTATAACCAGTGATGGAAAATGTACAACTGAAATAAACACAAAAAAAAGGAATGACAAAAAGTAATTTTAATGCCAAGAAAAATATACTTACATCAAAACAAATAACACCGAGGCTAATATTAAGAATAGCAAAATGTTATATCTTCTCGACATTCCTGTATGGTGTAGAAACATGGACATTATACAAGAAAACAGAACAGAAAATTTAAGTCTTTGAAATGTGTTTTTTAGAAGAATCATCATCATCATCATCATTAAGTACCGGGCCTGCTGGCGTAGGTGATCATGTCTCTCCACAATTTTCGATCTCGGCAGCTATTTATCATTTCTGTTGTTGACCTTCTGCCAAGCCATTCTCTTAAGCTGTCTGTTATTTTTTCTCTTTGCTTCCCTCTATCTCTCCGTCCCTCCATTTTTCCAGTTGTTACAATATATTCTAGTTGTTCTCTTCTCATTACATGGCCAACAAATGATGATTGTTTCTTCCTAATGTTGGAAATTAGCTCTCTTTTTGCTTTGACCTCTATCAGAACATGTTCATTACTCTTCTTAGCTGTCCATGGTACTCTCAACATTCTTCTGTAAAACCACATTTCTACAGACTCCAGTGATTTTCTTGTCTGTTGTCCTATTGTCCATGATTCGCATCCATATGTTAAGACTGGCTGTACGTAACATTTAAGAACTCTTGTTCTTGTTTCTATTGTCAAAAATGGATTGCATAGTATCTTCCTCATTTTTTGGAAAGCTGCTTTTGCCTGAGCTATTCTACATCTCACCTCTTTTGTACATCTTCCGTCAGAGGTTAACAAAGTTCCCAAATATTTAAATTCATTTAACTGTTTTAATATTGCTCCACTAGTCTTTATTTTGCACTGAGGTGATGTCTTTTTCTTTGCTGTTACCATTACCTCTGTCTTTTTGCTATTAAGGCTGAGTCCTTTCTTTTTTATTTCCTTTCACTTTAATGTCCAACATTTCTCGTAACTCATTTTCACTCTTAGTGATTAATACTGTATCATCAGCATACCTTAGATTATTTATATTATGACCTGCAATTGTTATTCCAGGCATGTCCCTTATGGATCTGTAAATAATCTCACTATAAATATTAAACAAATCTGGTGACAGCACACAACCCTGTCTAACACCCTGTTTTATTTGTTGAAACATTCCCAATTGGTTTCCAGTTCTTATGGCCGCTGTTTGTTGCCAGTACATGTTTTTTATTATTCTTAGATCTTTGCTGTCTACGTTTATGCTTTCTAAAATTTTGATTATTTCTTGATGCTTTACTTTGTTAAATGCCTTGGTGTAATCTATGAAACATAGGTATAGATCTGTTTTCACCTCTATGGCTCTTTCTACTAAAGATCTTATGATATAAATGGCATTGCTTGTTCCTTTATCTCTAATAAAACCACACTGTTCATCGTTAATTTCTGGACTGATTTTGTTTCGCACTCTGCGCATGATGATTCTTAGTAATATCTTAGTCATATGGCCCCTGAGGCTTATTGTGCGATGATCATCGCATTCAATCGCACCCGATTTCTTTGGTAGGGCTATGAATATTGATTTGAGCATGTCGTCTGGTATATATCAGCTGTTGTAGATATCATTCAATATTTTTGTTATTATTCCTATTCCAAAATCACCTATGGCTTCAATCTCCTCTTTAGTTATATTATCTGGTCCAGGAGCTTTGCCTGCTTTCATATTGTCCAAGGCATCTTCCACTTCATCTCTGAGAATTTCTTGTCCTTCTCCATTATCCTTAATATTTACTTCTGTTCGTTCATCATTATAAAGATCTTTAATGTATTCTGTCCATCGTTCCCTTATGTTTTCTTGATCAATCAACAGTTCTCCTTCCTTTGATATTAGACATCCAGTTTTTGAATGCGTTTTTCTTCCTGTTAATTCCTCAATTTGTTTGTATATAGCTTTAGCATCTCCTTTTTGTTGCATTTCAATCTCTTTTCACCTCTCTTTTAACCATTCTTCTTTTGCTTCATTGCATTTTACTACAATTTCTTTATTTAATCTCTTATACTCATCTTTATTTTCTTTATTTCTTCTTCTTGTATCCATTAGCAGAAAAACGTCATCTGTCATCCATTTCTTTCTTGAATTTGTCCTCACTGGTGGTATGAACTCTTTTGATGTTTGTTGCATTGATTCTTTTAGCATTTCCCACTGTTCATCAACGCTTTGTATCTTCTCTATTGCATTGCACCGTGTTTTTAGAAGGATAGGTAGAAGTGAATGGAAAGAAAAGAAAACAAACGATGAACTTTTAAAACAGTTAACAATTAAAACAGAACTACTAACAATAATTCGAACTAGACGAATGAGATTTTTGGGCCATATTAAAAGACACAACAGCCTAATAAAATTAATCTTGGAAGGAAACATACAAGGTGAAAGAGGCAGGGGTAAACCAAAACTAACACGGACAAGTAACATCAAAAGATGGACACGTTAGTCTATGACAATCTGAACTAACTAGTATTAGCTCATTTAACCAACAATAAATACATCATGGACCTTTAGTCGGCATTAATATTTTAGGATTTAACGTTTACTGATCTCGTTAGCTGTCAGCCTTCAATTTTTAGTTGATAATTGTAGTATTAATGTAACACACTAATTTGATTTGATAATTGTAGTATTAATGTAACACACTAATTTTATTTGATAATTGTAGTATTAATGTAACACACTAATTTGATTTGATAATTGTTGTATTAATGTAACACACTAATTTGATTTGATAATTGTAGTATTAATGTAACACACTAATTTGATTTGATAATTGTAGTATTAATGTAACACACTAATTTGATTTGATAATTGTTGTATTAATGTAACACACTAATTTGATTTGATAATTGTAGTATTAATGCAACACACTAATTTGATAATTGTAGTATTAATGTAACACACTAATTTGATTTGATAATTGTAGTATTAATGTAACACACTAATTTGATTTGATAATTGTAGTATTAATGTAACACACTAATTTGATTTGATAATTGTTGTATTAATGTAACACACTAATTTGATTTGATAATTGTAGTATTAATGCAACACACTAATTTGATAATTGTAGTATTAATGCAACACACTAATTTGATAATTGTAGTATTAATGTAACACATTAATTTGATTTGATAATTGTAGTATTAATGTAACACACTAATTTGATTTGATAATTGTAGTATTAATGTAACACAGTAATTTGATTTGATAATTGTAGTATTAATGTAACACACTAATTTGATAATTGTTGTATTAATGTAACACACTAATTTGATTTGATAATTGTAGTATTAATGTAACACACTAATTTGATTTGATAATTGTAGTATTAATGTAACACACTATTTTAATTTGATAAATGTAGTATTAATGTAACACACTATTTTAATTTGATAATTGTAGCATTAATGTAACACACACTAATTTGATTTGATAATTGTAATATATTTTTAAAAAATATAATTTTAAAAACTAGAGCTACAGTGATCTAAAATGTCTTAATTTTATCGTTTTATCCGATGTTTCGATAGAGTTCTGGTCAGAAGCTGTATATGTTTAACACTGAAGTCGCATGTCCCCAGAATAGAATCACTATCACCATAAGATCAGTACACACAGAGGTTCACGATCACGTTCCTCTATTTATTGCTGTTATCGATTATCCATATTCTGATCTTGATCTGGTATAAAATGGTATTGAGAAGCTGCACTAACAGAAATAAGGCGGGATCTGTACGCATGCAATGGTTGGAGTCATTGCTGAAGTCAAAAATACGTAAGGTCACCTTTGTCTATGTCCCTGAACATGCGGCTGTACGGGGAAATTAAAGAGCGGACAGGTTGGCTAGCTTCGCTGTCGTTGAGGACAGTCAACCAATGGAGCGGGCGAACATCATCAATGCCCTCCGAGATATGGGAGGAGCACAGGACTTCGACAACCATAAATCAACGTCACTACTTTGGAAGAAAGTGATGGGAGTTAAGATGTGCACAGCCAGAAATGAGAAACTTAGTGGGCGTGTAAGAAGACTTATCAACTAACATAGAAATGGAGTCGTCAGTCGCTGGACACTGCGGGACTTGCTGAGGAAGGGATCTGAGCACCTATGAACATGCTCGGAGTGCAATGATGATGACACAACAAATAACTCAATAACTCAATAAATAATAGAAAGAAAAAGTAAACTATAACGCTTCCGCACAAGTCTACATAAGCTTCAGCAAACAATCTATACACATTAAACATAAAATTCCAAGCCAGGAAACACAACACAGCACTAAAAAAATGGCGGAAAAGACAGTAGCCAGGATTTAAGCTGAGTCGGGTTGAAAAAATTGGAAACATCTAGTGTTATCCTCAAATGTTAAGCTGGGTATCTTTCTTAGTTGGTTTAGTGTTTTCTTTTTTTTTTTTTTTTTTTTTTTGTTTTTGTTCGTTGTTAAACACTGATGCATTGTGGGTTAGAATTTAAGTCCAAAGACGTGCAGAAGCCAATGAAGGGATATATTGTTTTATTTTCTTACGAAGTCGATACAAAACGAAAGTACTAGTGCAATGAACACCAAAACAGACACATTAGTACAAGGGACAACAAGACAAAAACATTAGTACAAGTAATAGAAAAAAAGAAGCATTAGTATAAGGAACAACAAAACAGAAGCATTAGTATAAGGAACAACAAAACGGAAGCATTAGTACAAGGAACAACAAAACAGAAGCATTAGTACAAGGAACAACAAAACAGAAGCATTAGTACAAGGAACAACAAAACAGAAGCTTAGTACAAAGAACAACAAAACAGAAGCATTAGTACAGGGAACAACAAAACAGAAGCATTATTACAGGGAACAACAAAACAGAAGCATTAGTACAAGGAACAACAAAACAGAAGCATTTGTACAAGGAAAAACAAAACGAAGGCATTAGTACAAGGAACAACAAAACAGAAGCATTATTACAGGGAACAACAAAACAGAAGCATTAGTGCAAGGAACAACAAAACGGAAGCATTAGTACAAGGAACAACAAAACATAAACATTAGTACAAGGAACAACAAAACGGAAGCATTAGTACAAGAAACAACAAAACAGAAGCATTAGTACAAGGAACAACAAACCAGAAGCATTATTACAGGGAACAACAAAACAGAAGCATTAGTACAAGGAACAACAAAACGGAAGCATTAGTACAAGAAACAACAAAACAGAAGCATTTGTACAGGGAAAAACAAAACAAAGCCACTAGTACAAGGAACAACAAAATAGAAGCATTAGTACAAGGAACAACAAAACAGAAGCATTATTACAAGGAACAACAGAACAGAAAGATTAGTACAGGGAACAAAAAAACAAAAGCATTAGTACAGGGAACAACAAAACAAAGCCACTAGTACAAGAAACAACAAAATAGAAGCATTAGTACAAGGAACAACAAAACAGAAGCATTATTACAAGGAACAACAGAACAGAAGCATTAGTACAGGGAACAACAAAACAGAAGCATTAGTACAAGGAACAACAAAACAAAAGCATTAGTACAAGGAACAACAAAACAGAAGCATTAGTACAGGGAACAACAAAACAAAAGCATTAGTACAAGGAACAACAAAACAGAAGCATTAGTACAAGGAACAACAAAACAAAAGCATTATTACAAGGAACAACAGAACAGAAGCATTAGTACAGGGACCAACAAAACAGAAGCATTAGTACAGGGAACAACAAAACAGAAGCATTAGTACAAGGAACAACAAAACAAAAGCATTAGTACAAGGAACAACAAAACAGAAGCATTAGTACAGGGAACAACAAAACAAAAGCATTAGTACAAGGAACAACAAAACAGAAGCATTAGTACAAGGAACAACAAAACAAAAGCATTATTACAAGGAACAACAGAACAGAAGCATTAGTACAGGGAACAACAAAACAGAAGCATTAGTACAGGGAACAACAAAACAGAAGCATTAGTACAAGGAACAACAAAACAAAAGCATTAGTACAAGGAACAACAAAACAGAAGCATTAGTACAAGGAACAACAAAACAGAAGCATTAGTACAAGGAACAACAAAACAGAAGCATTATTACAGGGAACAACAAAACAGAAGCATTAGTACAGGAAACAACAAAACAGAAGCATTAGTACAGGGAACAACAAAACAGAAGCATTAGTACAGGGAACAACAAAACAGAAGCATTAGTACAGGGAACAACAAAACAGAAGCATTAGTACAGGGAACAACAAAACAGAAGCATTAGTACAGGGAACAACAAAACAGAAATATTAGTACAAGGAACAACAAAACAGAAACATTAGTACAAGGAACAACAAAACGGAAGCATTAGTACAAGAAACAACAAAACAGAAGCATTAGTACAAGGAACAACAAAACAGAAGCATTAGTACAAGGAACAACAAAACAGAAACATTAGTACAAGGAACAACAAAACGGAAGCATTAGTACAAGAAAGAACAAAACAGAAGCATTTGTACAGGGAACAACAAAACAGAAGCATTATTACAAGGAACAACAAAATAGAAGCATTAGTACAAGGAACAACAAAACAGAAGCATTATTACAAGGAACAACAGAACAGAAAGATTAGTACAGGGAACAAAAAACAGAAGCATTAGTACAGGGAACAACAAAACAAAGCCACTAATACAAGAAACAACAAAATAGAAGCATTAGTACAAGGAACAACAAAACAGAAGCATTAGTACAGGGAACAACAAAACAGAAGCATTAGTACAGGGAACAACAAAACAGAAGCATTAGTACAAGGAACAAGAAAACAGAAGCATTAGTACAAGGAACAACAAAACAGAAGCATTAGTACAAGGAACAACAAAACAGAAGCATTAGTACAAGGAACAACAAAACAGAAGCATTATTACAGGGAACAACAAAACAGAAGCATTAGTACAGGAAACAACAAAACAGAAGGATTAGTACAGGGAACAACAAAACAGAAGCATTAGTACAGAGAACAACAAAACAGAAACATTAGTACAGAGAACAACAAAACAGAAGCATTAGTACAGGGAACAACAAAACAGAAGCATTAGTACAGGGAACAACAAAACAGAAGTATTAGTACAAGGAACAACAAAACAGAAGTTTTAGTACAAGGAACAACAAAACAGAAGCATTAGTACAGGGAACAACAAAACAGCAACAAGTGAAATTCTGACCGAGAAAACAAGTAACACATTGTAACAAGTAACATGTGCAATATACAATGGAAATAATGAAGACAGTACTTAGAAGCAAGAGCAGAAGCTTCCAGTGGGAAAAAATGAAAGGATAACTCAACGTCTGGCCTTTCAAGATAGAAAGTTCCAAACAAAGTGTAATCAATATTGCTTTGTGGATGTAAATCAAGATACTGGATGGCAGATTCAAATTTTCTGATACGAAAACATAGATAGGTAGTGTCTGAGGAGAATAAAAAAAAAATGTAAAGAGGCCCGTCCCGCCAAGTGGCGTATAGGGAATATGGTGTTATTGACCATAAATTTCACAGACCCTCGGCACATGATTTTTAGGGTAATGTGGTCGGTATTACGTCCGTGCCGCTTTACTTTCCCAGAAAAAAAATCCGGTACCCATTTAAGGCTGGGTGAACCCGGAAGCCGTCGGTTTGGATTGAACTCTACCTCTTGTCCTTTGTAGCCCAGTTCACTAACCACTGAGCTATAGCGGCTCCCTTCTGAGGAGAATGATCCAATTTTAAAATGAACAGTTGACGTCAGATTAAGGTAAACTTCGAGACTTGAATCTTAGCACGCGAGTTTTCGCCTACATGTGCTCGGCTGCCTATCCAGTAGTGTTCGGAGACTTCTGGACAGTGTCGCTCCAAGCATCGAAACTCACAAAGAGAGGCGGCAATCCTCACCTTCTTTCCAGAGTACTACCCTGGCACCCATTTCTGCCAGCGGCTGTTTTGACCGCGGGGGTATATTTTTTCTCCAACCAGGAGTACAACTCACACTGCCTCCAGCGGGAATCGAACACGGGTTGTCCGAAAGTCGGTAGCAATCGAGTGTTTTTCCCACTAGGTTACCGAGGCCCTCTGACGTTAGAAATGAACAAACCAACATATTTCACGCAGTTCAATAAAGAACAGCTGAAATGTTACTAGTGAAAGGAATCAGAAAAAAAACAATGTTCTTCTTTCTTTACTCACTAGCACTTCGGGGATGAAAGTGTAAATAGTACGTGGTAATTTCTTCTTTGCTTTCCTTTTATGTTGTCACACTTCCTGGTGTTTCTATCACTTGTGTCCATTTCTATTTTAAAAGGCAAGGGACATTTCAAGACAGACTACATTAATTGAATATAAAACATCGGATGAACGGTAATCTAAGGTAACAAGAATTGGCGGCTTGAAGCAACTGAGGAAGATAACATAAATAATTACAATAGGAAACTCTTAAGAGATTTGTAAACCTGAGATAAATTGGTCATCAAAAACAGAGAAGATGGAATAAGTGCTTCATCTCTTTTTCTGCTTGATTCTCTAAGGCACGTCCCAGGAGATACCACTCCAGACGATATACTCCGACAGCATTTTGAGTTCGGAAGCTCGCAAACACTGTGCTGCTAAGCCATACAAACTGTACACAGAAGAAGAAGTCAATGCTGCTACCGATCAATGTTCATGTTGTGAAGACTTGTGGTTACTCAAATGAAGGAACGATCTTAATTGAAATGTTCAGAAAGCAAGGACCAAATCAAGTGCTGAAATATTAGAATAAAAAGTTGGTTTGGGTGGTAGCCAAACAATGCATGAATGATGATGATGATTATTATTATTTACGTCATCATTACCATCATTATTACATCTGTTTCCAGTCTGCCAAAGACGGAGTGTGTCAGCCACAGCGCAGGTTTACGTAAACTATTAGGATACACACGCACATTCCGGCACCCGCTATGACACCTACTAATCCTGTGTCTTGATTGTTTGTTACTCATAGCCTCCCATCTTTGGACGAAGTGTGTCAGCCACAGCGCAGGTTTACGTGCCACCTACTAATCCTGTGTCTTGATTGTTTGTTACTCATAGCCTCCCATCTTTGGACGAAGTGTGTCAGCCACAGCGCAGGTTTACGTGCCACCTACTAATCCTGTGTCTTGATTGTTTGTTACTCATAGCCTCCCATCTTTGGACGAAGTGTGTCAGCCACAGCGCAGGATTACGTGCCACCTACTAATCCTGTGTCTTGATTGTTTGTTACTCATAGTCTCCCATCTTTGGACGAAGTGTGTCAGCCACAGCGCAGGATTACGTGCCACCTACTAATCCTGTGTCTTGATTGTTTGTTACTCATAGTCTCCCATCTTTGGACGAAGTCCGCATGATCAAATGACTTGAACACTCCAAGACGAAGTGTGTATGTCTGTGATTATTTATCACCTTCATCATTACTGAGTGCCGTCTCCGTATCGAATGTTTGGTATCATGAAGCGTCATTCCGTTCTGTCTCTTGCTTTGATGGGACAGGTATAATGTACATGTTTCTGCATCATGCAGGAATGTTGAGAAAATATAACATTTTGCTACTCTTAGTGTTAGCCCTGGTGTTATTTGTTTTGATGTTAGTATATTTTTCATGACTTTAAGATTTATTTTTGCCGTTCCTATTCTTTTGTTTATTTCAGGTTTACATTTTCCATCACTGGTTATAGTATGTCCAAGGTAGTTGTAGCTCTGAACTGTCTTGAAGTCTATTCCTGGTTTATTTATGTACTGAAGGGAGGTCAAAAAGTAATGCACACCAATTTTTTTCTCGGCTAATAATAAAGATAGGAATATGAAATTTTGCACACTTGGAATATGACATGTTCCAATTATGTGCACCAAATTGCACAGCATTATGATAAATATTACGCAATCTATGAACCGTTAAAATGGAGCTTGTCAACAATGTCCGTTACAAACAGCGAATTGTCATAAAATTTTTGGTTGCGGAAAAAGAAACTGTGGCAAACATTCATAAACGACTGTGTGTAGTGTACAAATGTTCTGCAGTCGATAGGAGCACAGTTAGTCGCTGGGTTCAGAGAATTAAAGCTGCAGAAAGTGTACGAGTGGAGCTGCATGATTTACCGCGTTCTGGACGTGTTGCCTCGGCTACCAGCACAGACATGTTAAACCGGGCTGATGCCATTATTCGTAAGGATAGGCGTATCACTAGTCAGCAACTGGCATTGCAGCTTACAGTCAGCAAGGGAAGTGCAATCGCAATTTTTAAAAACTCTCGGATATTCAAAGATTTGCGCTAATGGGTTCCTCGGTGCCTAACAAATGATCACAGAGTTCAAAGGAAAACATTCTGTTCTGAATTGTTGGAGCGTTTCGGTGTTGAAGGAGAAATGTTTTTGTCAAAAATTGTTACCGGTGACGAAACGTGGGCACATTATTATGAGCCTGAAACAAAAATGCAGTCAATGGAATGGCATCATCCGCAGTCACCAAAAAGAAAAAAAATTCAAAACATCTCCATCAGCCGGAAAGGTGATGATCATTGTCTTCTGGGACATTGATGGTGTGATTCGTGTTGATGTAATGACAAGAGGTGAGACAATCAACTCGACAGCTTACATCAATACACTGACAAAACTCAAAAATCGGTTCCACAGAGTTCGGCCTAATAAGCCATCTGCAGATTTGTTGCTTCAACATGACAATGCACGCCCTCACACAAGTCTGGTAACACGGGAAGCAATCAACAAATTTGGTTGGACTGTACTGCCCCATCCTCCTTACAGCCCTGATCTGGCTCCCTCAGATTTCCATCTGTTTGGACCACTCAAAAAATTCCTGCGTGGGACACACTTTGACAATGATGAGGATGTGATCCGTGCAGTTGAAAAATGGCTACGCGAGCAGGACAAAACTTGGTACAAACGAGGCATTCATGACCTAGTTTCGCGTTGGCGTAAGGCAATACGCTTGGACGGAGATTATGTTGACAAATAGGTAGTGTCAAGGGGATGTTCAGCTACAATCTGTGAAAATTTCACACATTTTGCCCGAATAGTTTCCGAGAAAAAAATTGGTGTGCATTACTTTTTGACCTCCCTACGTATATTAATAATTAGATCTAACGACCGTAATAATCACCCTTGATATCTTAAAAATTATAACTATTGTCTATCGCTTTTTTCATGACTCTTTGTTGTTCTTGAAATTGAAGTTGATAGTACTTGGCACGCTCTGAAAAAGCTCTAATTTGTTCTTTGCTATTTAAGCGTTTTAAACAAATATTATTTTCAGTGCTATAACCATTTCAACTGACTGCCTTTGTTGATCTCACGAAGGCTTTTGACACCATGAACAGAGCAGGTATATACAGGGGTCTGGTAAATGGTGGCTGTCCTCCTACATTAATCAAGATGTTCAAGTTGTTTCACAACAATATGTCTCTCACTATCCAGTTCGACGGTAGATCTTCCCAGCTCTTTGAGATGAACTGTAGAGTTAAACAAGGATGTGTCCTTGCCCTTACACTATTCGGAATATTTTTCGCTGCCCTTCTACACAATGCGTTTGAAACAGTCTCTGGAGACATCAACATCCGTACAGGATCTGACGGCTCCTTATTTAATCTAGCAGGTCTGAAGTAAAAATTTTAAACAACTGAGACCCTAATCAAGGAGCTTCTATTCGCTGATGATGCAGCATTGGTTACTCACGGTGAGTCCGTCCTGCAGTCAATGATTGACGATCTAGCTAGACCATGTGATTTATTCTCCCTGTCAATAAATATACAGAAGGCTGTGGTGCTTCAACAAGGTGTAGCCAGTCCGCAGCTATATCATTGAATAACATACCCTTTGAATCTGTGAGAAAGTTCACCTATCTCAGTTCTATGGTCACAACCCCTGTTTCCCATGAAGGAAAAAATAAATTCTCGAATCGGAAAGGCAGATTCCACATTTGGCAAACGTAAAGATAGAGTATGAACGAACACCAAACTAACACTCAGGACTAAGATTCAGATTTACCAAAGTTATGTGCTTAATACTATTCTATACGGATCAGAAACTTGGATTACCTATGCAGGGCAGAAGAAGATGTTAAACAGAAGTCATGTGCCTTCGAAATATTATAAACATCAAAATGGCAGGGCAAAGTAAACAACTCTAATGTCCTACAACGAGCTAAACTCCAATTCATCATGGCAACACTTAGGAGTCGTAGATTATGGTGGCTCGGTCATGTAAGAAGAATGGCAAAAATTCGTATTCCCCCAAAAATATTGCATAGCGAACTTAAGGACGGAAAGAGAGCAAAGGGCAGAACAGTGCTAAGATAAAAGAATGTTTTCATGGCTTCCTTGATGGATTTCTCTATCAGTGAAAGAAACTGGGAAAATGTGATTGTAGATCGAATATTGTAGATAGTACACGGAGAACAAAAATAACAAATGACACAGCAACTTTCGAAAATCTCATTCTTTGTGCGCATGGATCTGTTTGTCCAATATAGGCAGATTCAGCCACGAGAGAAGCTGCTCAGCAAAGCAGCATCCCGCAGAAGACACTAAATTTTTACCAAACTACTGACTTATCATGATTGCTTGCTACCAACCGTCTGTCAATACGC
The DNA here is from genome assembly GCA_032433765.1 of Megaustenia siamemsis. Classification (NCBI taxonomy): domain Eukaryota; kingdom Metazoa; phylum Mollusca; class Gastropoda; order Stylommatophora; family Ariophantidae; genus Megaustenia; species Megaustenia siamemsis. The sequence goes on from JAVIAB010000092.1 coordinate 182,533,685, forward strand.
CAGATGCCATACAAAATACATTCAAATTCAGACAAATAATTATTTATATTTAATTAAAAATATAGAGATAATCACAGAAAATAATCGACGCAAAACAATTCGACGTTTCGGCCCTTTACAAGCTTCTTTCACGTCTTTAAAAAAAATCTATATAGAGATCTATATATCATCACCATCATGCAGCATACAAATAGACGAGACAAACTTGAAACAAGTACAACGTTTCAAATACTTGGGCACAATAATTACATCAGATGGGAGATGCACCACAGAAATAAAAAGCAGAATAGCTCAGGCCAAAATAGCATTTCAGAAAATGAAAAATATCTTATGCAACAAATCTATGTCAATAAAAATGAGAAAGAGAGTTCATCGGTGCTATATAGAACCAATTCTGACCTATGGAAGTGAATCATGGACAGTAGACAAACAAATGAAAAGACGATTAGAGGCCACAGAGATGGGATTTCTCAGAAGAATGTTGAAAGTTCCCTGGACAGATAAAAAGACCAATGAGGAAGTTCTCAAAGAGGCCAACACAAAAAGGGAGCTCTTAAAAAACATCAGAAAGAAGCAATCAACATTTTTCGGGCACATCATGAGAAGAGGAAAGTTGGAATACTTGGTTACAACTGGCAAAATAAAAGGAAAGAGAAATCGCGGACGACAAAGAGAAAAAAAACGGGATAGCCTGGTGTCATGGCATGGAAAACAGTCAACAACAGAACTGATACGATGCACTGTAGATAGAAGATTGTGGAGGGACATGATCGCCTACGCCAACCGGCATGGTACATGATGATGATGATGATATAGAGAAGTAACCAAATCATTGTTTCTATACTTTGTTTCGACCTTATCATCTCTGCATGTTGTGCCTATACATTTAAAATAAATTGTAATTAACTGTTCTTGTAAATTAAAGAGAGACTTATCTGATTATCTCGTGAATTTCCTACAAACAGACAGACTGATAGAGCACCCTTGGCTATTCATCCTGTAGCTTATTACCGTCTTTACTTGCGATTATTTCTGTCACATAAGACAAGCCACACTTCCTGGGAATAACAAGTTGAAAAGAAAGGAACTTTCCAGCACTGTCCAGATGTAGCACTAGTTCATCAAAACTCAATAACAGCGACAAGAGAAAGCGAGGACACGTGATGTCTGAGTAGAAGATGTTAACAAGAACTAGGGTCTGGCTGTCTGTGACGTCATCTGTTCAACTTTTTTCTTGGACTCTTATGGTAATCACGGTCTTGACGTGATTTGTAAGATAGAGTGAAGTAAGAGAGGGGAAGTGGGAGTGAGTGGGTGAATGAGTGAGTGGGTGAGTGAGGTGGTGAACGAGGGAGGTGGTGAGTGAATTAGTGAGTGAGGGAGTGAATGGGTGAGTGAGTGAGGTGGTGAACGAGAGAGATGGTGAGTGAATGGGTGAGTGAGTGAGGTGGTGAACGAGAGAGATGGTGAGTGAATTGGTGAGTGAGTGAGTGAGTGAGTCAGGGAGTGAATGGGTGAGTGAGTGAGGTGGTGAACGAGAGAGATGGTGAGTGAATGGGTGAGTGAGTGAGGTGGTGAACGAGAGAGATGGTGAGTGAATGGGTGAGTGAATGGGTGAGTGAGTGAGTGAGTGAGTCAGGGAGTGAATGGGTGAGTGAGTGAGGTGGTGAACGAGAGAGATGGTGAGTGAATGGGTGAGTGAGTGAGGTGGTGAACGAGCGAGATGGTGAGTGAATTGGTGAGTGAATAGGGTGGTGAACGACAGAGATGGTGAGTGAATGAGTGAGTGAGTGAGTGGGTGGGTGAGTGAGTGAGGGAGTGAATGGGTGAGTGAGTGAGGTGGTGAACGAGGGAGATGGTGAGTAAATTAGTGAGTGAGAGAGTGAATGGGTGAGTGAGTGAGTTTGTGAACGAGGGAGATGGTGAGTGAATGGGTGAGTGAGTGAGTCAGGGAGTGAATGGGTGAGTGGGTGAATGGGTGAATGTGTGAGAGGGTGAATGAGTGAGCGGGTGAATGTGTGAGCGGGTGAATGAGTGAGTAGGTGAATGAAATGAGGTTGTGAACGAGAGAGATGGTGAGTGAATTAGTGAGTGAGGGAGTGAATGGGTGGGTGAGTGAGTGAGGTGGTGAACGAGGAAGGTGGTGAGTGAATAAGTGAGTGAGGGAGTGAATGGGTGAGTGAGTGAGTATTGGGTGAATAAGTGAGTGTGTGAGCGGGTGAATTAGGGACTGAGAGAGTGGGTGGGTGAATAAGTGAGTGTGTGAACGGGTGAATGAGGGAGTAAGAAGGGGAGTGAGTGAGTGGGTTGGTGAAAGTATGAGTGAGTTAACGAATGAATGAGGGAGTGAATGGGGGAATGAATGAGTGAGCGGGTGAATGAGGGATGTGGTGAGTGAGCGCGTGCTTGCGTGAGTGAATAATCAGCAGGTATGTGAGTGAATGAGTGAGAAAACGAGTGAATGCGTGAGTTGGTGAGTGAATGTGTGAGTGATAGTATGTGTGAGTGAGTGAATGATTGAGTTAATGGGTAGGCGAGCGAGTAAGTGAGCGAGTAGATGCGTGAGGTGGTGTGTAAGTAAATATGTGGTTGCGTGAATGAGTAGTGGAAGAGTGAGTGATCTAGTGGGTGAGTGCGTGAGTTGATGAATAGGTGGAAGAATGAGTGAGCTCGTGAGTGGGATTATGGGTGAGTGAGTGAGCGAGTGAGTAGATGGGTGAGTGAGTGAGCGAGTGAGTAGATGGGTGAGTGAGCGAGTGAGTAGATGGGTGAGTGAGTGAGCGAGTGAGAAGATGGGTGAGTGAGCGAGTGAGTAGATGGATGAGTGAGCGAGTGAGTAGATGGGTGAGTGAGCGAGTGAGTAGATGGATGAGTGAGCGAGTGAGTAGATGGGTGAGTGAGCGAGTGAGTAGATGGATGAGTAAGCGAGTGAGTTGATGGGTGAGTGAGTGAGCGAGTGAGTAGATGGATGAGTGAGCGAGTGAGTAGATGGATGAGTTAGCGAGTGAGTAGATGGGTGAGTGAGTGAATATATTTACTCTTCTGCTAATGGGTACGGTGTACCATATGGATCCTACGTCATCAGATATGGTGGGATAAACCACATACAAATATGGATTTACAGAGGCCTGAGGGCTGTGAGAAGATTCCTGAAAAGTCTCCCAACCTTGCTGTCTAGCGACTAGTTTTAGTGTCCATGTCATCACTTTGTCATACAGTATAGCAACTAGTGTTACTATCCATGTCATCACTTTACCATACTGTCTAGCGACTAGTTTTACTGTCAATGTCATCACTTTACCATACTGTCTAGCGACTAGTTTTATTATCCATGCCATCACTTTGTCATGCAGTATAGCAACTAGTGTTACTATCCATGTCATCACTTTACCATACTGTCTAGCGACTAGTTTTATTATCCATGCCATCACTTTGTCATGCAGTATAGCAACTAGTGTTACTATCCATGTCATCACTTTACCATACAGTCTAGCGACTAGTTTTACTATTCATATTATCACTTTACCATACTGTCTAGCGACTACTTTTACTATTCCTATTATCACTTTACCATACTGTCTAGCGACTAGTTTTACTATTCATGTTATCACTTTACCATACTGTCTAGCGACTAGTTTTACTATTCATGTTATCACTTTACCATACTGTCTAGCGACTAGTTTTACTGTCAATGTGATCACTTTATCATACTGTCTAGCGACTAGTTTTACTGTCCATGTCATCACTTTACTATACTGTCTAGCGACTAGTTTTACTGTCCTTGTCATCACTTTACTATACTGTCTAGCGACTAGTTTTACTGTCCATGTCATCACTTTACTATACTGTCTAGCGACTAGTTTTACTGTCAATGTGATCACTTTATCATACTGTCTAGCGACTAGTTTTACTGTTCATGTCATCACTTTACTATACTGTCTAGCGACTAGTTTTACTGTCCATGTCATCACTTTACTATACTGTCTAGCGACTAGTTTTACTGTCAATGTGATCACTTTATCATACTGTCTAGCGACTAGTTTTACTGTTCATGTTATCATTTTACCATACTGTCTAGCGACTAGTTTTATTATCCATGCCATCACTTTGTCATGCAGTATAACAACTAGTGTTACTATCCATGTCATCACTTTACCATACTGTCTAGCGACTAGTTTTACTATCCATGTCATCACTTTACCATACAGTCTAGCGACTAGTTTTACTGTCCATGTCATCACTGTGCCATACAGTCTAGCGACTAGTGTTACTATCCAAATCATCAATACAGTCTCAGGTATACACCGCTTAGTGTCATTCAATCCCGTTCCGGTCATTTGGTCGCAACATATTATTCCACAGGGTCATTACTGAAATCAGGTCTGAAACCTGATGTAAGTCTAATAGAGTTCTCCTTTCATTAATTAATATGTAAGTATCACTAGACAGCTGTGTCCTATTATGGCTTGTTTCATAACTCGTGCCCAACTTTTAAAATCGATAGCTTTTTAACCGCTTGTTGTAAGTTATTCAAAATTTGCATGTAAAGTTATAATGATTAGAACCCAACAGGGAATTAATTTCATTAAAAAAAACATTTAGTTATTATTGTTGCTTATTTGATTTATATAAATTTATAACGACCCATTGATGTAGTCAAAACTTAATGTTTACAGTATTTTAAGTTAAAAATAGCGAGTAAAAATCCATACACGGTACAATAGACGTATTTGCACGCTTTCGCCGTGGTTTTTTTGACACAATTAGACACTTGAGAAATTGTGTGTTCCATTTCCGTTCTTTCAGAGGTGTAGACGTGAAATTCGCAAAATGTTGGGTATGAATGAAACTTATGTTGGGTATGAATAAGAAAATTAAAAGTTTCGCTGAAAAAGAACAACAGTATTGAAATATCAAAGTCTACATTATGGAGGAATGTGAGAGCTGCAGGCTTTACATTCAGAAAGTATTCCAATGGACGAAACATCATCTGTGAGAAGCCACATATAGAAGTCATGAGAAGCAAGTACTTACGTGAAGTAAAAGAGGTGCGCAAGCAAGGTTATGATATTGTGTACTTGGATGAAACATAGATCAATGCTCACCACACTAACCAAAGGGAATGGCAGTCATCAGATGGAAAGATTAAGAGATTAATACCTAGCAGCAAAGGACAGCGCTTGATAATTGCTCATGCAGGTAGTCTAACATGGACTAATACAGAATGCAGAGCTCATTTTTCTTTCAAAATCCATAGACAATCGGGATTATCACTCTGAGATGAATGGTCACATATTTAGACATTGGATTGAAAATTCTGTTCTCCCATCACTAGATCGACCATCTTGCCTAATAATGGACAATGCAGCGTACCACAACATTGTTGCACTGGAAGATAAAGTCCCGACGTCATCCAGTACAAAAGATGCTATTAAGATATGGCTCACAAAGGAGCACATACAATTTAATAACATGTACTTAAAACCTGAATTACTATCTCTAGTAAAGCAAAAACAAAGGACAAAGATTTTTCAAATAGATAAGATTATCCAAGAGCACGGTCATCTAAGTTAGAGGCTGCCACCTTACCATGCTCATTTAAATCCAATAGAACTAATCTGGGCAAAATTAAAAGGACAAGTGGCAGATGAAAATACAACATTCAAAATATGCGATGTAAAGACTCTTGCTAATCTCTCTTTATTAAATATAGACAAAGATTACTGGGCTGAATGTGAAGACCACGTCTTAAAACAGGAAGAGGAATATTGGAAAAATGATGGTTTGTGGAATGTTCAACCCCAAACAGTTATTAATCTTTTAGACTCGTCTGATTCAGAATGAAAGTATATAGCCCCCACAATGTTGGCCCCTATATTACCTTAAATTAGTTCAACAAACGGTCCTTTTCAGGACCACACAAATATGAAAATTGGACATACAGGTATACCTTGATATTATCGTCCGTCCTCGAACTGAGAAGACAATAATTCTCCTGGTATTTCCCCATTACGGCCACGCCTTTACCTAGTGAAAATTAATCATAGACCAGCAACTATGGTAATTTCTATTATTTAGGGGTTCACAATTTACAATTTTGACAAACATCAAAGAAATTCGCCGCTTTAAGAAAACTGCAGCTGCAAGATATTTGTTAATTATACATTTAAAGGGTCTTTTGCATTCTAATAACATTTGGAAAATTTCAACAGTTTTTAACAAACGATTACTGAACAATAGCGTTTTGAAGTTGGGCAAGTGATTTGAAACGAGCTATAATTAATATGCTCACACACTTTATGTGAGTCGCAGTAGATAAGAGCTGTGGTGTACAGGGACGCAGCCTCAGATTACAGGGTTTATGACTGGAACCCACTATTTAGCTCCACATAGGAGCTCAGGTTGTGATGATTTCTTTGTTTTCACTTTGGGAACATGCTCGAAGATCTAGAGTAGAGCACAATAAGCCAGCAGCTGATGATGATGAGCAATCAGCGAAGTGAACAAAGTTGTAGTATCTTGGAGCAGAGATAAGTCATTAATGTATTCCTCACTTTGCGCGGCAACTCATTTCTTTTTGTTTCAGATCTGTAAAAAAAAAAAAAAGTAAAGTACCCCCATCACGCCAAGTGGCGTATTGGGAAATATGGTGTTAGTGACCCTATATTTTACAGACCTTCAGCACATGATTTTTGGGTAATGTGGTCGGTATTACACCCGTGCTGCTTTACTTTCCCCGAAAAAAAAATTCGGTACCCATTTAAGGCTGGGTGAACCCGGAAGCCGTCGGTTGGGATCGAACCCTACCCCTTGTCCTTTGTAGTCCAGTTCACTAACCACTGAGCTATCGCGGCTCCCGTTTCAGATCTGGATAAGCAGACACTCCACAGGCACCCAAGAACTGAAGATACAAAAGGCAGAAGGCCGTAATCCTTTGAATCAACCCCCCCCCTCTCTCTTTTCCCCTCCAAAATTGAACATCCAATCTCGCGCACACACACACACACACACACAAAATGGGTTTGGAAATGATGTCATCCTTATCATGTAGAGCTGGTCACAGTTGTTTGTCTCTGATACTTTCATTGATCTCCACATTTGTGAACTCCCGTGAAGATAAAACAAACAAGCTTCTTCTATTGCGCAGTCACAAGTGATTAGAAGAGGCTGTGTCTTGAAGTTTTTTAGTTAACAATTGAATTAATGCGCCCCGGGTACTCTCAGATTGTTCAATCTTTGATCTTTTTGTTACCACTACTAACTAATTTATCATTCATACGTACACATACACTAGCTAATATATCATTCATACGTACATATATAATAGCTAATATATCATTCATACGTACACATACACAAGTTAATATATCACTCATACGTACACATATACTAGCTAATATATCATTCATACGTACACATATACTAGCTAATATATCATTCATACGTACACATATACTAGCTAATATATCATTCATACGTTCACATGTACTAGCTAATATATCATTCATACGTTCACATGTACTAGCTAATATATCATTCATACGTACACATGTACTAGCTAATATATCATTCATACGTACACATATACTAGCTAATATATCATTCATACGTTCACATGTACTAGCTAATATATCATTCATACGTTCACATGTACTAGCTAATATATCATTCATACGTACACATGTACTAGCTAATATATCATTCATACGTACACACGTACTAGCTAATATATCATTCATATGTACATGTTCCTGCTTGCTGCCGAAGCTACTGAGTTATGTGCTCTGTGCACATCATGAGCTGTGCGTTTCATCCATTTTGATCGTGTTTCGGTATTCCAATTGCTTAAGATGAATGAAGATATCGTATGACGGGGAACAGATGGTTGTGTTCCCTTTCTGTGCGGTTTCGCCTTATGTGTTTTGGCGTGTGCTGAGACTGATGATGGGGACTGCAGCTAATTTCTTTGTTTTGGAGATGAAATAGCAATTCGAATGATTCCACTGGCACCGGCGGTTGAGCAATTATGGATTTTAATTCGTTTTCAGTGATACCGGGGCCTACCCTAACCCTAACAATAACCAAACATTTACAAACTGTTTCACTTTTAATGATGCAACATTTCTAAGAGAAATAAATTAAAATGCAATTTTAAGAAGAAAAATAAACCGATGCTCCGAGCAAGGGGTAATTTTTAAGAAAGTAAACTATCTCGCAGTTAATGAGGTTTTGAAATGAGCGTACTAGAGACGATCTCAAAACGGAAACCTTGTAATGTGCCATCATAGCTTTACCAAAGACAAAGTGAAGTTGCTGAAGAGTGTTTCGGGTGGAAGGTCAGTCTCAGATGATGGAATGTGACTTGGAATATTTGGCTTGCCGGCAGGTAAGGAACAATCGATGGAAGTCCACAAGGCTAGAAGGGGCGTGTGTCTGTGCATAATGTTTGCAAACGATTAGGCTATATAAGGCAGGCTTGTGCTAAATACGAGACAGTAAGTGCTATAAATGGAACAAGCAGAATTACGTTTGAAGTTGAAGGACAATATTTTTGTTTCAATATTTGCAGAAGTATATCGTGCAAGTAATGAAAACCATGACTCTTATATATATACATATACACGCATACAGTTCTCATGTGTGTTACCTTCTCAAGATAATGAACATCAAACATCAGGGCAATGAAACTAGGTCCAACGTCTTACAACAAGCCAAACTTCCATCAATCATGACAACCCTTCATCATCGAGTGCCGTCTCCGCATCGAAGGTTGGCTACCATGGAGCGCCATTCCACCCTGTCCCTTGCTTTGATGGCGCAGATTGTCATAGGTAGACTTGTACATCTTTTGATGTTACTCATCCATGTTAGTCTTGGTCTGTCTCTGCCTCTTTTACCTTCATTTTCCCTTCCAATATTACTTTTATTAGGCTCTTGTGTCTTTTAACATGCCCCAAAAATTGCATTTGTCTCGTTATAACTGTATTTAGTAGATCTCTTTTCATTTTTGCTTGTTTTAAAACTTCATCGTTTGTTTTCTTTTCTTTCCATCCGATTCTACCTATTTTTCTATAGATCCACATCCTTGTCTTACTCCTCTACATCCTTGTCTTACTCCTCTTTTTATATCAATGGGTGTAGAGTTCTCCTTGTTATATTTTATTATTGTTGTTTGCTCCCAGTACAAATTATATATTAATTGTATGTGTCGTCCAGATTTATATCTTTTAGGCAGTCTATAAGTTGATTATGGTGTATTCTATCAAATTCTTTGGTGTAGTCTATGAAGCAGGCATATATTGGTTTGTTTACTTCTATGTATTTTTTTAATCAATGTCCTCATGCTAAATATGGCTTCTTTTGTCCCACTGTTTTTCCTGAATCCAAATTGCTGCTCATCTAATTCAGTATTAATTTTATTCCGAATTCTCCCCTGTATAACTTAGTAAAAGTTTGGTTACGTGCCTAATTAGGCTTTTTGTTCTAAAAATCGCTGCACTCAACTGCACCATTCCTTTTAGGCAATGCAATGAAAATTGATATTTTTAGTTCATTTGGTATGTATCCTGTATGGTATATGTCATTGCATATGTCTGTGATCACTTAATGCCACAATAACTTTATGAATGCAAACATTTAGAAAGAGAACCTTATATTTTTAACAACAACCTATCATAGCTGACAGTTTTTTCTCTATGGCCACAACCACTATCTCACCTGAGGAAGAGATAAATAGCCGAATCGAAAAGGCAGCTTCAACATTTGGTAAACTGAAACATAGAGCATGGGCCAACACAAAACTAACAATCTGAACAAAGGTTTTAATTTATCAAAGCTGTGTGCTTGGCACAATGTGATTTAAATCTGAAACTTGGACAGGACAAAAAAGAAGTTACATTTCTTTCATGTGTTGTCTTCGGAATGTAATGACCGACAAATGGCTGGACAAAATAACTAGCACTAACGTCTTGTAGCGAACCTCATCCTGTCCATCATGGCAACGCTTTGGAATAGGAGACTACTGTGGCTGGGTTATGTTAGAAGAATGTAAACAATTGTACTCACAAACAAAAAATGTATGGGAAACTTAAAGATGGAGAGATACTTTGGAGGCAGAATAGAGGCTGAGGTATAAAGATATTTGCCTTCATTGAGTGAATTCTCTATCAGTGAAAGAAGGTGGGAAAATCTGGATGTAGATCGCAGCACATGGAGAACACAAAATATAAAACGTGGGAAAAAGAAAGTGGAAAATCTGGATGTAGATCGCAGCACATGGAGAACACAAATATAAAACGTGGGAAAAAGAAAGTGGGAAAATCTGGATGTAGATCGCAGCACATGGAGAACACAAAATATAAAACGTGGGAAAAAGAAAGTGGGAAAATCTGGATGTAGATCGCAGCACATGGAGAACACAAAATATAAAACGGCACCGATACATTCGAGGAAGCGGTGATGTCACAGTCAGAAAACAAAAGATCCGCAGGTTGATGTAGTCTGTCAGTAGTGCCCCAAAGATCCGCAGGTTGATATATTCTGTCGGTAGTGCCCCAAAGATCCGCAGGTTGATATATTCTGTCGGTAGTGCCCCAAAGATCCGCAGGTTGATATATTCTGTCGGTAGTGCCCCAAAGATCCGCAGGTTGATGTAGTCTGTCAGTCGTGCCCCAAAGATCCGCAGGTTGATGTAGTCTGTCAACAGTGCCCCAACAATCCCCTAGTTGATGTAGTCTGTCAGTAGTGCCCCAACGATCCCCAAGTTGATGTAGTCTGTCAGTAGTGTCCCAACAATCCCCAAGTTGATGTAGTCTGTCAGTAGTGCCCCAACGATCCCCAAGTTGATGTAGTCTGTCAGTAGTGCCCAACGATCCCCAAGTTGATGTAGTCTGTCAGTAGTGTCCCAACAATCCTCAAGTTGATGTAGTCTGTCAGTAGTGCCCCAACAATCCCCAATTTGATGTAGTCTGTCAGTAGTGCCCCAACAATCCCCAAGTTGATGTAGTCTGTCAGTAGTGCCCCATCAATCCCCAAGTTGATGTAGCCTGTCAGTAGTGCCCCAACAATCCCCAAGTTGATGTAGCCTGTCAGTAGTGTCCCAACGATCCCCAAGTTGATGTAGTCTGTCAGTAGTGCCCCCAACGATCCCCAAGTTGATGTAGTCTGTCAGTAGTGCCCCAACAATCCCCAAGTTGATGTAGTCTGTCAGTAGTGCCCCACAATCCCCAAGTTGATGTAGTCTGTCAGTAGTGCCCCAACAATCCCCAAGTTGATGTAGTCTGTCAGTAGTGCCCCAACAATCCCCAAGTTGATGTAGTCTGTCAGTAGTGCCCCAACAATCCCCAAGTTGATGTAGTCTGTCAGTAGTGCCCCAACGATCCCCAAGTTGATGTAGTCTGTCAGTAGTGCCCCAACGATCCCGAAGTTGATGTAGTCTGTCAGTAGTGCCCCAACGATCCCCAAGTTGATGTAATCTGTCAGTAGTGCCCCAACGATCCCCAAGTTGATGTAGCCTGTCAGTAGTGTCCCAACGATCCCCAAGTTGATGTAGTCTGTCAGTAGTGCCCCAACAATCCCCAAGTTAATGTAGTCTGTCAGTAGTGCCCCAACAATCCCCAAGTTGATGTAGCCTGTCAGTAGTGCCCCAACAATCCCCAAGTTGATGTAGCCTGTCAGTAGTGCCCCAACAATCCCCAAGTTGATGTAGCCTGTCAGTAGTGTCCCAACAATCCCCAAGTTGATGTAGCCTGTCAGTAGTGCCCCAACAATCCCCAAGTTGATGTAGCCTGTCAGTAGTGCCCTACAATCCCCAAGTTGATGTAACCTGTCAGTAGTGCCCCAACAATCCCCAAGTTGATGTAGCCTGTCAGTAGTGTCCCAACAATCCCCAAGTTGATGTAGCCTGTCAGTAATGCCCCAACAATCCCCAAGTTGATGTAGCCTGTCAGTAGTGCCCCAACAATCCCCAAGTTGATGTAGCCTGTCAGTAGTGTCCCAACAATCCCCAAGTTGATGTAGCCTGTCAGTAGTGCCCCAACAATCCCCAAGTTGATGTAGCCTGTCAGTAGTGCCCCAACAATCCCCAAGTTGATGTAGCCTGTCAGTAGTGCCCCAACAATCCCCAAGTTGATGTAGCCTGTCAGTAGTGCCCCAACAATCCCCAAGTTGATGTAGCCTGTCAGTAGTGCCACAACAATCCCCAAGTTGATGTAGCCTGTCAGAAGTGTCCCAACAATCCCCAAGTTGATGTAGCCTGTCAGAAGTGTCCCAACAATCCCCAAGTTGATGTAGCTTGTCAGAAGTGTCCCAACAATCCCCAAGTTGATGTAGCTTGTCAGAAGTGTCCCAACAATCCCCAAGTTGATGTAGCTTGTCAGAAGTGTCCCAACAATCCCCAAGTTGATGTAGCTTGTCAGAAGTGTCCCAATGATCCGCAGGAGTACTCAGTGAGGAAGGAAAGAACTGGCGTTTGAACACAATTATCTGTAAGTAAAAAGTAAAGGGCTCCGTCACGTAACGTGGCGTATAGGGAGTTATTGAGTTATTTGCGGGTCATCATGTTTGCACTTCGAACATGTCCATAGGTGCTCGGATCCCCACCTCAGCAAGTCCCGCAGTGTCCAGCGACTGACGACTTCAGTTCTGTGTTGATTGATAAGTTTTCTTACACGGCCACTAAGTTTCTTTTTTCTGGCTGTGTCCATCTTAACTCCCATTTCCATCATCCGAAGAAGTGACGTGGATCTGTGTTTGCCGAAGTCCTGTGCTCTTCCCACGTTCTGGAGGGCATTGATGATGTCCGCCTGATCCATTGGTTGACCGTCCTCAACGACAGCACAGCTAGCCAACCTGGCTTATAGGGAATATGGTGTTAATCACCATGATTTGTATAATCCTTCGACACATATTTTTAGGGGTAACGTGGTCGTTATTACACCCGTGCCGCTATACTTTTCATAAAAAAAGCCGGGTAATTTCCTAGTTTGATCAGATATATTATTTCAGTTTGGAAGAGTGATGTCCCCTAAAATATGTCTGCCAAAATACAGTGGTTCTACGCATTCTTGGCGTTGGGGTCATCGATCAGAAGATCATAATTAGGCCGAGTGGCGTCGTTTTGTCGTTTTTGTCACGCGTTATAATATATTTATAAATATTTAACACTAAAGCTAAACCTAACCCCTGGACCCAACGCCCAATCAACAGATACTCCGAAATGATTACATGCCAGCGTAATGACCCCAACGCCAAGAATGCGTAGAACCACTGTATTTTGGCAGACATATTTTAGGGGACATCACTCTTCCAACTGAAATAATATTTCTGATCAAACTAGGAAATTACCAAAAGCCGGTACACATTTAGGGCTTGGTGAACCTGGAGACCGTCGATAAAGATTGAACCCACTCACTTGTCCTTTGTAGTCTAGTTCTCTAATCACTGAGCTATCGCGGCTCCCAATTGTCTGTACACAGAATAAAACATTGCCAGAAAAATAAGACCTGGTGGGAATCAGAAATCACGTGAAACAATATCCAGAAAACCACTCAGCCGGACTTAATCAATATCCCTAGTGACCGAATAAACTAGTGACCGTCGTTATTGCAGCTGCCAACATATCTGAATTTTAGATAGGGGGTGTGGCTAATTAAAGGCCAATTACGCCCACGTGACGTTGCCATTTATGTTTCATCAGGAAGCCCTCACATCTCAGGCTGAAGTGATTAACAAACAAACAAACAAACAGACAAACAAACAAACAAGGCGAATAAATGTAATTTAATTACCATTTATTAGTTTTTGTTAAGGTAGTAAAATGTGTTGTTTTAAATATAAGGAGATTTGTTGTTTTAAATGTAAGGAGATTTGTTGCTTTAAATGTAAGGAGATTTGTTGTTTTAAATGTAAGGAGATTTTCTGTTTTAAATGTAATGAGATTTGTTGTTTCAAATGTAATGAGATTTGTTGTTTCAAATGTAGTGAGATTTGTTGTTTTAAATGTAAGGAGATTTGTTGTTTTAAATGTAAGGAGATTTGTTGCTTTAAATGTAGTGAGATTTGTTGTTTCAAATGTAGTGAGATTTGTTGTTTTAGATGTAGGGAGATTTGTTTTGTGGCATACCAATTTGTCAGAAATGTGGCTAAGGAATCTAGCTATTTTGGCGTTACGGTGTCCAGCAAGAGAATGGAGATAGAAACAGCAAGCAACAGCTGCGAGATCATGACTGCTTGTGAAGGACGCAGTCCTGGTGACGGACTTGCCAAGTATATTATGGAAGATTGACAGGAAATCTCAGCTGCAGGAGTATGTGTAGCTCCTGATAAGTGAGCACTCCGTGACTTTCTGAGAAGTGGATCTGAGCACCTATGGACATGTTCAGAGTGCAATGATGATGCCCCGCAAATAACTCAATAACTCAAGTGAACACTTTGACTTGAGTGTATAAGGTCCAAGGCACGCTGGTGTACACGTCAATGAAATAAAAGCGATAAGTTCGCTGGCAGTTCTGGCACAGAGAATGTAATAACTCTGGACAAAGTGAACATCGTCAAGTGTGTTCTTCATTCTTGAAGATAAGAGGTCGGGTGCGATGTCTTTATATGTCTGAAGGAAGACTTTCTATTGAGAGACTGAGGAGTCCAAAGGTGGAACACGGTTCTGCACGACTCAGTGATTTTATTGGAAAAACAAAGTTGTATTCAACCTACTAATTACCGGTTAGTTTGTGTACAAGTCGAGAAATGTTGCCACAGGTTGTTATACAGTCGCTCCAACTTTACAGCTAGGACTTTTTTTTCCTTGTTGTTTGTCTCTCCTATCGATTTTTGTTTCTCCTTGTTGTTTATCTCTCCTATCGATTTTTGTTTCTCCTTGTTGTTTATCTCTCCTATCGATTTTTGTTTCTCCTTTGTTGTTTGTCTCCCTTATCGATATTTTTTTTTCTCTTTGTCATTTGTCTCTCCTATCGATATTTTTTCTCTTTGTTGTTTGTCTCCCCTTTCGATATATTTTTTCTCATTGTTGTGTTTGTCTCTTATATCGATATGTTATTTCTTCTTGTTTGTCTCTCCAATCGATATTTTTTATCTTTGTGGTTTGTCTCTCCTATTGATATCTTTTCTCTTTTGTTATTTGTCTCACCTACCGACATTTTTTTTCTCTTTGTTTTCCATGTTTGTGTCTCCTATCGAGATTTTTTCTCCTTGTTGTTTGTCTCACCTATCGATATTTTTTACCTCTTTGTTGTCTCCCCTTTGCATATTTTTTTGTCTTTATTGTTTGTCTCTCCTGTCAATATTTATTTTTTCTCCTTGTTGTTTGTCTCTCCTGTCAATATTTATTTTTTCTCCTTGTTGTTTGTCTCTCCTGTCAATATTTATTTTTTCTCCTTGTTGTTTGTCTCTCTTATCGATACTATTTTTCTCCTTGTTGTTTGTCTCACCTGTCAATATTTATTTGTTCTCCTTGTTGTTTGTCTCTCTTATCGATACTATTTTTCTCCTTGTTGTTTATCTCTCTTATACATAAAGAAACAACAGATAAATTGGTTCGGCCACATAACAAGACAAAAAGAACTAACAATGAATCAAAGAGCCATAAACAAACGCTACGAAAACGTCAGATTAAGAGGAAGACCGAGAAAGAGATGGATAAAGGGAATACTAGAGTCACTAGGAGGAATAACATCAGAAGAGGTCAACAGAAGAGCAAAGAATCGCAGATTGTTTCTCCCCTCGACGCCAACGGCAACAGAGGAAGGATAGAAGAAGAGGAAGAAATCGATACTATTTTTCTCCTTGTTGTTTGTCTCTCTTATCGATACTATTTTTCTCCTTGTTGTTTGTCTCTCTTATCGATACTATTTAAACTCCTTGTTGTTTGTCTCTCTTATCGATACTATTTTTCTCCTTGTTGTTTGTCTCTCTTATCGATACTATTTTTCTCCTTGTTGTTTGTCTCTCTTATCGATACTATTTAAACTCCTTGTTGTTTGTCTCTCTTATCGATACTATTTTTTCTCCTTGTTGCTTGTCTCTCTTATAGATACTATTTTTTCTCCTTGTTGCTTGTCTCTCTTATAGATACTATTTTTTCTCCTTGTTGTTTTGTCTCTCTTATCGATACTATTTTTTCTCCTTGTTGCTTGTCTCTCTTATAGATACTATTTTTTCTCCTTGTTGCTTGTCTCTCTTATCGATACTATTTTTTCTCCTTGTTGCTTGTCTCTCTTATAGATACTATTTTTTCTCCTTGTTGCTTGTCTCTCTTATCGATACTATTTTTTCTCCTTGTTGCTTGTCTCTCTTATAGATACTATTTTTTCTCCTTGTTGCTTGTCTCTCTTATATATACTATTTTTCTCCTTGTTGTTTGTCTCTTATATAGATACTATTTTTTTCTCCTTGAGAATGTTGAGAGTACCATGGACAGCTAAGAAGAGTAATGAAGATGTTCTGAGGAAGGTCAAAGAAAAAAGAGAGCTAATTTCCAATTATTAGGAAGAAACAATCATCATTTTTTGGCCATGTAATGAGAAGAGAACAAATGGAATATATTGTAACAACTGGGAAAATTGAGGGACGAAGAGATAGAGGGAAGCAAAGAGAAAAAATAACAGACATCTTAAGATAATGGTTTGGCAGAAGGTCAACAACAGAAATGATAAATAGCTGCGGAGATCGAAAGTCGTGGAGAGACATGATCACCTACGCCAGTAGGCCCGGTACTTGATGATGATGATTATCACCAAACAAATGAAGTCACTTCCGGTCCAGTGTTGCATCATTACCATAAATAGATCTAAGAACAATAGAGTATTGTCAGCAAGTGCTACCCCTCCACCTCTGTTCCTGAAGCGACAAGTTCAGCCTAATCCGTCCTCGGGTATGCTCTGAAGAACACCCACAAAATGGCCGCCTATGAAACCAATTTCCGGTCAGCTCACATATGGGAATGTCTCCTCTACAGTGCGCAGAGGTGAAATCATTTTGTAGCAAATCTCAAACACTAACTGTCACATTATTAAGGAACCGCAACTCCTGTGACCTAAATTTGACTATTATCATGTGACCTTTAATTGTTTTCTAAACATCAAACAATGAGACGTAATTTATGCTTGCGTTTTGAAGGCCAGAGATATGTGGATACACAGAAGAATGGTGAGAATGCCAGAGGGATAAAAGCGTAACAAGAATGTTCTAGAAGAGACCATGACAAATCATTCTTTCGATCTCGATAGTTATGTATCATTTCTATTGTTGACCTTCTGCCAAGCTCTTAAGCTGTCTAATATCTTTTCTCTTTGTTTCCCTCAATCTCTTCGTCGCTCATTTTTTTTCCCATTTTGACACAGTATATTCCAACTGTTCCCTTCTCACTACATGACCACATAATGATGATTGTTTCTACCTAATTGGAAATTAGCTCTCTCATTGCTTTGACATCTTTCAGAACGTTTTCATGACTCTTCTTAGCTGTCGATGGTATTCTCAGCCATGACAAAAGAAAACATTACCATCATCAGTAGGACATCACCATCATTCTTTGATCATATAATAAGAAATGATGAGGTAAAGGCATCAAGATGCACCAAGATGCGTAGAGATGCGAAGCTGCTGTAAAGTTTCGTGTTTCGTTCATTACCAAGTAAAGCTGCCACCATACCACTTTTTTCTTCCTTTTTTTAGTATTGCTAATAAGAAATGATGGCTGGGGCAAATAGAATGACTGAGAGATGAAGAGAGTGAGGAACATAGAGAGAAGTTGTCAGAAAGTGTGAACCACACGGGTGGAAGTCGGTGGCAAATGGCAAGGTAGAAGTTGTATATTCTAAAGAGACATGATCAACTAGACTTCCAGTCACGGCACTTGATGATGTTGTTGCTTATTTAATATTTCCGTTTGTGATACTGTAACTATGAGTGGTATTTTAGTTATTGGATTGGTATCAATACAAACATGGCTGCCTTCAAACTTTCAACATGAGTGATATATTTGCCAAAAAGGAAAAATAAAGAAATGATCAAATGTAGAGGTAAATACAAATATAATATAATAGATAATACATCGTGCGGGGCTGCAAGTTATTGGGATCTCAAGGCTGCATCGTGCAACATCGCCTTACTTTAACAGGGATATTCAATTTATTGTGTGTGTGTCACTCCTTATCGTGTATCTGACGAAGGCCTTTACCGCCATATTGTCTTGTCTAAGTATAGTTGGTCTTGTCGATCTATAGTTTGTCTTGTATATCAATAGTTTGTCTTGTCTATCAATAGATTGTCTTGTTTTATAGTTTGTCTTGTCTATCTATAGTTGGTCTTGTCGATCTATAGTTTGTCTTGTCTATCTATAGTTTGTCTTGTTTTATAGTTTGTCTTGTCTATGAATAGTTTGTCTTGTTTTATAGTTTGTCTTGTCTATCTATAGTTTGTCTGTCTATCTATAGGTTTGTCTTGTCTGTCTATTCATTAATTCATTTGGTGCCGCCGAAACACCCAATATAGGCTACCATGGATCGCCATTTTACTATGCCTCTTATCTTGTTGTTGCATTTTGTCATAGGTTCACTTGTCCACCTTTTGATGTTATCAGTCCACTTTAGTCTTGGTCTGCTTCTGCCTCTTCCACCTTGTACCTTCCATTCAAAGATGACCTTTATAAGGGTATTACGTCTCATCACATGTCCACATAAAGTTACAGTTTTCTTTTTCGAATTGTGTAAAGTAGTTTTTTTGCGGTTTTCAGCTGATTCCGAACTTCCTTGTTTGTCTTCTTTTCCCTCCACCCAATTCTCCCCATTTTCCTATAGATCCACATTTCAAATGCTTCAATTTTCTTATTTAGTGTCAATTGTTTGCACCAAACAGGAATGTTGAGTTATATAGAATTTTGCTTTTCGTAGTTTTAGTTATGATGTTATTTGCTCTGATGTGAGTATATTTGTCATGTTGTTAAAATTGTTGTTGTCATTCCTTCTCTTTTGTTTATTTCAGTCCTACAACCTGCCCAATATGGCTATATTCTAGAACTATGTCTAGGTTCTTTCCTTCTATGTCTATCTATAGTTCTAGCTTTTTGACACCATTGTATGTCCATTTTAAAGCAAATGCAGAATTTAAAAGAAATAACTAATATACGCGCGCGCACACACACACACACACACGCACACACACACATACACACATATATCATCATAATCATCATGTACTGGGCCTGCTGGCGTAGGTGATCATGTCTCTCCACAACCTTCAATCTCGATAGTTATTTATCATTTCTGTTGTTAACCTTCTGCCAAGCCATTTTCTTAAGCTGTTTAGTATTTTTACTCTTTCCTTCCCTCAATCTCTTCGCCCCTCAATTTTCCCAGTTGTTACAATACATTCCAGCTGTTCTCTTCTCATTACGTGGCCAAAAAATATGATTGTTTTTTCCTAATAACACACACATATAGAAGTAGAGAAAGACAAATCTGATATTTGAGTTCATCTAATGTATCTCTCGTCCAGGCTAGACTACAAACTATTATGAAAATGACCTCTTGCACGACCACTTCACGGTTTAGTTTACGCTTCCTATAGCCGAAAGGTAAACCCTCCATATGTCATCATTGTCCGGACAAAACTCTACCAATCTTTTATTTTCCTGCTTTAGTGTCACTAACATTTACCCTTTTCCTGTTATCACTGTCCTATAATATCATATTAAATTTTTGGGAACTTTGTTAATCTCAGACGGAAGATGTACAAAAGAGGTGAGATGTAGAATGGCTCAGGCAAAAGCAGCTTTCCAAAAAAATGAGGAAAATACTATGCAATCCATTTTTGACAATAGAAACAAGAAAAAGAGTTCTTAAATGTTACGTAGAGCCAGTCTTAACATACGGATGCGAGTCATGGACAATAGGACAACAGACAAGAAAATCACTGGAGTCTGTAGAAATGTGGTTTTACAGAAGAATGTTGAGAATACCATGGACAGCTAAGAAGAGTAATGAAGAGGTTCTGAGAGAGGTCAAAGCAAAAACATAGCTAATTTCCAATGTTAGGAAGAGACAATCATCATTTTTTGGCCATGTAATGAGAAGAGAACAACTTGAATATATTGTAACAACTGGAAAAATTATGGGACGAAGAGATAGAGGGAAGCATAGAGAAAAAATAACAGACAGCTTAAGAGAATGACTTGGCAGAAGGTCAACAACAGAAATAATAAATAGCTGCCGAGATTGAAAGTTGTGGAGAGACATGATCACCTACGCCACTAGACCCGGTACTTGATGATGATGATGATAATATCACACTATTATTACATGTATAACAATTAATATTAAGGGTAAGACTGTACAAAATGATATTATACCATGACGACTTTAACTGTTTTAAATATAATCTTCATTACAGTCTTCTCCTCGACTGGGCTCATAAAAAAGAATGACGCAACCTCTTTCATATTCTTCCTTTTTGGACAAGAACCTTTCAAAATAGACCAGTGCACATCATCCGTCCCACATAAGTACTTTCATTTCACATAAAAGCTCCAGTAGTGTGTTTAATCAGGAAATCATTCAGCTCTCGTGTCACGAACTTCCCCACTTCCGCTCAAGACCTCCGACCGCTCAACGGACCACAAATTTATTCAGAATCAAGATGGCGATTTGTTGCATACAGAAATAAATACAGCGTGTTTTAATATTGTCAATGCTGATTTTATTGTCAGATTTCTGTCTCATTTTAGAACACTCTTAACTGCATACATCTATTGCTGAAATGAAGCAAATATGTATGCAATGACATCACTGTTGCTCATAGAAATTCCTTTCTGGTTTAAATATATAGGCTATACACTCTGTTTAACTGTACTTGTATAACCGATCAATATATGTTTTATTGATCTCTTCTTAGGGAGCTCGATAACCTAGCTGGGAAAACTACTCTGCTAGCTACCGATGTTCGGACAACCCGTGTTCGATCCCGCTGGAAGAAGTTTGCGAGTTGTGCTTGTGGTGGGAAAAAAATATCCCCGCGGTTAACCCAGCCGCTGGCAGAATTAGGTACCAGGGTAGTACTCTGGGTAGATGAGGAATGGGGCCTCGCTCATGAGTTATGATGCTTGAGGCGACGCTAGAAAGGAGTCCCCGCACACTTCTGAATAGGCGATTGAGCACAAATGGGTAAAAACACGAATGCTTAGATGCCGATTCAGATCTCGTACATTTACCTTTTGATCTGTTGTATAGCAATATATCTCAACATTATATATACTACCTTTGGAGTCTTGACAGACGGTTGGTAGCAAGCAATCATGATAAGTGAGTGGTTTGCTAATATGTTAGTGTGTTAAATCCGATGCAATTTTAACTAAGAAGCGACACTCTCGACTGCCAACAATTGATAGACAGATACGACGCCAGAATAAACAAGATGCATTTGTCGTGCCTGGCCTCATCTCATTTCTCTTGCTCTTTTTTAAAATCTAATTTTAACATATCTCGTTCTCCAATGTTTTTGTGCTGTTTTTCTTTCTTTCTTTTTGGTTCTCCATGTGCAAAGATTTGAGGCTAAACTTTCCCAGTTTCCTCTGCTGATAGAGAATTCTCTCAAGGAAGTCCTGTAAACATCTAGATACATCTGACTTGTCTGCCCTTTAATCTCATTCCGTCCCTAAGTTCTCCATACAATAACTGCTGGGAATACGACTGTTATCAATGTCCTGACACATGACCTTACAAACTACTCTCCGATTGCTAAGTGTTGCCATGATGGATTGGAGTTTGACTCATAAGATGTAAGAGTTTGACTCGTTGTAAGATGTAAGAGTTTGACTCATTGTAAGGTGTAAGAGTTTGACTCATTGTAAAGTGTAAGAGTTTGTTTGACTCACTGTAAGATGTAAAAGTTTGACTCATTGTAAGGTTTAAGAGTTTGTTTGACGCATTGTAAGGTTTAAGAGTTTGTTTGACTCATTGTAAGATGTAAGAATTTAATTGTAGTTTGTCCTGCCATTTGATGTCCATTTTTGTTGAGAAAACAGCGCATAGTTTTATCAGAATTGTACTTTCAATATTATTAGTTGTTGAGCATCTCACATTTAGGCCGTGGTACCACACACGGTATTAGCATCGAGAAATCAACGCGACGAGTTAGATGAAGGGATGTTTGTTGCAGGGGAGAACTGAAGTGGTTCAGTCCCGTGATGAGGAAACAACAAATTTGAAGAAAATTACGAGAGGAAAAGTAAGAATAAGAAGACAAAGGAAGAGATCGGAAGAAATAAGAAAGAAAGAACGAGACGTACTTTGTAAGACTCTCATGGTTCTATGAAAGACAGAAGTAGATAAACATTACTGACTGCAGTCGCCTGGGTCGTAAATAGCGCCAAGCGTTAATTGATGAATGAGAGAGAAGGAGAGAGATTGAGAGTAAGAGGCAGAATATGAGCATGTAAAAGCTTTGAGCAGATCAAAATATGACTCTAGAATTCGTACATGCATACATTTATGATTGTGTATCCAAAAGTAAACATGATGTAAGCCTTAATTACGGACTAATGTGGAATATATTACAAGGCTGTAGAAGGCGATAAAAAATGGGGAATTATACATGACACACGCATAGAACAATTCAACTCAGTGTTGCTGCGGAATCCAAGAAACAAAATAAAAACAGTTGAAACGTTAAGGACATGTGTCAAATTGTTATCAACAAGTTGATATTTCGTACTGATTTGATCTAAACAAGTACAATTTATACCGAACAAATTAGAATATACAAAAAGGATCTATGGATAAAAAAGCGTATTAAATTTATCGGTTGATAAAACATATCGTCATCGTCAAGTACCATGCTTTCTGGCGTAAGTGATCATGTCTCTCCACAACTTTCAATCTCGACAGTTATTTATCATTTCTGTTGTTGACCTTCTGCCCAAGTCATTTTCTAAAACTGTCTGGTATCTTTTATCTTTGCTTCCTTCTATCTCTTCGTCCTTCAGTTTTTCCTGTTGTAACAACTGTTAAAACGTACGAAAGTTTGTCAGAAACATTGACAACAAAACAATCCGGTAGGCCCCATTGGTGTTTCCCCCTCAAATTATAGCGTTAATTGTGCACACTGAAAGTTCGTTCATATTGATGGCTCTATACACCCATGATCCAAACCTGTGGATCCCCTCATCCTAACTGTACCTAGCCTTAACTGAGACTCTCGAGTACATTGCTCATTAATCGCTGAATCGTCATAGAAGAAGACTTCAATATTTATGTTTTGCAAAACTCTACAGTTCTTGCTATAGTGCCACCAAAATATGTTTTTGTTTCTTTATTTGTGTGTATTCCTGAGCAAGTTATATTGAACGGAACAACTTTCTTCTTCAGTGTACAAGAAGATCTCTAAACTTTTACTCAACAGAGCAGTAATGGCTACATCGATTTCCATTCACATTTCTTATTTTGTTAACGTTATCATTCTCACTATAGTGCTAAAATTTATCACTCATGTTATTCCGCTAACATTTATCACTCATGTTATTGTGCTAACATTTATCACTCATGTTATTGTGCTAAAGTTTATCACTCATGTTATTGTTCAAACATTTTTCATATGTTATTGTTATAACATTTATCACTCATGTTATTGTTCTAACATTTATCACTCATGTTATTGTTATAACATTTATCACTCATGTTATTCTGCTAACATTTACTACTCATATTATTGTGCTAACATTTATCACTAATGTTAATGTGCTAACATTTATCACTCATGTTATTGTGCTAACATTTATCACTCATGTTATTGTTCCAACATTTTTCACTCATGTTATTGTCATAACATTTATCACTCATGTTATTGTTCTAACATTTATCACTCATGTTATTGTGCTAACATCTATCACTCATGTTATTGTGCTAACATTTATCACTCATGTTATTGTTCTAACATTTATCATATGTTATTGTTATAACATTTATCACTCATGTTATTGTCATAACATTTATCACTCATGTTATTGTTCTAACATTTATCACTCATGTTATTGTGCTAACATTTATCACTCATGTTATTGTTCTAACATTTATCACTCATGTTAATGTTCTAGCATTTATCATATGTTATTGTTCTAACATTTATCACTCATGTTATTGTTATAATATTTATCATATGTTATTGTTCTAACATTTATCACTCATGTTATTATTATAACATTTATCACTCATGTTATTGTTCTAACATTTATCACTCATGTTATTGTTATAACATTTATCACTCATGTTATTGTTCTAACATTTATCATATGTTATTGTTATAATATTTATCATATGTTATTGTTATAACATTTATCACTCATGTTATTGTTATAACATTTATCACCTTCAATGTTGTAATAAAGCTCTATCCCTTTCCTTTAAATAAACAAAACAACTGAGATCTACACTCTAACATAACAACTAAGATCTACACTCTAACATAACAACTGAGATCTACACTCTAGCATAACAACCGAGATCTACACTCTAACATAACAACTGAGATCTACACTCTAACATAACAACTGAGATCTACACCCTAACACAACAACTGAGATCTACACTCTAACATAACAACTGAGATCTACACTCTAGCATAACAACCGAGATCTACACTCTAACATAACAACTGAGATCTACACTCTAACATAACAACTGAGATCTACACCCTAACAACAACTGAGATCTACACCCTAACATAACAACTGAGATCTACACTCTAACATAACAACTGAGATCTACACCCTAACATAACAACTGAGATCTACACCCTAACATAACAACTGAGATCCACACTCTAACATAACAACTGAGATCCACACTCTAACATAACATCTGTGATCTACACTCTAACATAACAACTGTGATCTATATTCTAACATAAACAACAGTTTCACAGACCCATCACTGTTCTCAAAATCACATTTTTTCTACATGTCCCCCCCCCTTTCCTTTACACCCCACATTTCTGGTATGTCTGATATTACCAATTCTATAAGTAATCTTACTTGTGGCATGAAGTGCTATGTTCTGTTAGTGCCCGTTCCCTGAAGATCGGATATGTTCTTATAGAGTTAGAGGCATTTATCGACGTTCCCGGGGTAGTAATTATTTTCAGTCAAAACATGTCTAGGTTTTATAGATATCAGTCCAAGCATGTATCTCATCGCTGGGGATAGTTATGTCTAGAGCAGGCTTGGGTTATTTGCATTGGCTCATTTTGAATACATTTGAGCCAATCGTATTGCGTGCTGAAGTCGCATGAATGTGCAGCTTACAATATATCACGGATAGGGACAAATGATGTCTTTGGTAGGACAAGTAGCATCCGTTCTATGAATGGAGTGAGAAGGAGAGGTGAGGAGAGAAAGAGAGAGATGGGAAGATAACATTAAAGAATGGAGGAGCTTCGACTTCAGAGTCCTAAGGAAATGTGAAAGTTGAGAGAAATGGGGAGAGTTGAGGTCAGTGGCGTCCCAACGAACCGGGGGTGGGTGGTGGTGGAGTGGGATGAAGAATAAGCAGCTCATTACGTTCGGTACAGGAGTTGAAAAGTAATCCTGGAATAAGGGAATTTAAAATAAAAGGTGTTAGACCAGGTAAATAATGACTCAAAGGGATATATAGAAATAGTAGTGTTTTAACAGTTAACCGTGGAATTAAGCCACACCGATAGCTCAGTGCTCAGAATAATCTGTGTTAACGGATGGGTGTGTTTTTTGCCATTACTTTCAACCTGCATTTCTCAAACTCTACCAAATCAAAGATCGATGTCAGGTGTATGAAATATAGCACATATAAGGTGGGTTTTAGGGACAAACGTGTTATTTGTCTTTTATACAAGCATAGAAATAATTACATTATTGTTGTTCAATTCCATCTCCGCTAGCACTATGCACTTACGCAATTGCTTGACAGACGAGTAGATGACGTGGGGAAAGGATTCTTTCCGTCGGGAGCACATTCACCCATGTTTCCCCACTTGGGCTCTCAGTTTTCTAAATTTCAGTTCGTCATGAATGAATCGATCGGTTGATCTAAGACTAATGTCCAATAGTGATGTCCCCTCCTTGACTGTGTGGGCTAATCAAACACTAATGTCCAATAGTGATGTCCCCTCCTTGACTGTGTGGACTAATCTAACACTAATGTCCAATAGTGATGTCCCCTCCTTGACTGTTTGGACTAATCTAACACTAATGTCCAATAGTGATGTCCCCTCCTTGACTGTGTGGACTAATCTAACACTAATGTCCAATAGTGATGTCCCCTCCTTGACTGTTTGGACTAATCTAACACTAATGTCCAATAGTGATGTCCCCTCCTTGTCTGTTTGGACTAATCAAACACTAATGTCCAATAGTGATGTCCCCTCCTTGACTGTGTGGACTAATCTAACACTAATGTCCAATAGTGATGTCCCCTCCTTGACTGTTTGGACTAATCTAACACTAATGTCCAATAGTGATGTCCCCTCCTTGACTGTTTGGACTAATCTAACACTAATGTCCAATAGTGATGTCCCCTCCTTGTGTGTTTGGACTAATCAAACACTAATGTCCAATAGTGATGTCCCCTCCTTGACTGTGTGGACTAATCTAACACTAATGTCCAATAGTGATGTCCCCTCCTTGACTGTTTGGACTAATCTAACACTAATGTCCAATAGTGATGTCCCCTCCTTGACTGTGTGGACTAATCAAACACTAATGTCCAATAGTGATGTCCCCTCCTTGACTGTGTGGATTAATCTAACACTAATGTCCAATAGTGATGTCCCCTCCTTGTCTGTTTGGACTAATCTAACACTAATGTCCAATAGTGATGTCCCCTCCTTGACTGTGTGGACTAATCTAACACTAATGTCCAATAGTGATGTCCCCTCCTTGACTGTTTGGACTAATCTAACACTAATGTCCAATAGTGATGTCCCCTCCTTGACTGTGTGGACTAATCTAACACTAATGTCCAATAGTGATGTCCCCTCCTTGACTGTGTGGACTAATCTAACACTAATGTCCAATAGTGATGTCCCCTCCTTGACTGTGTGGACTAATCTAACACTAATGTCCAATAGTGATGTCCCCTCCTTGACTGTGTGGACTAATCTAACACTAATGTCCAATAGTCATGTCCCCTCCTTGACTGTGTGGACTAATCTAACACTAATGTCCAATAGTGATGTCCCCTCCTTGACTATGTTGACTAATCTAACACTAATGTCCAATAGTGATGTCCCCTCCTTGACTGTTTGGACTAATCTAACACTAATGTCCAATAGTGATGTCCCCTCCTTGACTGTGTGGACTAATCTAACACTAATGTCCAATAGTGATGTCCCCTCCTTGTCTGTTTGGACTAATCAAACACTAATGTCCAATAGTGATGTCCCCTCCTTGTCTGTTTGGACTAATCAAACACTAATGTCCAATAGTGATGTCCCCTCCTTGACTGTTTGGACTAATCTAATACTAATGTCCAATAGTGATGTCCCCTCCTTGACTGTGTGGACTAATCTAACACTAATGTCCAATAGTCATGTCCCCTCCTTGACTGTGTGGACTAATCTAACACTAATGTCCAATAGTGATGTCCCCTCCTTGACTGTGTGGACTAATCTAACACTAATGTCCAATAGTCATGTCCCCTCCTTGACTGTGTGGACTAATCTAACACTAATGTCAAATAGTCATGTCCCCTTCTTCATGTCATGTGACACGCATACTATCCTGTTTCAACTATATTTTCCACTGATAAAATGTTGCCCTCTATGACTGCTAGATCATCCTGCACACTAATGAGGCAACGCCTGAAATTCTAAGCCCATTCATACACTTCTGTACGATTGATATACATGTAACTGTACTGAATTCTCATGCGATAATGAATCTCGAATATTGAATAGCTTGTTAGAGAGAACAATAATGGGTGGCATGATTCCTGGCAGACGCATCAAGGTCAGACCAAGAAGAAGTTGGTTTCCAGTTATCAAGGAGACCTTGAACATTTTTGTTTGGTTTCGCCAGCTTTCATTTCTAACAAAGTCCCTACAGACTATGAACTGAATTTTGCGCCTTAATACGGTTTTTCCTGGTAGCCGTGTGCACAGGTGTCCCTCGCCGTTCAGGCAGATAAA
Organism: Megaustenia siamemsis; assembly: GCA_032433765.1. Classification (NCBI taxonomy): domain Eukaryota; kingdom Metazoa; phylum Mollusca; class Gastropoda; order Stylommatophora; family Ariophantidae; genus Megaustenia; species Megaustenia siamemsis. The sequence continues at coordinate 182,561,849 of JAVIAB010000092.1, forward strand.
TCCATCTTTGGAGGTACCCATATCTTTCCCGTCGAAGAGTAATTGACGTTTCAAGGCGGGCCTCACTGCTGAGACCAGGGATGTTTGCTTCAGAGAGAAAAAACAAATAAGAATCACAAATAGTGCAGCTGGGATTTGAACTTACAACCTCTCTGTCACGAGACCAGCGTACTGCCTCGAAACAAATCAGTCCCACAGACGTTGAACATGACAATATAAGAAGTGGGAGTTGTGGCTGGAGACAGAGATTCTTTCAGACGCGTTGTGGTGAATGTAACGTTCTGTGGGAGATCTGGCTAGAGACAGATTCTTTCAGACGGGGTGTGGTGAATGTAACGTTCTGTGGGAGATCTGGCTAGAGACAGATTCTTTCAGACGGAGTGTGGTGAATGTAACGTTCTGTGGGAGATCTGGCTAGAGACAGATTCTTTCAGACGGGGTGTGGTGAATGTAACGTTCTGTGGGAGATCTGGCTAGAGACAGAGATTCTATCAGACGCGTTGTGGTGAATGTAACGTTCTGTGGGAGATCTGGTTAGAGACAGATTCTTTCAGACGGGGTGTGATGAATGTAACGTTCTGTGGGAGATCTGGTTAGAGACAGATTCTTTCAGACGGGGTGTGGTGAATGTAACGTTCTGTGGGAGATCTGGTTAGAGACAGATTCTTTCAGACGGGGTGTGGTGAATGTAACGTTCTGTGGGAGATCTGGTTAGAGACAGATTCTTTCAGACGGGGTGTGGTGAATGTAACGTTCTGTGGGAGATCTGGCTAGAGACAGAGATTCTATCAGGCGCGACGTGGTGAATGTAACGTTCAGTGGGAGATCTGGCTAGAGACAGATTCTTTCAGACTGGCTGTGGTGAATGTAACGTTCTGTGGGAGATCTGGCTAGAGACAGAGATTCTATCAGACGCGACGTGGTGAATGTAACGTTCAGTGGGAGATCTGGCTAGAGACAGATTCTTTCAGACTGGCTGTGGTGAATGTAACGTTCTGTGGGAGATCTGGCTAGAGACAGATTCTTTCAAACGGGCTGTGGTGAATGTAACGTTCTGTGGGAGATCTGGCTAGAGACAGAGATTCTTTCAGTCGGGTTGTTGTGGTTGCAACCTTCTGCAGATGACTTGCGACCTGATGATGACGATGAATGAATAGTCTCACAAACCCTGTTATGTTGTTGCTTGCTGTAATTTTGCCCCGGTTCAATTATCTTGTCGAATTGTTTCCAAGTTTCCTATGTGTGCCGCAGGCGTGCCAACGCCATTTATAAATAGATCAAGGACCTCTTTCCAGTGCACCAGATCGACACTCTACGATATCGGTCATACACTCGATTTGTATTCAATCTCTTCGGTTTCACAGTTAACAACCCTTGTATCCATCATAATATATTTAATTTGAACCTAAACTAAATTATTAACTAAACTCATATAATATCATTCCATAGTAATACATTACAATGCTAAAAACCACAATCTCACTTCGGGCAAAAATTCCAACTGTGGTTTAATCATTAAATAAATGACTTTAAAAAATATTCCCATTAGCAAATTGGGTGGACATTGGCTTATTAATTCGTTGGTACAGGGTTGCTGTCGGCTACAAAAAATCCCATTTACATATAATTAGGTATCTGACATAGTTATATATGATAAAGTAGATATTAAATAATTACGGTTACCTCAAACCCAATTATCTACGCTACCAATCAGATCAGAGATACTTTACAAATTTCAACAATGTACACATCTGAACTATCATCATCATTGAGTGCCATCTCAGCAACGAAGGTTGGCTACCATGGAGCGCCATTCTGCTCTGTCTCTTGCTTTGATGGTGCAGGTTGTCATAGGCTGGTTTGTCCATCTTTTGATATTACTTGTCCATGTTAGTCTTGGTCTGCCTCTGCCTCTTTTACCATGTATTTTCCCCTCCAGCATTACTTTTAATAGGTTGCTCTGTCTTTTAACATGGCCCAAAAATCTCATTTGTCTTGTTTGAATTGTGTTTAGTTGTTCATTTTTAGTTGTTTTAAGACTTCAACGTTTGTTTTCTTTTCCTTCCATCCATTTCTACCTATTCTTCTATATATCCACATTTCAAAGGCTTCAATTCTCTGTTCTGTCTTCTTGTCTAATGTCCATGTTTCTGCACCATATAGGACTGTTGAGAAGACATAACATTTATCTGGACTATATGAGTATTATAAAAGTTACATAGATTTGGGAGTATGTCATTTCCAAACGCTTGTCAAGTAAAATAACTAATACGTAATTGTTATTGATCCGCCAAGCAATCACATATTGATCGGTTATCAATCAGACATATCATCTAATGGGAATTCGATTTCCTCTTTGAAACAAAACGTGGCGGCAAAGCTGTCAATCGATTACGCGGCACAATTATATTAATGAAGGGATGTGACTTTGATGTGGCACCGAAGAAATATAACAGATAGGCCCCGTCTTTTGCGACCACATCTCTGATCGTGGGGACTACCACTTGACCTTATCAACTTAAAGAATTCAAAGACGACTTTTGTCGTCCCACTTACTCAACAGAAGCACGCCAGACAATTATACAATTATGTTTTCCAACTGAAAATAACGAATAGAATAGCTGAACACAGCTAACAAAAGATGTAATTATTGCACATTTATCCACAGTTTAGTGTCGCAATCTGGATCAAGACAACGTACACATGTACAATGTGACTGTCAATTTGTCTAAATCTCGTTTTCAGTTTGAAAAGCTCTTTATTTTTATTTGCTCACTCTTTATAATGTATTTTTGGCTGAAATGTAAATTTGTATCGCTAGTGAGCCCATTAATGTCCAAATTGTTTCCTTTCATTCATGTTATGGGGGTTGCTTTTCATGTAGTCCTCATTATTCTGGATTTCTTTACTTGCAAACAAAAGTGTAAGTGCTCACTGTGACAAGATAGAACTTCAGATAAATTAAAATGAAGCCTAGAGAGTTCCTTGGCTGTAATTTAGATGTAGATCATGGATAGTTGGTTGAAATTGGGAAATATGAAAAACTAAGAGATGGAATATAGTGGCTGGGAAGTTGAAGACGGAAAAATGTGTAAGAAATTTGTCGAAAACTGCCGTAAAGATTGTAACATGATGATGATAAAATAGTTATTTTTTTTTTGTACGTAGAAGTGAAAAATATGCACCTGACAGCAAGCAGAAAGTTTAGGCTCCAGTTTATTAGTCTGCCTTTACCAATAATACCATACCTGGAGATTAACGAAGTGAATATTGCATCATCATCATCAAGTACCGGGCCTGCTGGCGTAGGTGATCATGTCTCTTCACAACTTGCGATCTCCACAGTTATTTATCATTTCTGTTGTTAACTTTCTACCCAGCCTTTCTCTTCAGCTGTCTGGTATCTTTTCTCTTTGCTTCCCTCTATCTCTTCATCCCTCAATTTTCCCAGTTGTTACAATATACTCCGGCTGTTCTCTTCTCATTACATGGCAAAAAATGATGATTGTTTCTTCCTAATATTGGAAATTAGCTCTCTTTTTGCTTTGACCTCTTTCAGAACATCTTCATTACTCTTCTTAGCTGTCCATGGTATTCTCAATATTCTTCTGTAAAACCACATTTCTACAGACTCCAGTGATCTCCTTGTCCGTTGTCCTATTGTCCATGATTCACATCCATATGTTAAGACTAGCTCTACGTAACGTTTACGAACTCTTTTCCTTTTTCTATTGTCAAAATTTGGGGTTACTGTTGTGGCCAGTTAGTTGATGACAGCTTCAGTTAAACTGTTAGGAAGAAACATTCATCATTTTTTGGCCATGTAATGAGAAGAGAACAGCTGGAATATATTGTAACAACTGGAAAAAATTGAGGGCCGAAGAGTTAGAGGGAAGCAAAGAGAAAAAAATAACAGACAGCTTAATAGAATGGCTTGGCAGAAGGTCAACAACAGAAGTGTTAAATAGCTGCCGAGATCGAAAGTTGCGGAGAAACATGATCACCTACGCCAGCAGGTTTGGTTCTTAATGATGATTGTCAAAATTGAATTGCATAGTATCTTCCGGAGCATCTTGCGGAGAAGGCACCCAATTATGTTGATGATGAAGAGTATCTTCCTCATTTTTTTGGAAAACTGCTTTTGCCTGAGTCATTCTGCATCTCACCTCTGTTGTACATCTGCCGTCTGAGATTACCAAAGTTCCCAAATATTTAAATTCTTTTTCCTGTTTTAATATTGTTCCACTTGTCTTTATTTGAATATTGCATAATAAACAAAATAATGAACACTGGAAGTTTTACGGCACTCAAACAAATGGAACAAACATCAGAAAACACAGAGAACAATAGGCACCTGGAAGTAGGATCGAACCCGCACCCATCGAAACGGCACCTTGCCGCGATAGACCTGCATGTCAGCACACTACCAGCAAATCAACCTAAAACAAATAGTTGCTGTCAATTGCATACACGAGTCAGACCAGAGCTTAGGGTAATGACAACTTCAGCTGAAGGATTCTATAAACACACGCTGTAGATGTTCTGAGTAATCATGGCTTAGACAACTGGCAATGTAGCTCTCAACTTTCTTGGTCGGAACACTATTATCTCTTGTAGGTCTTGCCTATTTTTAACCAGTTACTGACCTTTTCCTATTGATGGTTCTCCGCAGCCTCTTACAGTCTTCCTTTGATTCTTTTGCTGCCTAGTGTCCAGATGTGTGTCACGATGTTCAAGATATTTTATTTACTTCCACAATATCTCAAATGCAATCTCATTTTTCTGTCTTCTTGAGGTCTATGCTATGATAGGAATATCGTCAATGTCCCCCAGAAACGTTTATGGCTGCTCCGGTCTTCTGTTCATCAGCGACCAGCTGTGCCATTTTGGAGGTGGTTGACAATTCTTTCATTATTCCAGATCCTGTTATGCCAATGTTCACACCTAGTTCAAGCAGGTTAGATAGTGACGTAATTTCACTTCTTTCAAAGTCCCTCATTCTACCCAAATCTCTGATCGTGTTAACTATAGATGAGTTGAAAACAACCCTAACTGTGCAATAACTTCTAAAGAGTGGTCATCCTGTAGATACCATCACACTGTAATATCCACGGAAACGAACGCGCAGACAAAGTAGCTAAGGAGGGATGGCAATTACCACAGGAGAATCATCTGGTCAGCTACGATAAAGCCAAATCCATCATCAAATGCCAGTACAACGAAAAATGGAAACGAGAGCACCCAAAGTATAACAAGAGGGACGGATACCTACAGCTATCAAGGAGGGATCAAGTCATCATAATTCGCCTACGCACTGGCCACAACAGAATGATAAACAAAATGTTCACCAAACTCAAAATAGGAACAACCAGCCAGTGCCACTGTACCGTGGATAACATGACAACTAAACACGTTCTACAGGATTGCCCCCAGTACACAGACCTGAGAAGGGCAATGTGGTCCACGCCCACCTCCCTGGAAGAAAAACTATATGGGGCAATCGAATCACTTAAACAGATAGCTGACTTCATAAGAAAGTCCGCAGTCCTAGTCTGAATGAGCCATGATCGCAGAAGAAGAAGAAGGTTGTCCATTGGATATGAACGCCAAATCGTTGAAGACTTCAGCTCCTTCGTTACCTTCAACACCAGCTTGACTCGGAACCATCAGCAAGATAACACTGCAGATATTTGACCTCTTTAGTAACTATAATCATTGCTTGCTGATAGACCCTAGCTGTATGAACTTTACGTTTTCAGCTCATTAAATCACTCAGCACATAGAAATAAGTGTAATCTTGTGACTTTAATCATATAAAAGTCACTGACACGGCAACGATAATGAGTTATTGAGTACATGTCCGTAGGTGCTCAGATACCCCTCCTCAGCAAGTCTCGCAGTGTCTAGCGACTGACGACTCCAGTTCTGTTTTGGTTGATAAGTCTTCTTACACATCCACTAAGTTTCTCGTTTCTGGCTGTGCCCATCTTAACTCCCATCTCTTTCATCCGAAGGAGTGACGTGGACTCACAGTTGTCCAAGTCCTGTGCCCTTCCCACATCTCGGAGGGCATTGATGATTTTCGCCCGATCCACTAGTTGACCGTCTTTAGCGACAGCGCAGCTGATCAACCTGTCTGCTCTTTCATTTCCCCATATTCCCGCATGCTCCGGGACGTAGACAAAGGCGACTCTCGTATTTTTGACTTCTGCAATGACTCTAATCATTGCCTGCGTACAGAGCCCGCCACAACAGTAACGACATACATCTCCTTACTAATGGTCGTTAATGCGCACGCCTCACTATCATTATGAACAGTTCTGCTTCTGGCATGTGGACTAACGCACAATCTGTTCATGGCGTGCTATACAACCATTTGTGTAAAATAGGGCGTCAATGTCATTTCCACAGAGGAGGGTATTAACCTCTGAATTAACAACAGTCAGCGTCTGTTCTTGGTATACTCTGTCTCGTGTGGCGGTGACAGAAAAGATGGTACTGAATCCTGAAGGCACAGGTACCAAAATTGTGCCCCAGGATTAATGTTAAACAGTTCACCCACACGACAATTTAACATTATCATCAGCCCGACCCATCCCTGATTTACCCCACCCACCCTCCAATCTGTTCGCCAAACTTTCAGTCAGCCTCTCACACAGCGGATGTTCCTGATCAGTGATTATATTTAGGTATGAGTGTGCTCTCCGGATCATGGTACGCCCTCCACAGTGGGAACAAGCTACAATCATATTGCCCCACATGAGGTATCTCGCGTGCTTCCAAATATAATGCGCATGGTTTCATTTGATACTCCTTCGAGCCTGTCGACATCTCCAATGATGGGCATGGCCACGATGTAATCGATGGAATGTCTGACGATGGGATGTGGCGGGATTGAAGCTCCAGGCCTTATTCCCGCGATACTAAGATACCTGCTACTTTGCCGATGACTTGCATCGCCCATAATCCCTTGCGAGCTTATATTATCACGTGGTCAACATGTCCCTCGAAACAGAAGCTGCCATCAACTGTTGCTCCTAACTACGTCATCTTTGTGGTTCTAATCACCTCGTAGCTACACATTTTCACAACTGGCAGGCCTGTGTTAATAATATGATTTTTGGGCGAACCATGTCTACAACAGCGGATATATACCAGACGGCATGCTCAAATCAATATTCATAGCCCTACCAAAGAAATCGGGTGCGATTGAATGCGATGATCATCGCACAATAAGCCTTATGAGTCATATGACTAAGATATTACTAAGAATCATCATGCGAAGAATGCGAAACAAAATCAGTCCAGAAATTAGCGATGAACAGTGTGGTTTTGTTAGAGATAAATGAACAAGCAATGCCATATATATCATAAGATCTTTAGTAGGAAGAGCGATAGAGGTGAAAACAGATCTATACCTATGTTTCATAGATTACACCAATGCATTTGACAAAGTAAAGCACCAAGAAATAATCAAAATTTTAGAAAGCATAAACGTAGACAACAAAGATCTAAGAATAATAAAGAACATGTACTGGCAACAAACAGCGGCCATAAGAATGGAAACTAATTGGGAATGTTTCAACAAATAAAACAGGGTGTGTGCTGTCACCAAATATTTGTTTAATATTTATAGTGAGATTATTTTAAGATCCATAAGGGACATGCCTGGAATAACAATTGGAGGTCATAGTATAAATAATCAAAGGTATGCTGATGATACAGTCTTAATCGCTAAGAGTGAAAATGAGTTACAAGAAATGTTCGACATTATAGTGAAGGCAAGCAAAAAGAAAGGACTCAGCCTTAATAGCAAAAAGACAGAGGTAATGGTAACAACAAAGAAAAAGACATCACCTCAGTGCAAAATAAAGACAAGTGGTACAATATTAAAACAGGTAAATGAATTTAAATATTTGGGAACTTTGTTAACCTCAGACAGAAGATGTACAATAGAGATGAGATGCAAAATGGCTCACGCAAAATCAGCTTTCCAAACAATGAGGAAGATACTATGCAATCCATTTTTGACAATGGAAACAAGAAAAAGAGTTCTTAAATGTTATCTAGAGCCAGTTTTAACATATGGATGCGAATCATGGACAATAGGACAACAGACAAGAAAATCACTGGAGTCTATAGAAATGTGGTTTTACAGAAAAATGTTGAAAGTACCATGGAGAGCTAAGAAGAGTAATGAAGATGTTCTGAGAGAGGTCAAAGCAAAAATAGAGCTAATTTCCAATATTAGGAAGAAACAATCATCATTTTTTGGCCATGTAATGAGAAGAGAACAGCTGGAATATATTGTAACAACTGGAACAATTGAGGGACGAAGAGATAGAGGGAAGCAAAGAGAAAAAATAACAGACAGCTTAAGACAATGGCTTGGCAGAAGGTCAACAACAGAAATGATAAATAGCTGCCGAGATCGAAAGTTGTGGAGAGACATGATCACCTACGCCAGTAGGCTTTGTACTTGATGATGATGATGATGATGATGATGTCACTTCTACATTTACTGGGTTGAACTTGGAACTGTTAGACTATCATAAAGTGATGCTATCGTCTTGTCATTGCAACGGCTTGTTGATTTCATCTTCTGTCACTGCACTGTCGATGTAACAACAACAAAACCCGTCACTGAAAGACTGCTCTTGTGTTTCCATCCAACAACAGAGCAGTATCCGCTTCATTGTATAGCAACCATTGACAACGGTTATCTCTGATGGAATCCTGAGCAAAGTGTTGACCAGTTTCATGAAGTATGAGAGATACCAAAGTGTAGATATGATTGTATGTGTTTGAAAATTTTCCAATGAGTGTTTGTATTTGAAGATTTCACAATGATTGTATGTGTATGAATATTTCCCAATGATTGTATGTGCTTTAAGATTTCCCAATTATTTTTTTATATTTGAAGATTTTCAAATGATTGTATGTGCTTGAAGATTTCCCAATGTTTATGTGTATTTGAAGATTTCCCAATGATTGTATGTGCTTATAGATTTCCCAATGATTTTATGTGCTTGAAGATTTCCCCAATGATTGTATGTGCTTGAAGATTTCCTCAATGATTGTATGTGCTTATAGATTTCCCAATGATTTTAGGTGTATGAAGATTACCGCAATGATTGCATGTGTATGAAGATTTCCCAATGATTATATGTGCTTATAGATTTCCCAATGATTTTAGGTGTATGAAGATTTCCGCAATTATTGTATGTGTATGAAGAGTTTCCCAATGATTGTACGTGCTTCAAGATTTCCCCAATGATTGTATGTGCTTATAGATCTCCCGATGATTTTGTGTGCTTGAAGATTTCCCCAATGATTGTATGTGTTAATAGATTTCCCAATGATTTTGTGTGCTTGAAGATTTTCCAATGATTGTATGTGCTTATAGATTTCCTAATGATTTTGTGTGCTTGAAGATTTCCCCAATGATTGTATGAAGATGTCCCAATAATTGTATGCGCTTGAAGATTTCCTCAATGATTGCATGTGCTTGAAGATTTCCCCAATGATTGTATGTGCTTGCAGATTTCTCCAATGATTGTATGCGCTTGCAGATTTCCCAAATTAGCAGTGTTCGCAGACGTATTGAATGTACTATGTAAAGTTATCGGTTACACAACAAGACAGAAAATAAAGTGGTTCGAGCACAACAATAAAATCGAACTAATTCAGTTACCGTTAGTTGACAACAACGGTAACCAATCTGGCTTCGGCTCACACGGACGATCAAGAGTTGGATGGACCCAATAAAGTTTAAAGTATGCATCGATGAAGACTTACAACTATGAGTAACATACACCGGATCCAGATTAAAAACTGCATTTCGTACACTTCGCTACTTATATTGATAGCCTAGTTATAATTAGGTTCAGCTTTAGTTCTCGACAATAATTTTCATTACTATAGTAAACTAAAGCCAGATTAACAAACAAAGACAACATTGCTGTAGTAAACTAAAGCCAGATTAACAAACAAAGACAACATTGCTGTAGTAAACTAAAGCCAGATTAACAATAATGTAACGTTGCGGAAATATGCTATGTAGGGAGAAAGCGAGTCTTAGACATGAACACGTGTACAAATGCTGGAGTCAACGGTTACAATTTAAATGCTGTCGTTGAAAGCAAACCAGAACTGATAGATACTGTGTCTCACCTCTAGACAGTACTGATTGAATCATGTTATCTTATTTCTCCAAGAGAGAAGGAATGTAAGAGGACAAAAGATAATCGTGTCTGAAATTGTATCTTGATGACGTGTACTCGACTAGATACAAACTAATCACAACATCGTGGTGTAAAGTCATAAACTGCATAACTGCATAATGTAAATAAAATTGCAACCATCAATATTTGCGGTATCAGAGACAAAGAAGAACAATTAATCGACGCAATGATAAAAAGAAGAATCAAAATACTGGAGTAGCAGACACAAGACTGAAGGAGAAACAAACAAGGAAAGCGTACATGAATTATACCATAATAAACTCAGGAGTTAACACCAACGAAGTAGCAAAACACGGAGTAGGATTCATTGTAGACACAGAAACGTCCAAAAACATTATAGAAATACATCAACATTCAGAAAGGATAAATACCCTAAGAGTGATAGAAAACAACGTCAATATAACATACATCCAAATATATGCACCTTGCAACGACAACGATGAAGAGAGCGAAGAATTCTACGAAACACTTAACAAAATCATAAACAAAGTAAATAAGAACGAAGATCTACTGGTGATGGGGGACTTTAACGGGAGACCAGGAAAACGCAATTATGAGAACTCCAAATATCTGGGCCCATTTGGAGATAACACAAATAAAAAGAACGAAAATGACAACCGAATGCTTGAATTATGCAATCAACACGAATTATGCATAACTAACACTTTCTTTAAACATAAAGACTCACAAATATACACATGGTATAAATGGAACGATAACAAATGTAAAAGTCAAATAGATTTCATCCTAGCGAGAACACAAAGGAAGAGGAAAATCAGAGACAGCAGAGCGGTACCTAACATCACAAATGATACAGACCATAAAATGGTGCTAATAACCATCCAGAAAGCAAAACAAGACAACAAGAACCAATTGAAAACAAGAAAACAATCCGAAAGGACAATAAAATTAAGCCAACTTAAAACAGAAGATAAAAAGAAAGAAATAGAAAAACAACTAGAAAGCCAATTTAAACAACTACCACAACAAATAACTACAGTAGATAACGAGTGGCTCATATTAAAAAAATCATTGACGAAAATAGCAACCACAATATGCGGAACGAAGCAAAGGAAGAAGGAGGGAAAGATGAGCACTCCATTGTGGAATGACATAGTCAAGAACGCCATAAAAAGAAAGAAAAAACTATACAAAATCTGGCTAAAAACTAAAAAGCCAAGCGATTATGATATATAAACAATAGAAAGAAGAGAAGTGAAGAAATTAATCAAAGAAGAAAAACATAAAGCATGGATACAATTTGGCGAAATGATTAGTAACAATCACAAATCAGCAACCAGAGATTTCTATAGAACAATTAAAGCCATAAGACAAAAGAAAGACACTTATGACCCAACTGAAATCATCAATGATAAACGAGGCCAAGCAATAACAAACAAAGCGCAAATCTTAACGAGATGGAAAGAATATTTCGAAGAGCTTTTGAATGTAGAAACATCGAGTCCAAAAACACACAAAAAACAACTAACAGTTGGCGATAAAGAACCAAATATACTAATGGAAGAAATAGAACAAACATTACGACTAGCACCAAGAAACAAAGCCCCAGGAATCGATAACATCCAAGTAGAAATGCTAACAGCAGCGGGAGAGGCAGGATGTAAATGGCTACACAGAATATTCAACGCTGCATGGATGCAACAGCAAGTCCCAGACGATTGGAAACAGTCCATTATATTACCAATATGGAAAAAGAAGGGCAGCAGAAGAGACTGCAACCAATATAGAGGAATATCACTATTAAGCCACACAGGGAAGTTATATGCCAAGATAGTTGAAAAAAGATTGACACCAATTATAGACCCACAACTAAGCGATGCTCAGATGGGCTTCAGGAGGAACAGAGGTTGCACAGATGCCCTATTTATCATAAAACAACTAGCGGAGAAAACAATAGAGCATAATAAAACACTGTATACAGCTTTTATTGACCAAGAAAAGGCGTTCGATAGGGTGGACAGGGAACAACTGTGGTCCGTATTGCCCTTGTACGGAGTGAGTCACCACCTAGTAGAGATATACAAGAGCCTCTATGAAAGTAGTCGCACTACAGTAAGATCTTCAGCAGGCTGCTCTAAACATTTCACCATTAACTCCGGAGTAAGACAAGGCTGCGTGCTTTCCCCCTTACTTTTCATCACATATATGGACAATATATGCAAATTAGCATGCCCAATCAGAGGAAACATACCAACGCGGATGACAACAAACGATAACACAGAAGAGAACGAAATATGCGTACCAGAAAACAACAGAAGAGAGGAAGAAATAAATGAAATACTATTTGCAGACGACCAAGTTCTGATACATACAAGAACATATCAACAGGCTAAACAACACTTGTAAACAATACAACATGAAGATCAACATAAACAAAACCGAAGTAATGGCAATAGCGAGAAAGAAAGAAAAACTAAACATCATTATAGATCCTTGAAGCAAGTTGACAATTTTAAATATCTGGGTAGCACGCTAACACAAGACAATAACCAAGAAACAGAGATAGATATAAGGTGTAACAAAGCATGCCAAGTTATAGGCCAAGTATCAACACTATTGAAAAACAAAGCAATAACTACGGAAGCAAAAAGGGCAATATACAAATCAATTTTTCTACCAACTCTGTGCTATCAGTGCCAGAATTGGACGCTGGACTCTAGAACAATAAGAAAGATAACGACCACCGAAATGAAATGTGTCAGAAGAATGACAGGAAACAGCTTAAGGGACAGAGTAAGAAACACTGACCTGAGGAAGAAACTCGAAATTGAACCAGCCATCGAATACATAAAGAAACAACAGATAAATTGGTTCGGCCACATAACAAGACAGAAAGAAATAACAATGACTCAAAGAGCCATAAACAAACGCTACGAAAACGTCAGATTAAGAGGAAGACCGAGAAAGAGATGGATAAAGGGAATACTAGAGTCACTAGTAGGAATAACATCAGAAGAGGCCAACAGAAGAGCAAAGAATCGCAGATTGTTTCTCCCCTCGACGCCAACGGCAGCAGAGGAAGGATAGAAGAGAAGCAGAGGAAGAACTGCTGTTTTACATATGAGAAATGAGGAAGGCTGAATCTTATTTGTAGGATCGTATTCCCTTGTTCTCTCTTTCTCTCATTCACGCTACTTCCCTTACTCTTTCACTTTTCTCTCGTTTTCTCAAGACACAAAACTGCATATAAACACGCACACACAGTCTCTCACTACTTTCACATGCACACCCGCAACTCAAACACATACAATTGCATGCATCCGTTCTATCGCTCGTTTCTTATTTCTTTCATTACATGGAAGAAAGAAATACAAAAGAAATATCACAAACATGCATGGAGCAAGAACGAAATACAAGAGAAATATCACAAACATGCATGGAGCATGAACGAAATAATGAAAGCAGACCCGAATTGTCCACCTTTCATGCGGTCAGCTGTTTAGTGACAGAGACAATGTGGGAGAGGGCGTTGGCTGGTGTTCCTGGATATCAATCTGTCTATGATCGAATTCCACACGAATCGATGGACTTGACCAAATGCTTTTCTCCTTTCACGGACTCGGTTTCCGGGAGCCAGTAATGGCCCCCCTATAGAATCCCTGTTTCTGACATCTATATCGATATTAGGACGCATTTCTTAAATTGACATATCAAGAGAATCGACATGCTTGTACGTTTGAACGAAGTTAAACATATCCTTGGACTGGATTTGTTGATATTTTTTTGAAATTGGGATTTACAAAATATGAGTGGTTGTAAATATGTGGTCGTGAAGATGTTGATGCGGCGATGTAAGCTTGTTGCTTCGTAATGTTGTTGACATATTGCTTCTTTAAACATATATCATCGGGTTTTATATGATATCGATTACTTTTAGCATACCCACACAAATGTTTCCCATCATCATCATCATCATACATTGTCACTCTTCAAACTTCGTTGCTGTGACAAATGGTCGGAAGTGTTCTCTTTCTAGCAGGTGTCCAGTGTGCGTTCAAGATATGCTCGTTTCTGAAATGTTGCACCCACCTTCATATAAGAAGTTTTCTGCTCTATTTGATATATCACACATTAGTGATGGCACACCAAACCCACTGGCCGACCACGAAAAAGTTGGATTGACGGAATATTAGAAGCACTAGGAAACATAACAGCAGCAGAGGCGAACAGAAGAGCAAAAGGCCGCAAATTATATCTCCCCTAGACGCTGAAAGACAAACGAGGAAGAAAAGAGAAGAGAAAGAAGAGGATTACATTTAGATGGTTTCATTACCAGGCTACTGCAAGCTGGTGACTCCTAACAGTCTATGCTTTCTTTGTTGTGTTTCTTATAGGGGCTGATTCAGTCACACGCCGGTACCGAGTATTCATGCTTGGGATGGCTTTCATTTGTTGATGTCATGTCTTTGCTGTATAATTAAGATCACTATACTTGGAGTAATATGAATTTGTTGATGTCATGTCTTTGCTGTATAATCAACATCGCTATACTTGGAGTAATATCCATTTGTTGATGTCATGTCTTTGCGGTATAATTAAGATCACTATACTTGGAGTAATGTCCGTTTGTTGATGTCATGTTTTTGCTGTATAATTAAGATCACTATACTTGGAGTAATGTCCATTTGTTGATGTCATGTCTTTGTGGTATAATTAAGATCACTATACTTGGAGTAATGTCCATTTGTTGATGTCATGTCTTTGCTGTATAATTAAGATCACTATACTTGGAGTAATGTCCATTTGTTGATGTCATGTCTTTGTGGTATAATTAAGATCACAATACTTAGAGTAATGTCCATTTGTTGATGTCATGTTTTGCTATATAATTAAGATCGCTATACTTGGAGTAGAGTTCTTAAATGTTATGTAGAGCTAGTCGTAACATATGGATGCGAATCATGGACAATAGAACAACAGAGAAGAAAATCACTGGAGTCTGTAGAAATGTGGTTTTACAGAAGAATGTTGAGAGTACCATGGACAGCTAAGAAGAGTAATGAAAATGTTCTGAGAGAGGTCAAAGTAAAAAGATAGTGAATTTCCAATATTAGGAAGAAACAATCATCATTTTTTGGCCATGTAATAAGAAGAGAACAACTGGAATATATTGTAACAACTGGAAAAATTGAGGGCCGAAGAGATAGAGGGAAGCAAAGAGAAAAAATAACAGACAGCTTAATTAATTAAGAGAGATGGCTTGGCAGAAGGTCAACAACAGAAATGATAAATAGCTGTCAAGATCGAAAGTTGTGGAGAAACATGATCACCTACGCCAATAGGCCCGGTACTTGATGATGATGATACATGGAGTAATGTCTATTTGTTGATGTCTTGTCTTTGCTGTATAATTACGATCACTATACTCGGACCATGTCCATCTCATTACTGATCTTGCTGCGAGATCTTTTTGCAGTGCACGAGCAACGTAGAACCGGCAAAGACTCAGACATTTAAGAAATCAGAGTGCATTTTTGTCCTTTGGTGTCTTGACAAACAGTTGGTAGCAAGCAATCATGATTATTTAAATGACATCTTGTAAAAAAAATAATATGAACTTTACTTTTTTTTCTAATCTGACATGAGCAGATGCTTACAGTTTATTGCTGTCCTTATTTAACTGCTGAGGGTTGCCAACGTAATTAACCTGAATACGGAGTGCCCTGTTATCCGTTGTCTTGCCTCCAATAAGGGTGGTTGCTCGATCTCACGTGCACTGATATCAATATCATCATCATCAAGTGCCGTCTCCGCAACGAAGGTTGGCTACCATGGAGCGCCATTCTGCTCTGTCTCTTGCTTTGATGGTGCAGGCTGTCATAGGTGATTTGTCCATCTTTTGATGTTACTCGTCCATGTGAGTCTTGGTCTGCCTCTGCCTCTTTTACCTTGTATTTTCCCCTCCAGGATTACTCTTAGTAGGCTGTTGTGTCTTTTAACATGGCCCAAAAATCACATATCTTGTTTGAATTGTGTTTAGTAGTTCTCTTTTCATTTGTAGTTGTTTTAATACTTCATCGTTTGTTTTCTTTTCCTTCCATCCAATTCTTCCTATTCTTCTTTATATCCACATTTCAAAGGCTTCAATTCTCTGTTCTGTTTTTTTGTCTAATGTCCATGTTTCTGCACCATATAGGAATATTGAGAAGATGTAACATTTTGCTATTCTTAGTTTTAGCCCTGGTGTTACTTGTTTTGATGTTAGTATGTTCTTCATGGCATTAAAGTTACTTGTTGCTATTCCTATTCTTTTGTTTATTTCATTTGTACATTTTCCATCACTGGTTATAGTATGTCCAATGTAGTTGTAGTTCTGAACTGTCTCCAGGTCTATTTCTTTCAATTTTGATATCAATAATCACTGTATAAAAAACCTGGTCGCTCTAGCGTGGTCGGAATCATGCACTCATTCATAGTGAGACTACTTCCTTATCTCACTGCTACAGCGATCCCATTTCTTAATCGGTTTTGGTAGAATTCTTCATCATAACATGTCTTGCATGTAGTGATCATGTATCCACACAGCTTTCTATTTTCACAATTTTTATTAATTCTATTGTAGACTTTCTGTCAATCTATTCTCATGAACTGATTTGTATCTTTTCCCACTGCTTCGCTTTTTTTTATTCTTTTATTGAATTGTTTCCTATTATTACTGTACACATGTATTTCAATTGTTTCCCTTTTGTTACTGTATATTTCAATTGTTTCCCTTTTGTTACTGTATATTTCAAGTGTTTCCTTCTTATAACTTTATCAACTATAGCTCGTTTCAAATCACGTGCCCAACTTCAAAACGCTATTACTCAGTAACCGTTTGTTAAAAACTGTTGAAATTTTCCAAATGTTATTAGAATGCAAAAGACCCTTTAAATGTATATTTAACAAATATCTTGCAGCTGCAGTTTTCTTAAAGCGGCGAATTTCTTTGATGTTTGTCAAAATTGTAAATTGTGAACCCCTATATAATAGAAATTACCATAGTTGCTGGTCTATGATTAATTTTCACTAGGTAAAGGCGTGGCCGTAATGGGGAAATAACCTAATAAGACAAAACACCAGGAGAATTATTGTCTTCTCAGTTCGAGGACGGACGATAATATCAAGGTATACCTGTATGTCCAATTTTCATAGTTGTGTGGTCCCGATAAGGACCGTTTGTTGAACTAATTTAAGGTAATATAGGGGCCAACATTGTGGGGGCTATATACTTTCATTCTGAATCAGACGAGTCTAAAAGATTAATAACTGTTTGGGGTTGAACATTCCACAAACCATCATTTTTTCCAATATTCCTCTTCCTGTTTTAAGACGTGGTCTTCACATTTAGCCCAATAATCTTTGTCTATATTTAATAAAGCGAGATTAGCAAGAGTCTTTACATCGCATATTTTGAATGTTGTATTTTCATCTGCCACTTGTCCTTTTAATTTTGCCCATATTAGTTCTATTGGATTTAAATGAGCATGGTAAGGTGGCAGCCTCAAACTTATATGACCGTGCTCTTGGATAATCTTATCTATTTGAAAAATCTTTGTCCTTTGTTTTTGCTTTACTAGAGATAGTAATTCAGGTTTTAAGTACATGTTATTAAATTGTATGTGCTCCTTTGTGAGCCATATCTTAATAGCATCTTTTGTACTGGATGACGTCGGGACTTTATCTTCAAGTGCAACAATGTTGTGGTACGCTGCATTGTCCATTATTAGGCAAGATGGTCGATCTAGTGATGGGAGAACAGAATTTTCAATCCAATGTCTAAATATGTGACCATTCATCTCAGAGTGATAATCCCGATTGTCTATGGATTTTGAAAGAAAAATGAGCTCTGCATTCTGTATTAGTCCATGTTGTCGACTACCTGCATGAGCAATTATCAAGCGCTGTCCTTTGCTGCTAGGTGTTAATCTCTTAATCTTTCCATCTGATGACTGCCATTCCCTTTGGTTAGTGTGGTGAGCATTGATCCATGTTTCATCCAAGTACACAATATCATAACCTTGCTTGCGCACCTCTTTTACTTCACGTAAGTACTTGCTTCTCATGACTACTATATGTGGCTTCTCACAGATGATGTTTCGTCCATTGGAATACTTTCTGAATGTAAAGCCTGCAGCTCTCACATTCCTCCATAATGTAGACTTTGATATTTCAATACTGTTATTCTTTTTCAGCGATACTTTTAATGTTCCTATTGTAACAGTTTCATTCATACCCAACATTTTGCGAATTTCACTTCTAATAAGTTCACTGTCGAAATTATCCAACATTTTTGCTCTTCCTTGTGATTTTGTATATTTTGAACATTGACGGTCACGTGCTTGAATCCAGCGATTAAATGACCGTTTAGGTAAATCCAAAATGTGTCTTGTCCTATTCTCAGGGTTTTCTAAAGAATGAAATAATCTTCCTCGTTTAGCTTCTTTGCAAAAATAGTCATACATTTTTATTGCGATGTTTTGTAAACTGCAGAATTTCATTTTAAGACTCATGATAAATGTTATCGTTCCACGTCTTCACCTATGAATGAACGGAAATGGAACACACAATTTCTCGTGTTTTTTACAAGTGTCTAATTGTGTCAAAAAACCAAGGTAAAATCGTGCAAACACGTCAGTTTTACCGTGTATGGATTTTTACTCGCTAATTTTAACTTAAAATACTGTAAACATTAAGTTTTGACTACATCAATGGGTCGTTATAAATTTATATAAATCAAATAAGCAACAATAATAACCAAATGTTTTTTTTAAATGAAATTAATTCCCTGTTGGGTTCTAATCCTTATAACTTTACATGCAAATTTGAACAACTTACAACAAGCAGTTAAAAAGCTATCGATTTTAAAAGTTGGGCACGAGTTATGAAACAAGCTATAATGATGTGTGTCTCCTGATATTGACAACCAGCTTTCATTTACGTGTTTGCCTCATTTAGAACAAGTTAATTGCTCCTTTTAGCTGTCCATAGATTCTCAATTTTCTTCTGTAAAACCACATTTATGTATTCTTCGATGATTTTTTTGGTCTACTGTCAAATGTCCATAATTCGCATCCATTCGTCTAATTAATATTGCAGTGATGTCTGCAATATGTGCCATTTTGGCACGCAAGATCTCTGTTTTTGAGATTGTGGTTCTGCCCTATGTGCCGTCTTCGGCTCGAAAGAACAATAGATAGATAGAATCAATTTGAGATGACTGACAGCGCTGGTGTTCCATGGGTATTACGCTTTGTTGTGATATTCATGACGCTGGAAGTGGAGAAAGCTATGATAAGCCACTGCCAAATGTATATTGATAAGATCATGCACCTGCTGTTAACTATCGGATGACAAGTCGTGAAATACACATGTGCCATTTTTCTGCTTTACAATTGAAACCTTTCCTAGTAATTATCTCCTATTTTTCTTTAACGATGTTAAGATTGCCAGTAAAATAGAAAGAAAATCTTCACATGAACTAACATAGAGAAGAAATACTCACAGATAATGTGCCAGCCAGTTTTGATTACAAATATTTGAAGAAAATATAATCGAATAACATCTTCTGAACAAAAATATTTCGAAAGCAAAACAATTTGGCACATAAAAAGTCCCACTCCACGTTCGATTATTTCTGTAATTTTCAGGGCAAGGGAGGAACTGTTAACTTGAATCAAACATACCATAATTGATTGGGAATTTCGTATTAAACGAGCCAGACAACTACTGCAGATCCATTGTCCCGTTCGGCCCCCAGTGGTTGGAATGGCTGACAAAGGGGAATAACACTGGTGGTTCCAAGGGCTGCCGTGCCTGACTCCAATGATTTCATCTAGTCTGTAGACGCCTATTGTGTCGACTATTAATGTCCCAGAATTTTAAGACAGTTGAGACAGAGTGGCTAATTCAGCACGGAGACTATGAGACACACAACAGGCATCGCTGTAAATGTTAGAGCACTTTTTTACTGAGCCAGGATAATGCGCTAACTAAAAAGAAATCAACAAAAAGAAAGGAAGTTAAAAATAACAAGGAATGAAAAACGAGTACGGTAATTTACATTTATACGAACGAAGAAGCAACAAAGCATATTTGAATAACAGATTTCTGAATAGTTTCGAATAATAAAATATATCTTGTGGTTTGCTAACGTAAAGATCACTTGCAATATATTATTTATGTGTTTAATTCTATGTCATTCTTCCTTTCCTATGTCCATTTGTATGTTATGTTTACACGCACTTTAAAGGAGAAGTACAAATGTATATGAAGATAAAAATGTTATAGTGGGACTGTTAGGACAATTTCATGTTCACACAACAACGGAACACACGCAAAGATAACTTCATTCATTTTCAGTAATAATGTTTTTTTTTTCATTTTCAGATATACTATAATCAAATCTCTATATATAGGGTGTCAGTAATAGAAAGTACCCCTTTCTTTTTGTCCCCTATCTTACCAGTGTGTGCAGTGACTTGTAAGAAGCGCCGATTGTAACTGAAGCATACAAGTTGAAATACCAGCTCTACGCGGACACACAGATTTGGATGGAGCTGAGAGATCGGAACAATGAGGCCTTTGTTGCCGTTACAAGAGACATGTTGTGTCGAGTATGGTAGGAAGTGGGCTCATCATCAACATTGACTACCGTCTTCGCATCGACGACTGCCAACCATGGAGCGCCATTCCGCTCTGTCACTAGCTTTGATGGTGCAGGTTGTCATAGGATACTTGTTCATCTTTTGATGTTACTCGTCCATGTTAGTCTTGGATTTCCTCTACCTCTTTTACCTAGTATTTTCCCTTCCAAGATTACTTTAGTAGGCTGTTGTGTCTTTTAACATGCCCCAAAAATCTAATTTGTTTTGTTCTAATTATGTAGTTCTCTTTTCATTTTTATTTGTTTTAAGACCCCATTGTTTATTTTCTTTTTTTTTCCATCCAACACTTCATATGCTTCTATAAATCCACATTTCAAAGGCTTCAATTTTTTTTCTATTTTATGTCCGTGTTTCTGCACCGTACAGGAATATTGAGAAGATACAATATTTTGCTATTCTTAGTTTTAGCCCTGGTGTTATTTTTTTTTAAGTTAGTATGCTTATCACGACATTAAAATTACTTTTTGCCATTGCTGTTCTTTTGTTTATTTTAGTTTTCCATTTTCCATCACAGGTTACAGTATGTCCCAGGTAATTGTAGTTCCGAACTGTCTCCAAGCCTATTCTTTCAACTTTGATATCCACGTATAGGTTTTGAGTATTATCTTAAGCGTAATTATTGTATATCTTTAGGATTTTCTGCTAGTTATGCAGTATCATCAGCATATCTTATGTTATTGATTATTTTTCCATTAATGTTCAGGCCTGGCATCTCTATGATGTTTTTAAAGATTTGCTCAGTGTATAGATTGAACCAGCTTGGCGATAGGATGCATCCCTGCCTTACTCCTCTTTTTATTTTAATAAGTGTAGAGTTCTCTTTGTTATATTTTATTATTGTTTTGTCCCAATATAAATTACATATTAGTCGTATGTCTGTGTCATCTAGATGTATATCTTTTAGGCAGTCTATAAGATGTTTATTGTGTATTCTATCAAAAGCTTTTATGTAGTCTATGAAACAGGCATATATTAGTTTGTTTACTTCTGTGTACTTTTCATTTAATGACCTCATGCAGAATATGCCTAATTTATTGTATCACTGTTTTTCCTAAATTCAAATTGTTGTTCTAATTCCATATTGATTTTATTCTGAATCCATTCTTGTATAACTTTTAGCAATATTTTTGTAACATGGCTCATTAGGCTTATTGTTCTATCATTACTGCATTCAGCTGTACCATTACTTTTAGGCAATACATTGAAAGTTTATGTTTTTAGTTCATTTGGTATGAATCTTGTTAGGTATATGTCGTTGCATATGTCTGTGATTAATTCAATGCCAAAATCTTCTAGTGCTTTTATCATCTTTATTTATATGTTTTCAGATCCTGCAGATTTTCCTGTTTTTCATTGTTTGTATAGCTTTTCCACTTCGATTGTAAGATTTTATAGCCTGAAGTACAGTTTATAGTTGGTTTCTTTTCCTTTTCGTCATAAAATAAGTATGTTATATACTCCTGCTATCTATTCATTATGTCTTTGCTTTCTGTTAGCACTTTCTTTTTTTGTATGCAATACATCAGCTTTCTGTGGCTGTTTTTTTATACTTGTCGTTCTCTTTATTTCTGTGTTCATCGCTCTTAAATCTTGTGTATTTTCCAAAGTTTCGATTTCTAGACATCTTTGGCTGAGCCAGTGTTCTTTTGCCTTTTTGCACCATTTTGCGCATTTCATTATCCATTTTGTTGCATTTGTTTAGTGTACTTCACCTTTCTTCTTTTTTTCCACTTTTTCCAGTTATCCATTTTTGCTTCTTCTGTTCTTTTCCATTCTCTGTAACGTTTAAGTTCTTTTAGTCTTTTCTTTATGCATTGCCATTTCGCTGTAACTTTTTCATCAGGATTTTATCTTCTGTACTGCTCAATGTCTTCTTCTAGCAGCTTCTAATAAGTGTTCTTTACTTGTGTTACGCAAGTATCTTTAACATCTTTTTTTCATTTAAACCTGTTATGTTTAGTAGCATTGTTAATGAATTAGTTTTTATTTTGTTTCTTTTTAGTTTGGCTTTGATTTTGATCATTACAGAATTGTGATCTTAGTTAATATCTGCTTCTGGATAGGTTCTTGCTTTCTTCTTTTTTTTTTTTTTTGGTCAAACTAAAGAGAAACAAACTATACGAAGTAAACTATACGAACCCATCTTTTATCATTATGTAGTCTTTGATTCTTCTTCTTATCTCCAGGGCCTTTCCATTTGTATAGTTTCCTTTTCTCTTGCTCAAAGTAGGTGTTACATATTATCAGCCCGTTTTATTCACAACATTGTATTATTCCTTCTCCTCTTTAATTGTGTTTTTCTAAACCGTGATTTTCTGTTATGGTCTTATATCTACCTTTTCCAACTTTAGTATTCATATAACCTATTACAATGAAGTGTCTGAAGATTTCACTTGCTTCATAACTTTATTTAGGCAACCATAGTATGTCTTTATTTTTTCATCTGTATAGGTGTGTCTATGACAACCTGCACCATCAAAACAAGAGACAGAGCAGAATGGCGCTCCTTGGTAGCCAACCTTCGTTGCGGAGACGGCACTCGATGATGATGATAGGTGCGTATGTCTGTATTATTGCTATATCGAATGGAAATGAACTATCGAACAGATACCTGCCGTGTCTCATAGGGCGCCAACATTGAATCTTTGTAACGTGGGATAAAAGACATTGAGATATCATATTACCTTTGGTATAAAAAGTATCCTCTTATAACAAAAGCAGGGTTGACAATAATTTATCGAAAAGGGACATTCTCTTTTGGACAGACTGTAGTTTGCATTTGTTTAAACTACATCACATATGTTGTTTCTTGTAATCATTGTTGAAACTGAAGGCCTACAGAGTCAACGTCCTCTTTATTTGGTGTTATTCCAACCTAAAGCTGTAACTATATAATCTTTGTTGACAAAAAAATCATCTCGTAGCTATAATTATTGCTTGTCATCCGTACCGTCAGCTGTACAGCAGCCTCACATTTGTATGCCTGTATTACGCTTGTCGTTTGCTTGCTATTTGAGATACTATGTGCTTTACGTAAGGAGTTCCTTCAGCTCTTTATCAAATACTTCACTGAGATGTCAAATGTTTTCCAGATTTTATTTGCTTCTTCCTCAAATGTTTTCTCTCTCTCTCTGCGATCAGGACTCAATCAGAGTAGGATTTCAGACTCTCACATGAAGTCAGCTGTCTGTTTAAGTGAATTGATCAACCCCACAGACAGAACATCACAATTAGAGTCTGCCAGATCCACTCTGATTGAACACCCGTTAAAACGTGGCACTGTGTTCTGCGCCAGTGGCCCAGTGCATCCGATTTCAGCCAGCATTTTATTCAGGTGTGCTTTCCTTAGCCTTTGATTGTCTCCAATCTTCCTGCAAGGCAGCAGATTGTCTCTTCTGTGGGGAGATTCTGCCCTTAGATGGTCGGCCCTCCCAGGTTTACGAGCACCATCTGCCCGAGTCTAAATATTTTTTAAAAAGGAGTCAAATAGTAGGAAAGGGCAGGTGTCTACTGCAAGCTGAAATATATGATTCTTCACCCAGGTACATCCAACACGGCATTTAATTGTTGTGTACCAACTTTGTTCATCATTCTTCATCCAGGTACATCCAACACGGCATTTAATTGTTGTGTACCAACTTTGTTCATCATTCTTCATCCAGGTACATCCAACACGGCATTTAATTGTTGTGTACCAACTTTGTTCATCATTCTTCATCCAGGTACATCCAACACGGCATTTAATTGTTGTGTACCAACTTTGTTCATCATTCTTCATCCAGGTACATCCAACACGACATTTAATTGTTGTGTACCAACTTTGTTCATCATTCTTCATCCAGGTACATTCAACGCGGCATTTAATTGTTGTGTACCAACTTTGTTCATCATTCCAAGATAAATAAAAGATCTACTAAACCCACTTCAAAAAAGAAAAATGAGATTTTTGGGGGCAGGTTAAAAGACAGAGCAGCCAAATAAAAGTAATCTTGAAAGGGAAAATACTAGGTAAAAGAGGCAGAGCCAGACCACTATTAACATGGAACAGTAACATTAAAAGATAGACAAGTCAGCCTATGACAACCTACACCATCAAAGCAAGAGGCAGCAGAGAGGAATGGCGCTATAATGTAGTCATTCTTCGATGCGGAGACGGCACTCAGTGAATGAAGATACCTACTTTCTTGGTTGGGTTAGTTTGTTTCTAGGGCGTTACCACGTGAATGTTGAGCAGGATCTTGATCAGCTCTGGTTCAATAATCGTGACTTCAGCAAAAATTGATGGTTTGCTGCCAGCTTTCAGTTCATGCACATTCATCAGCATCATCAAGTACCATGCTGGCGGGCGTATGTGATCACACAACTTTCCCACAACTTTCGATCTCGACAGTTATTTATCATTTCTGTTGTTGACCTTCTGCCAAGCCATTCTCTATCTGGTTTCTTTTCTCTTCGCTTCCCTTTATCTCGTTGTCCCTCAATTTTCCCATTTGTCAGAATATGTCTCAACTGTTCCTTTCTCCTTACATGGCGATACAAATATTGTTTCTGCTTAATATTGGAAATTAGCCCTTACTTTTGCTCTGGCCTTTTTCAGAACTTTTTTATTTCTCTTCTTAGCTGTCTATGATATTCTTCAAAATTATTTCGTAAAATCACATTTCTGCAGCCTCCAGTTATTTTTTTGTCTCTTGTCCTATTGTTCATGATTCACATCCATAAGTTAAGACTGGCTCTACATAACATTTAAGAACTCATTTTCTTGTTTCTATTGTCAAAAATGAATCTCACAGTGTCTTCCTCATTTTTTTGGAAATCTGCTTTTGCTTGAGCCATTCTGCATCTCACCTCTTTTGTACATCTACCATCTGAGGTTAACACTGTTCCCATATATTTAAATTCATTTACCTGTTTTAATAGTGTTCCACCTGTCTTTATTCATGCACGTTGCGTTATCTTATATCTGCAAACTGTAATAAAGTCCCTCTGGCTGTCAACAAGCTTCCTATACCGCCATTGATTTCCAATGACACGTTTGTAAACGTACAGATTTGATGTGGGCAAACATTGGCGATGTGTCTTTATCGTTGCCGCTGATTTATTTCACAGACATTTCTTTTCATTTATTTCTTGATTTAAAATAAAAGTGACAGAAAATAAGAATGATATACCTCCTCATGTTTCATGGCTTTTAGCGAAATTACTGCTCGAAACTTCGTGAACATTGACTTATGCTTATAGTGTGGACAGAATTACGCCTGTGGTGTATTTTTAATATCAGAACACCTGGTACCCATTTATGGCTTGATGAATCTATAAGTGGTCGATAAGTACCAAGACTTACTTCATGACTATAGAAGTCAGACCTGAATTCGTGACCTCAGTAGGTCAAGCCTGACCTCTTGACCTCGGTAGTTTATGCATGATCTCATGACCTCGGTAGTTTATGCAAGATCTCATGACCTCGGTAGTTTATGCATGACCTCATGATGACCTCGGCAGTTTATGCATGATCTTATGACCTCGGTAATTTATGCATGACCTCGGTAGTTTATACATGATCCCATGACCTAGGTAGTTTATGCATGATCTCATGACCTCGGCAGTGTATACTTGATCTCATGACCTCGGTAGTTTATGCATGATCTCACGACCTCGGTAGTTTATGCATGATCTCATGACCTCGGCAGTTTATACTTGATCTCATGACCTCGGTAGTTTATGCATGATCTCATGACCTCGGCAGTTTATACTTGATCTCATGACCTCGGTAGTTTATGCATGATCTCATGACCTCGGCAGTGTATACTTGATCTCATGACTTCGGTAGTTTATGCATAATCTCACGACCTCGGTAGTTTATGCATGATCTCATGACCTCGGCAGTTTATACTTGATCTCATGACCTCGGCAGTTTATACTTGATCTCATGACCTCGGTAGTTTATGCATGATCTCACGACCTCGGTAGTTTATGCATGATCTCATGACCTCAGCAAATTAAGCCTGACCTAATGACTCCTGTAGACAACTGACTACTCTTTGTTCTAACACAACTGCCTATGTCTACAACAATTACTCCCAACGAGCTGCCAAACAGCTTTGCATGAAGAATTTCGTCAACAGTATTAGACACCTTGAGTTCATGAATCGCCAATACTGTGCATGTTCAACTGTCATGTAATTATACTCATAACATTGTTCAACCCAATGTCCAAGTTGCAGGAATCACAGCAACTGATTCACCATCTATCAAATCTGTCTCTTGGGGAAAGTCGGGACTTCACTTTATGTCGAATAACAACAATACGCTATTGAAACAAAGAGAAAAATATGCACATTTTGTGAAGGAAGGCTTTATTGTAGAACTAAATAGTAAACGATAGACGAGAAGGTGAGCCTTAGAAAGAATTTAATAGGAATCATTTAATTGTTAGACAACTACAAGACCAGCGCTTCTCAAACTGTGGCCCCCCCCCTTTTTCCACTAAGTATCCCACGGTGCAGTCACAGAGGGTCCGTTAAGGCTTGAAGAGGAGTATGGTATTTTGTACATAAATGGAAAGAGAGAATGAATGAAAGCACAAAAGAGAATAAATCATAAACAGAAGATATCTTGAGTTGAAGGTGAATCCTGAGTGTCCGCGACTACAAAATGTATTTAATGGGGGTCCACGGTAAATACTACTAGTGTAAAGAAAACACGAATGATGAACCATCTATTAGAACAAAGGAAATCAGTGTTCTGAAGTCTGATTGTGAATCTAAATACTGGAACGAGAAAATATCTAACGATAAACAAAATATCACGCCAGTGAGCAATGTTAGTAGGGAACCATTAATTATACAAAAAAAAGAGCAATCAACTTTTCAAAAGACGACACATAAACAAGAACAAGCAACATCTTTAAGGGTGTGCAGCAGCACTGAATCAATTTTCCAAATAGTAAACCCAAGGATGAGAAAGACGTAGATTTTTGTATAAATTCTCTGCAACAAGAAGAATGTTAACCTCAGACAGTGAGTGATCAATCTAGTGGACGGCAGAAGCATTCTCGTGGTATATCATCTTTAGAAAAAATAGAATACCGACTGTGGTTTTATTAATGTCTACTTTCTGTGTCATTGCCCACGAGTTTTGTGGGCCCTCATTTTAAAGCTAGCCTCGACCTCTGGCTCGAGCAATACTCTCTAGACCACGCCGGCGGCTAATCGTTCTTCCTGGTTATACAAATACACCGCCTCGCATAATTAAGTCAGGATAAGCTATGTCCCTGAATAAAGGTCTACAGAAAGGGGTCGCTGAGAGGAACAAACACGGATAGATAGAAAGAAATTATTTTTGTGAAGAAAGAATTGAATTGAATAAATATAAGGACTAAAGAACTGAATAAGACCAATTTGGTCTTACTGATAAGAACGCCCATGAAGCTATGGTTTGTAAAGGAAATTGGATCGAATAAGAACAATTTGGTCTTATGAGATATAACAGCGCTCATGACATTTTGGCTTGTAAAGGAAATTGGGCCGAAAAAGAACAATTTGGTCTTATAGATAGAAAAGCGCTCATGACGTTATGGTTTCTAAAAGAAAAAAAAAGAAAATGAGAGAAGCTAAATCTACAGTGCTCGGTAGAAGACAACACGTAAAAAGATACTAGCAAGATGATATGAAAGTTAACTACTAGAAATAGTTAAAACACCACATTGAGTAGCTAAACACAGTTAGAGGACTTGAAAGTTAACAACTAAAACAGATAAAGCAACACATTGAGTTGCAAAACACAGCAAGATGAAATGATAGTTAACAACTAGAAACAGAAACAACACGTTGAGTGCTAAACACAGCAAGATGAAATGAAAGTTAACAACTAGAAACAGATAAAACAACACATTGAGTGCTAAACACAGCAAGATGACATGAAAGTTAACAACTAAAAACAGATAAAACAACACATTGAGTGCTAAACACAGCAAGATGAAATGATAGTTAACAACTAGAAACAGATAAAACAACACATTGAGTGCTAAACACAGCAAGATGAAATGATAGTTAACAACTAAAAACAGATAAAACAACACATTGAGTGCTAAACACAGCAAGATCACATGAAAGTTAACAACTAAAAACTGGTACAACACCACATTGAGTGCTAAACACAGCAAGATGACATGACAGTTAACAACTAAAGACAGATACAACACCACATTGAGTGCTAAACACAGCAAGATCACATGAAAGTTAACAACTAAAGACAGATACAACACCACATTGAGTGCTAAACACAGCAAGATGACATGAAAGTTAACAACTAGAAACAGATAATATTAATGTTAACCTGTAGGTGCATATAATAAGATATAGTTTAGTTTAGTCAACGTATCTTCCTCAATGCACTCGTCCATAAATCCTGAGATCTCCATCATACAGTTCGTTCAGAAATTTGTGCCCACAGTTTATCAAGTATCTCGGAAACTGATGAATTTCTGCAATTCTTTTTCATGAAATCTGATTTTTTCACCAACCATAAGTCTGATTTTTTTCCCTAATGTCATGCATCTAGGAAAGATTTTTGCTTCTCTGAGGTATATAAAAATATGATTTTCTTGGTTGTCCTAATTTTTAGGATTTTATAATACCCATATTTGTTGCAATCAACTCACCGTTTAAAAGGGCAAATTTCACGTGCTCCCCACACAATCCAAGCACCATCTCACACTCACTGAACCGTCACTTGTAAGACGCAATTCACTGAGATATTGATTAGAAAATTAACATAATTTACAGTAAAATCTAATGATTAGAGCACACGGTTTGATATTTTCATATAATTATATAACAAAAAACGATTTGTGCAAAATTTAGACTATCTTTGTACTTAAATATTATAAAATCTTAAGGTCGTTGGAAAAAGAAGATTTAATGAAAAAGAATGCAAGAAATTCATCAAACGGTTTCCGAGAAAATTGATAAACTCCTTGGGCACGAATTTCTGAACGAACTATAGTATGTTCCTCAATGTGTGAAGATTGACGAGTATTGTGTTGAGTTGCTATTCTCTAGTGTCTCCCCTCGTAGAGCTCCTTTCTGGCATCTCCAATTTTGAATTTATGCCGTGTAGTCTGGACATCGTTGCAAATTCATGATTATTGATTTAATCATAACCTCGCCCTACATTATGAAGGCATTCAGTGTGTCATAACCATCCTTTGCACGTCCGCCTTCCGCGGCAGCCGTTCCAGCCAGACTGTCAAGTCGTTCACTTCTTTTCAAGCCTGAGTGTCCAGGGACGAAAATGAAAATAGGTCTCAGTCAGTTATGAGTTCTTCAGTGACTTCAACTGCTGCTTTCGAGCCAAGCCTCCTTCGATTTTCATGAGAATGCTCATCCAGTCATTCAGCAAAACATAAACATGAGTAAAAGGTTGTTTCTAGCAAGCCATCGCTTTGATACTGCCTTGATCTACGCGGTCAAACTGCTGGTGGTTATCGCGAAAACACCGCCTTCTGCCTTTACCGTAAAGAGTGCCCCCCGTCACGCCAAGTGACGTATAGGAAATATGGTGTTAGTGACCATAAATTTTACAGACCTTCAGCACATGATTTTTGGGGTAATGTCGTCGGTATTACCCCCGCGCCGCTTTACTTTCCCAGAAAAAAATCCGGTAACCATTAAAGACGGGTTGAACCCGGAAGACGTCGGTTGGGATCGAACCCTACCTCTTGCCCTTTGTAGTCCAGTTCACTAACCACTGAGCTATCGCAGCTCCCTCTGCCTTTACCGTGCGTAGATAAAACGATATGAAAGTCAACAACTAGACGTAAAAGGTAAGATGAAAGTTAACAACTAGACGTTATAGATAAGATGAAAGTTAGCAACTAGACGTTACAGGTAAGATGACAGTTAAACAATTAGACGTGACAGGTAAGATAAAAGTTAATAATTAGACGTGACAAGTAAAATGAAAGTTAACAACTGAACGTTTCAGGTACAATTCAAGTTAAAAACTAGGCGTTATAGGTATGATGAAGGTTAACAATTAGACGTTTCACGTACGATTAAAGTTAAGAACTAGACGTGGCAGGTAAGATGAAAGTTAACAACTAAACGTTATAGGCAAGATGAAAATTTAAAATTAATAACTAGACGTGGCAGGTACGCTGAAAGTTCAAAATTAACAGCTAGACTTTACAGGTAAGATGAAAGTTGAAAATTAATAACTAGACGTGGCAGGTAAGATGAAAGTTAACAACTAGCCATTACAGGTAAAATGAAATTGAACCAGTAAACACATATATTATAAAAAAATAATATATAGATTATTTGGAGAGACAGACATACAAACATAGAGATATATAGACAAACCGACAAACAGAAAGACAGAGGTATACAGACAAATAAATACAAAGAAATACATGCATAGAGAGAGAGATAGATATAGGTAGACAAGATGCAAGAGAGTATAGAAAATATAGATAAACACACTGGGAGACAAACGGACGAACAAACGGTCAGACAGACAACTAGATGGAGAATCAGACGGACGCAGTAAAAATGATAGAACAATGGATAACAAAAGATAACAAAAGATAACAAAAGATTGACAGAAATAGAGACATATACGAAGCGATGGAGGGTGTCCGGTTAGCGCAATCGATAGGCGGTTGGCTTACCACGGCAACAGCCGGGGTTCGTAATCCTGGCGAGGACACCTGGGTTTTACTAATTCCCTAAAAATTAGTAGGAGCCGCGATAGCTCAGTGGTTAGTGAACTGGACTACAAAGGACAAGGGGTAGGGTTCGATCCCAACCGACGGCTTCCGGGTTCACCCAACCTTTAATGGGTACCCGGATTTTTTTCTGGGAAAGTGAAGTGGCACGGGCGTAATACCGACCATATTACCATAAAAATCATGTGTCGAAGGTCTGTAAAATTTATGGTCGCTAACACCATATTCCCTATACGCCACTTGGCGCGACGGGGAACGTTACTTTTTTTTTTAGTATATGTCGGGGGGGGGGGGAAAGGGGGCTTACAATAGAATCAGAGGGATAAAGGCCGCTTGGTCGACGCAGTTGCCACTACACCTGGGATTTTTATTTCACCCCATCTCGATAGATTTAAACAGAAAATGTGTATTGTTATATGTATCATTGGTCATATTGACCGTCCGAGCCAACTTCAGTTTGTTCAGGGCTGCCACAAGGCAGACACCATTGTCACCATTTCTATTTAACGTGTACACAATAACAGTCACGGGACAACAGCTGGATGGTAGGGGAAGAACTATGACTTTTGCTGATGACATGTTGGTATATCAACAGGGAAGAGAGAGAGACAGGAAACCGCCTACACAATGCAAAACGAACTCGATCGCATCTCTTCCTGATGTGGAGTATCAGGAGCCTTGGTTAATCCTAATAAAGTATCAGTTACATGGTTCTCACTTAACAATCATGTATTTAACACGGAAACACTGGTGGTATGAATGGGAACTGATGAAGTGACCAGAGACACGTTGATGACGTACGTAGGGGCTAAGTTATATCGTAGCACGTGTTTTAGGGACCTCGTAGACCATGTGATAACAAAATCCTGCAAAAGTGTTTCCACCTTGAAGGTCATGGCAGCTGCCAACATCGAGCAGGGGATACTTACTCTTCTATTCCAGGGATTAATCCTCGCAACAATCGAGTATGCACTGGCAGTTCTTACAGCCAGTAAAACGCAAATTGACAGGCTGGAGAAAATACAGAATGAAGCCATGCGCATTATCTTGGGGTGTACGAGGGACACCACCTGTTTGGCAATGACGTATTTTCTTGTCTTGGTTGGAAAACCATGGATGACATAATGAAGATCTGGAGGAGCTCAGTGGTTAGTGAACTGGACCACAAATGACAAGAGGTAGGATTCGATCCCAACCGATGGCTTCCGGGTTCAACCAGCATTAAATGAGTACTGGATTTTTTTTGGGAAAGTAAAACGGCAAGGGCGTAATACCGACCAGATTACCCCAAAAATCATGTGCCGAAGGTCTGTAAAATTTATGGTTACTAACACCATATTCACTATACGCCACTTGGCGTGACGGGGGTACTTTACTTTACTTTTTTTAATGACACAGATACGATCACTTTGATGACTTTGAGATAAATGGCGCCCATGTTGGCTTGGACCTTCAGAAAGTGTATAAACTAAACCGCTATTTGGTTATTGTGATAGTCTTTTGTGTCATTTCTTCCATTTATTTAAGCAAACTGAAACAGGGAAGCAATAGTATGGGTTCTCTTTTCAGCGAAATCGTTGCAAACTTCCGCCTATGTAGCCGCATATGGCTTGCACGTTGTTCGATTTTGTTAACGTCATAACCGACGACACACAATGACTGCATGTGTCGCTACATTTTTGCAGAGACTAGTGTAATCGTTTAAACTTTTTCCCTTGTTTTTCTTTGTTCTCACTGTGTTTCCGTTGTTTTATTTGTTCTCACTATTTTTTTTTCTCGAGGGAACTGGAGTGAATATGTAACTGTGCCCTTTCTTTTTAATAATCTACCTCTAGCAACAGAGTCCCCGCTTTGGGGGATTCTGTAACATGAAATTGGACGAACATGAAGAAATCCTGACTGCAATGAAACGTATTCCATCGACAGAATAGAATAGATACATTAATATTAATAAATCAGCAACGCCTAAATATTTTTGATACAAATATCAAACTTGGGTGCAGAGAACGAATATACACAGAATTAAACGGATTTGTGCAAACTAATTTCGTAATTTCCACCTATTCAGAAAACCACAAGCGATATTATCAACGTCGAAAGTTAGTTAAATTAATTGGTTGCTTTACCTGTTAATTGCCAAATTGGTATCCCCACCACGGTTTGTGCTATATAATAGCTCCACTCTCCACACACTGGTTCTGACCACATTCTTATTTGTTCAGTTAGAGTCACTTTACAGCAATACGCATGACCGATTCCAGCACGGATTTAATTAAAAGTTACTTTACCAAAGAATTGTAATTTCCCAACAATTGAAACGTAATGGTTAGTCTAGTTAAATTAGATTGGAGCACAATTTAATGAAATGCAGCTCTTACTGGTTGCACATTGATAGGTTTTGTCTTAGCTCATTGCTCTCGGTGAATACGAGTTTTTGAGTCCTGTTCTGAGTTTGTTTATTTTGTTCACTTGCTCTCGCTGTAGAGTGGCATGGGGAGCATCACATTTCCGGTTTAAGCCAGATCGCAACGGTAGTTTGTTATTGTAGCTATGATGTCAACTATTTCCAATTGTATTGTAACCTGTAGTTGTAATATAGGACATCGCCATTTAGAATGTTTACACTTTGATAATGTCCCCTTGTTGTTTGTTGAAGTCCTCTTGTGTAGAAGCTTCGATCTGCTCAGCCCCCAGTCCTGATTTATCAGGAAAGCTGAGTATAATTTAACTCCTTTCCTAAATCAACAAGAGAAGTGCTTCGGGTTAGTATAGTTATATTTGTTTTTATGCACATTTCCGCTCTCTTTATATAGTTTGTAGCTGTCGCCTTATTGTGACCTTCTATAGCAATATCGTTATCTCCTGTAGCCGTATTATTATTGTTTTTTAGAAGTATCGTTATCTTCTGTGCAGTATTGTTCTCTTCTGTAGCCGTATTGATATCTTCTGTAACTGTATTGTTCTCTTCTGTAGCCGTTTTGTGGTCTTAAGCCGTGTTGTGATCTTCTGTAACCGTATTGAGATTTGTCACTGTCTTGTGATCATTCATAATAATATCGCAATATTCTATCTTAAAATGTAATATTTTGTTGATGTATTTTCATCATCTGTAGTTTAATTTTAGCCGTATGTTGTGACATTGTAATTTCCTGTAACTGTACTGTGATGTTCCGAAGTCGTTCTATGATTTTCTATAGTTGTATGTGATCTCTTACAATTGTATATCTTTTGAAGATACTGTTATCTACTGCAGATATATTATCTTAGGAACTGCGAGACTTCAGTAGTTAATGATCGGGACTACAAAAGAAAAGAGGTTGAGTTCGATTCTGCTCAAGGGCTTCCAAGTTCACCCAGCCTTAAATGGGTACCGATTTTTTTTTTTCTGGAGTGGAAAAGCGGCACGAGCTTAATACTGACCACAATACATCTAACATAATGTGCTGAAGGTCTGTAACAAATATGGACACAATATTTACTAAACACCAACACTGGTGCTCTTTTCTTCATTTTTTCAACAATTGTTGTCTTTCGGGGTTGAATCGTGATCTTTTGTTGTTTAGTTTTTTTGTAGTTTAGTCTTTTGTAGTTTAGTTTTTTTGTAGTTTAGTCTTTTGTAGTTTAGTCTCTTGTAGTTTAGTCTCTTGTAGTTTAGTCTTTTGTAGTTTAGTCTTGCGTAGTTCAGGCTTTTGTGTTTAATCTTTTGTAGTTTAATCTTTTGTAGTTTAGTCTGTCCACTTCTCATTACATGGCCAAAAAATGATGATTGTTTCTTACTTATATTGGATATTAGCTGTTTTTTTTTCATTTTCCCTTTTTTTTGGAGCGTTTTTATTACTCTTTTTAGCTGTCCATAGTATTCTCAACATTCTTGTGAAAAAAGAATATTTATACAGCTAGTAGTGATTTTTTTTGTCTGCTGTCCTATTGTCTATTATTCACATCCATATGTTAAGACTGTCTCTATATACCATTTAAGAAGTCTTTTTCTTGTTTCTATTGTCAAAAATTGCACAGTAACTTCCTCATTTTTAAGAAAGCTGTCTTTGTCTGAGCCATTCTGCATCTCACCTCTGTTTTACATCTACTATCTAAGGCTAACTTTGTTCCCAGATATTTAAATTCAGTTACCTGTTTTAATATTGTTCCACGTGTTTTTATTGTGCATTGCTTTGAAGTTTTTTTCTTTGTTGCTCCCATTACTTCTGTCGTTTTGCTATTGAGGTTGAGTCCTTTATGTTTGCCTTCTTTCACAATAATATAGGTGTTATAATCATCATCATCATGTGCCATACCGGTTGGCGTAGGTGATCATGTCCCTCCACAATCTTCTATCCACAGTGCATCGTATCAGTTCTGTTGTTGACTGTTTTCCATGCCATGACACCAAGCTATCCAGTATTTTCTCTCTCTGTCGTCCGCGATCTCTCTTTCCTTCTATTTTGCCAGTTGTAGCCAAGTATTCCAACTTTCCTCTTCTCATGATGTGCCCGAAAAAATGTTGATTGCATCTTTCTGATGCTTTTTAAGGACTCCCTTTTTGTTTTGGCCTCTTTGAGAACTTCATCATTGGTCTTTTTAGCTGTCCAGGGAACTTTCAACATTCTTCTGAGAAATCCCATCTCTGTGGCCTCTAATCGTCTTTTCATTTGTTTGTCTACTGTCCATGATTCGCTTCCATAGGTCAGAATTGGTTCTATATAGCACCGATGAACTCTCTTTCTTATTTTTATTGACATAGATTTGTTGCATAAGATATTTTTCATTTTCTGAAATGCTATTTTGGCCTGAGCTATTCTGCTTTTTATTTCTGTGGTGCATCTTTCATCTGATGTTATTATTGTGCCCAAGTATTTGACGCGTTGCACTTGTTTCAGACTTGTCTCATTTATTTTTATGCTGCATGGTGGTTATGATTGTTTCTTCGATATAACCATTGCTTTTGTTTTCTTAATATTCAGACTGAGACCTTTCTTGTTGCTTTCTTTTACTATTATGTCTGTCATTTCTTGTAGTTCGTTCTCTGTCTCTGCTATTAAGACTGTGTCATCCGCATATCGCAAATTATTTATGTTGTGACCGTTGACTTCAATTCTTTTTTTGTCAGCTATTGATCTCATAATATATTCGCTGTAAAGTGAAAACAAATCCGGTGACAGAACACAGCCTTGTCTGACTCCTTGTTTTATATATTGGAATTGTCCTGTTTGGTTGTTAATTCGTATAGCTGCTGTTTGTTGCCAGTACATGTTTTTTATAATTCGCAGATCATTGCCATCAATGTTTAATTTCTCCAGCATATTGATTATTTCCACATGCTTTACTTTGTCAAATGCTTTCGTGTAGTATATAAGAGACAATGGCTGCGATCTCCGACTAGTACAGTCACTGCCAATAAGGAAAGGAATGGCAAACTACCTTCTTAAATTGCCTGGACTAATGACAAATCACAACCTTATATTTACGGCTAACGACGTTAATGGGTCATATAATAGGAAATGTTAAATCAACATTTTTGAATGGATCAGCTTCATGGACAACACAGACCAGATATAAGGATATTGCGTGCAATTAATGTGACCTACCTACAGAGGTTGCTTCAGATCAGATGGTCATACAGCATGGGGAATGATGAACTATGGGGAAACAATTAACCATGAAGATGCGATGGGAAAAAGATAATAGGGATGGATAGGACACTCACCGTGATTGTCAACTACAAACTTTTGTTGCCATCATCACTGCATACCGGACAATTCCATAGGTGTCCCGCTATCTTTCTTGAGGAAAAAAAAAATAAAAAGTCCAAGAAGAATCTTGACTCTCGTGCACAAACTCTATTGCACGGTTTCTGATCCACCAACTGTAATCATTGCCAGATAAGCTCTCACCGTGAACCCACAGAGGGAGAGGAAACAGGGAAGGTTTAGGATCGCAAAAAGGCGAAACATAGAGATGGAGATCACGAAGACACAAGACCTGGAGACCCTTAGAGGAGACAGCAAAATAGAAAAAGAATTGGAGAGCTCTACTTGATGGCGTGTCTTCCAATGGATGACAAAAATAAAGACAGGAAGAAAATAGAACTACCACAGACACCAAAAGACGTACTACAGACACCAAGATACTTGCTACTACCACCAAGATACTTGCTACAGACACCAAGAGACGTACTACAGACACCAAGATACTTGCTACTACCACCAAGATACTTGCTACAGACACCAAGAGACGTACTACAGACACCAAGATACTTGCTACTACCACCAAGATACTTGCTACAGACACCAAGAGACGTACTACAGACACCATGATACTTGCTACAGACACCAAGAGACGTACTACAGACACCAAGATACTTGCTACAGACACCAATATACTTGCTACAGACACCAAGATACTTGCTACAGACACCAAGATACTTGCTACCGACACCAAGAGACGTACTACAGACACCAAGAGACGTACTACAGACACCAAGAGACGTATTACAGGCACCAAGAGACGCACTACAGACGTCAAGAGACGTACTACAGACACCAAGAGACGTATTACAGGCACCAAGAGACGCACTACAGACACCAAGAGACGTACTACAGACACCAAGAGACGTACAACAGACACCAAGAGACGTACCACTAACACCAAGAGAAGCACTACAGACACCAAGAGACGTACTACAGACACCAAGAGACGTACAACAGACACCATGAGACGTACCACAGACACAAAGAGACGTGATACAGACACCAAGAGACGTACAACAAACACCAAGAGACGTACTAAAGACACCAAGAGACGTACTACAGACACCAAGAGATGCACTACAGACACCAATAGACGTACCGCAGACACAAAGAGACGTACTACAAACACCAAGAGACGTACTACAGACACCAAGACACGTACTACAGACACTAAGAGACGTACTACAGACACTAAGAAACGTACTACAGACACCAAGAGACGTACCACATACACCAAGACACGTACTACAGACACTAAGAGACGTACTACAGACACTAAGAGACGTACAACAGACACCAAGACACGTACTACAGACACTAAGAGACGTACTACAGACACTAAGAAACGTACTACAGACACCAAGAGACGTACCACAGACACCAAGAGACGTACCACATACACCAAGAGACGTGCTACAGACACCAAGAGACGTGCTACAGACACCAAGAGACGTACTACAGGCACCAAGAGACGTACTGCAGACACCAAGAGACGTACCACAGACACCAAGAGACGTACCACATACACCAAGAGACGTGCTACAGACACCAAGAGACGTGCTACAGACACCAAGAGACGTGCTACAGACACCAAGAGACGTACTACAGACACCAAGAGACGTGCTACAGACACCAAGAAACGCACTAAAGACACCAAGTGACGTACCACTAGCACCAAGAGATGCACTATAGACACCATGAGACGTACCGCAGACACCAAGAGACGTACTAAAGACACCAAGAGACGTACAACAGACGCCAAGAGACGTACAACAAACACCAAGAGACGTACTAAAGACACCAAGAGACGTACCACAAACACCAAGAGACGTGCTACAGACATCAGGAGACGTGCTACATACACCAAGAGACGTACAACAGACACCAACAGACGTACTACAGACACCAAGAGACGTATTACAGGCACCAAGAGACGTATTACAGGCACCAAGAGACGCAATACAGACACCAAGAGACGTACTACAGACACCAAGAGACGTATTACAGGCACCAATAGACGTACTAAAGACACCAAGAGACGTACAACAGACACCAACAGACGTACTACAGACACCAAGAGACGTATTACAGGCACCAAGAGACGCACTACAGACACCAAGAGACGTACTACAGACACCAAGAGACGTATTACAGGCACCAAGAGACGTATTACAGGCACCAAGAGACGCAATACAGACACCAAGAGACGTACTACAAACACCAAGAGACGTATTACAGGCACCAATAGACGTACTACAGACACCAAGAAACGCACTAAATACACCAAGAAACGCACTAAAGACATCAAGAGACGTGCTAAAGATACCAAGAGACGTACAACAGACAACAAGAGACGTACTACAGGCACCAAGAGACGTACTACAGACACCAAGAGACATACCACAGACACCAAGAGATGTACCACATACACCAAGAGACGTGCTACAGACATCAAGAGACGTACAACAGACACCAAGAGACGTACCACTAACACCAAGAGACGCACTACAGACACCAAGAGACGTACCGCAGACACAAAGAGACGTGCTACAGACACCAAGAGACGTACAATAAACACCAAGAGACGTACTAAAGACACCAAGAGACGTACTGCAGACACCAAGAGACGTACCACAGACACAAAGAGACGAACTACAAACACCAAGAGACGTACTACAGACACCAAGAGACGTACTACAGACACTAAGAAACGTACTACAGACACCAAGAGACGTACCACAGACACCAAGAGACGTACCACGTACACCAAGAGACGTGCTACAGTCACCAAGAGACGTACCACATACACCAAGAGACGTGCTACAGACACCAAGAGACGTGCTACAGACACCAAGAGACGTTAAACAGACACCAAGAGACGCACTACAGACACCAAGAGACGTACCACATACACCAAGAGACGTGCTACAGACACCAAGAGACGTACTACAGGCACCAAGAGACGCACTACAGACACCAAGAGACGTTAAACAGACACCAAGAGACGCACTACAGACACCAAGAGACGTACTACAGACACCAATAGACGTACTACAGACACCAAGAAACGCACTAAAGACACCAAGTGACGTACCACTAACACCAAGAGACACACTATAGACACCATGAGACGTACCGCAGACACCAAGAGACGTACTAAAGACACCAAGAGACGTACAACAGACACCAAGAGACGTACTACAGACACCAAGAGACGTACTACAGGCACCAATAGACGTGCTACAGACACCAAGAGACGTACAGCAGACACCAAGAGACGTACAGCAGACACCATGAGACGTACCACAGACACAAAGAGACGTGCTACAGACACCAAGAGACGTACAACAGACACCAAGAGTCGTACTACAGATACCAAGAGACTTACTACAGACACCAAGAGACGTTCAACAGACACCAAGAGACGCACTACAGACACCAATAGACGTACTACAGACACTAAGAGACGCACTACAGGCACCAAGAGACGTACCACAGACACCAAGAGACGTACCACATACACTAAGAGAGGTACCCCAGAAACCAAGAGACGTACCGCAGACACCAAGAGACTTACTACAGACACCAAGAGACGTTCAACAGACACCAAGAGACGCACTACAGACACCAATAGACGTTCTACAGACACTAAGAGACGCACTATAGGCACCAAGAGACGCACTACAGACACTAAGAGACGCACTACAGACACCAAGAGACGCACTACAGACACCAATAGACGTACTACAGACACTAAGAGACGCACTACAGGCACCAAGAGACGTACCGCAGACACCAAGAGACGTACCACATACACTAAGAGAAGTACCCCAGAAACCAAGAGACGTACCACCGGTTAACTACTGGAAAAATTCATGGACGAAGAGATAGAGGGAAGCAAAGAAAAAAAAAATTCCACACACGTTAAGAGAATGGCTTGGCAGAAGGTCAATAACAGAAATGACAAATAACAGTCGAGATCGAAAATTGTGGAAATCATGATCACCTACGCCAGCAGGCCCGGTACTTGATGATGATGATGATGATTACGTGAGTGTCGTTTATCTCTCCCAGAAAGTGTGACCATCAGTTTAGCCTGGGTGAACCAGGAAACCTTTGATTAGGATCGAACCCGACCTCTGGAAATTAATCCAGTTCACTAACCAGTGAGCTACTGAGGCCTCCTGTCGTGTATAAACCTGTACTATAATCAAAGAGTTGCAGTTTAGAGAATCTAGCCTGGAACAAGAAACAGATTTCATCTTATCAATGCAAGCCTGCAGTATTGGTTGCTATCTTTAGAAATAACAACTTTAGCGCAACGAAATAAAAACGTATTCCTGGTCACGCATCATATCACAATTTCGTTAAAAAGTTCGCGGTTTAACCCCAAGAGACATTTCTTCCAGACCAGTTACTGGTCCGTGTTTGTAATAGCCGAACTCTTCCAGTAATTTATAAATATTACCAAATCAACGCTCGACGGATTTATTGACCAGACCGCCATTTTACCGGATGTAGAGACTCTAATACAACGATGTTATTTCCTGTGCGGTGCTGCCCGCGTCCAGTTAGCTTGTCTGATTTACGGCTTCCTAACTACAAAACAAAACATGGAAGACTTTCAATTATTCAATGTTATGCGCCTACTAACGAAGCTGATGATGAAGTTAAGGATGATTTTTATAACCAACTGCAACAACTTATAAACAAAATACCAAAACACGATCTTTTAATTGTAATGGGAGACTTCAACGCCAAAGTAGGACAAGATAACGCAGGAGTGGAACATGTGATGGGGAGAGAAGGCTGTAATACAACAAGTCAGAATGGAGAAAGATTAATAGAATTATGTTTAATAGAAAATTTAGTTATAGGTGGGACATTATTTCCACATAAAAATATCCACAAAACAACATGGATATCTCCTGATGATAGAACATCAAATCAAATTGACCACCTATGTATTAAACAACAATTCAGATCATCATTAATAGATGTAAGAGCATACAGAGGTGCTGATGTTAATAGTGACCACAACCTGTGCATTGGGAAAATAAGATTAAAATTTAGAAACCAACAGAAGAGGTCAATTACACATAAAATTGATAGTCATAAACTGAAAGATGAAGCAATAAAGGAAAAGTTTAACATAGAGCTAAGTAATTGTTATTCAGCACTTGGTGAAATAGACTTAGATATCAATGAAATGTGGGACTCACAGAGCAAAATACTAATGACAGCAGCAGAAGCAAGTGCTGGACTGAAGAAAATGGAAAAACGAGCTTGGATCTCAGACACCACATGGAAATACATCAAAGAAAGAAGAGAAGCGAAGAGAGCCATGACTAATGTAAAGACAGATCTTGGAAAGGTTCTGGCAAAAGCAACATACAAAGAATTAGACAACAAAGTGAAAAGTTCGGCAAGAAGAGATACAAGAGCTTATATAGACAA
Organism: Megaustenia siamemsis; assembly: GCA_032433765.1. NCBI lineage: Eukaryota > Metazoa > Mollusca > Gastropoda > Stylommatophora > Ariophantidae > Megaustenia > Megaustenia siamemsis. Next base: position 182,604,693 of record JAVIAB010000092.1, read on the forward strand.
CTTGGCAGAGAAAGCAGAGACAGCTGCAATTACAGGAGACAGCAGAACTCTTTATACTGTACAAAAGATGCTGACAAACACCTATACATCCAGTGGAACACCAATTCTAGACAAATCTGGATTAATGCTAACAACAAGCGCAGACATAAAAGCCCGTTGGGCGGAACACTTCAAAGAAATTCTTAACCGTCCACTACCTCACAGTTTAATAGATTTTGAAGCTGAAACACCAGCAGCAGAATTAGATGTAAATTTAGATGACTTCACCTTGAGTGAAATAGAAACCACCTTAAAGCTAATGACCAATAACAAGGCTGCTGGAGAGGATAAGTTAACAGCTGAGATCCTCAAGGCAATTGATAGCCATAATTTAATACATCTCCAAAAAATGTTCAACATCATTTGGAAAACAGAGAAGACGCCTCATAAATGGAAAAAAGGAATCATTGTTAAGATCCCAAAAAAGGGCAATCTTAGAGATTGTAACAATTGGAGAGGCGTGACACTTTTGTCAGTTGCCTCAAAATTATTCTGTAAAATCATCCTAAATAGAATAAAGGATTCAATAGATACAGTAATGCGTGAAGAACAGGCTGGGTTTAGAAAAGGGAGAAGCTGTCTTGACCACATTTTCACTCTACGACTTATATTGGAGGAACACATTGAAAAGCAAAAACCTTTTGTACTTAACTTCATCGACTTCAAAAAAGCATTTGATAGTATTCATAGAGATTCTTTGTGGAAAATTCTGAAGCAATATGGCTTACCATCAAAAATCATAAATATTATCAAAGACATGTATGATGGTTACACATGTGCAGTTCGAACAGAGGAAGGACTGAGCGAATGTTTCCCAATAGAAACTGGGGTTAAACAAGGATGTATTTTATCGCCCTTGTTATTTGGAATTGTTATGGACTTCATAATGAAGAAATGCTGCACTGGTAATAAAGGCATCGAATGGATACAAGGAGACCATTTGGAGGACCTCGACTTTGCTGATGACATAGTTCTCATCAGCAATCAGATAAAAACGATGCAGGAAAACACAAATGAACTATCATCAATAGCCAGCAAAATTGGGCTTGAGGTCAATCATGAAAAGACTAAAGTCATGAAAAGTTTAATTCCAACAAGTGACAAAATATACATGGAAAACAAACCAGTAGAAGAGATCGATCACTTCATCTATCTTGGAAGTCACATTGATCGAGAAGGGGATACGAGCAAAGAAATTAGAATCAGACTGGCTAAAGCAGCAATGTCTTTCAGAAGCCTTGAAAAGTTGTGGAAATCAAAACTCATTAGCACAAACACAAAACTTAGGCTATTCAAATCAAATGTACTATCAACCCTTACATATGCGTGTGAAAGCTGGAAAACAACAAGAGATATAGAAACAAAGTTGAACGCATTCGAAAATAAATGTCTAAGGAAAATACTTGGTATAGAATGGAACGAATTCAAAACAAACGAGGAAATTAGAGAAATCGCCAATCAACCACTAATATCTTCAGTAATAAAGAAAAGACGATGGTCATACGTTGGACATGTGATGAGAAGAGATAATAATCGAATAGCAAAGCAAGCCCTCATATGGGAAACAACAGGTAAAAGAAAAAGAGGAAGACCCAGGGAGACACTGAGAAGAACATTGATGAGAGAGGCAAGAGCAGCAGGAATCGGCTCCCTCAATGAGATAGAACTGCTTGCACAGAACAGAGACAGATGGCGAGATTTGATAAAATATCTTTAAAAGAAAACTGCTAGAACAAAAATTCATATAGGAGAAGGTGTATCTTGGTCTACGCCCTATGGGCCGGTTACGGCTCGAAAGGTCAATAGAATAGAACTAACATGGCGTCCGTGGACAACCGCGAAAGTTATTTGAAAGGCAGGATTTATTTCCTGACTGTCGCATCGAAGGTGGCAAGTTAAGCTTTTGTCCCAAACTTCACCGCTGTTCATTCTTCGTGAAGCAGTACCGGAATTTGATTGTCTGCCCTTGACAGCTGTTAATTAACGCCAAAACTATAGATCTCCCCACACCTACTATACCTCACGGTGTAACCTTCACGGTGTAACCTTATTTTTTGCTACCTTGTGATTTACACCACAATCTTGACGCGACGGAGCGCTTTTCTTTGTTGCATTTTATGCGATAAATTAAATTCGATTTTCAATCGACTTTTTTTTCCAAATTAGAACCGCCCTTCAGAATTCGACATGCACTATTCTCTTTTACATCATTATGACTGATTTACTGTGTGTATTTTATATTGACCAAGTTTATTAATGCTTCAACAGTGAAAAAAAAGCCGTTCTATTTTCCCTCGATCGCAGACATAGAAACTCAATTTACTTACTGCTACACTAGATTTACTTGCTCAGCTGTGACAAACAGACGGAATGTAAAAATATTGCAGTTAACAAATTATGTGTTTTTCGAATAAACTAGTATTTTTTTTTTTAATTTTAAATTATTGTGAGAATAACTGGGTAACATAAAAAGTGGGAGTGTTTACACCAGAGTGATCTCCCTTTCTGTAGGAAGGTAATACTTGCAGGAGACCTAACTGAACTCCTTTTGACACAAGGGAGAGGTTTACATAAATTGTCGTTGTAGGGAAAGACAAGTTTCATTAAATTTGTTAGATAACTCATACCAGCTATGGGGAAAGCAGAAAACCGTTTCGTTGAAAGGAATGATTTATGGTGGGTATCCTTTGATTACAATAAAACACATACGGTCAGTTTGGGACAGCAGTGGGTATTGACTAACTCATCACTCATTATCACCAAGATTTATCCTTATAGTCAAACTGGTATCATCATCATCATCATCATCATCAAAAACAACTGATCCTCATCCACATGTTCCCTACCTCTAACAGTCACAATGTTTGAGCAGTAGATTACAGTACACGCTGGATTCACAACTGAGCCTACATATAGATCACAATGTAAGAGAAGTTGGGAGGGGAGATAATACACATATATCAAATAAAGCAACTATTTAATACACTGCGGGCCGCCGGTATAACTACAGAAAACAAAGAAAATCAACATAAAATGGTAATGAGCAGCTAGACTAATAGAAACGAAAATGCAAACTACAAAGTTTCGGTAAAAGCCTTCCTCAGGTACAACAAACACACAGTAAACACACAATTCAGAAGCAGAATAAACAACACAGATCTACAACATGGCGACAAATGTGGTGGTCAAGATTTTTGTAGAGTCTGGTTAAAAGTTGGAAGGGGAGGGGGGTGGGGAGGGGTGGGTGCTGTAGTTGAGTCTGCGTCAAGATGTTGTTCGCCCGTACCGTTACGGGATGTGTGTATTGTTGACCATCCATCGTTGTCTTCCTGGAGTCTCGACGCTAGTTAGCTCTTCTATTGGAGTTATGTCAGGTGGCTAAACTTCTCATATCTTGAGCCTCGACGCTAGTTAGCTCTTGTATAGGAGTTATGTCAGGTGGCTACACTTCTCATATCTTGAACCTCGACGCTAATTAGCTCTTGTATAGGAGTTATGGCAGGTGGCTACACTTCTCATATCTTGAACCTCGACGCTAGTTAGCTCTTCTATAGGAGTTATGACAGGTGGCTACACTTCTCATATCTTGAACCTCGACGCTAATTAGCTCTTGTATAGGAGTTATGGCAGGTGGCTACACTTCTCATATCTTGAGCCTCGACGCTAATTAGCTCTTGTATAGGAGTTATGTCAGGTGGCTACAGTTCTCATATCTTGAGCCTCAACGCTAATTAGCTCTTGTATAGGAGGTATGGCAGGTGGCTACACTTCTCATATCTTGAGTCTCGACGCTAATTAGCTCTTCTATAGGAGTTATGTCAGATGGCTACACTTCTCATATCTTGAATCTCAACGCTAGTTAGCTCTTCTATTGGAATTATGTCAGTTGGCTACACTTCTCATATCTTGAACCTCAACGCTAGTTAGCTCTTCTATTGGAGTTATGTCAGTTGGCTACACTTCTTATATCTTGAATCTCAACGCTAGTTAGCTCTTCCATTGGAGTTATGTCAGGTGGCTACACTTCTCATATCCTGAGCCTCGACGCTAGTTAGCTCTTGTATAGGAGTTATGACAGGTGGATACACTTCTCATATTTTGAGCCTTGACGCTAGTTAGCTCTTGTATAGGAGTTATGACAGGTGGCTACACTCCTCATATCTTGAGCCTCGACGCTAGTTAGCTCTTGTATAGGAGTTATGACAGGTGGCTACACTTCTCATATCTTGAACCGGACGAACTGCTTGCATTTCTCACTGATTCTAGGTGCAGTTCCTATTGTTTTGTAAAGCCATTTATCCAAATATAACTTTTCTAGTGGCATTAATGACCAACCTCGAGCAACTCATCTCGTGTCCTGTATTGTTCATTAGCGTATACACTTCAGTAGTAACAATGACACTGGTAACCGAAGAAATGATAACATTTATCCTTTCTGGTTTCCTGACATTTTAATGCTTGGTTTTATTTTAGCAAATAAAACATGATCTGTCTCTTTATGACAGGCATGACAGACCGGGAGAGATGGAGAGATGGTCTATTCCACTTGATGATGATATGTTTCTGAGTTATGGTTATGGAAGGCCCCGGTATCACTGCAAACAAATTAAAATCCATAATTGCTCAACCGCCCGTGTCAGTGGAATCATCCGAATTACTAACTCATCTCTTTGAAGGATCCAAAACAAAGAAAGGCAGCTGCAGTCCCCATCATAACAACTTCAGCACACGCCAAAAGAGGCACCGAAAGTGAACGCAGCTGAACTGTCCTTCGTCATAAGATATCATCATTCATCGTAAGCAATCGCAATATCGAAAAACGATCCGGATGAAAAACACAACTTTCGGTGTGCACAGAGCACTAAACTCAGTAGCGCCTGCAGCAAGCCGGACTTAGAATATGAGGAAACTGCAACAAGGAACATTTTTCAGACTGAGCCTCAATAGTCTCCTGCCGCTTCTTCGCCATATTGACAGGAAGTTTCTGTGTTGCTCTTTTGGAGTCAAGTTTTAGTTTCTTTTTTATGAGTTTCCCGTTGACGATGAAACTTGTGTTAAATTATTGTTACTTTATTAAACTGTCCAAAATAGAGAGCAGATTTGAAGACAAAAGTAATAAATTAATATTTGTATAGAGGGAAACTTCCGAGACGATAAATCAGCGAATCATTTCAGGGGAAGAGATATGTTTACAGCACTCGGGTACAGATTCACAAATAATCAACAGGAAAAAAAATATAGGCAGTCCGAAACTGGATCAAACCAGCACTCCTCGACACAGCTCCTTGTCACGAGAAACCTGCGCTAGAGCTCACGGTCAAATAAGCAACCTTTATGGTTTGCTTTGTTAATTTTTTTCCCGAGTGTTGTAAACATACCACTTCCCTGGAAATGATTTGCTGATCTTGAAGTAGACCCAGAACGGGAGCATGAAAACAGTAAAAGTATCACAATGATAGAGACTATCAGAAAAAAGATCATTTGAACTTTGTGTCTCCCTGGACCTTAAACAATGTTTAAAGAAATAAAAAAAGAACAATTATATTAAAAGAGAGCTTATTTCTCCAATATGTTTCTTTACTTTAGCATAATTCATTGTTTACATTACTTTTGTCATATTTCACATAAAAAAACATTACATTTATTGTGTTTAGTTTCATTATTTTGTTCTAATTTGTCTTTTTTTGTGTGTTCACACCTGCTTCTTTTCATCTCAAAGTGCTGGGCCGGCTAAGGCTCGAAAGGTCAATAGACAGACAGACAGACAGACAGACAGGCAGGCAGGCAGACAGAGAGACAGACAGATAGATAGATAGATAGATAGATAGATATATAGTTAGATAGATAGATAGATAGATAGATAGATAGATAGATAGATAGATAGATAGATAGATAGATAGATAGATAGATAGATAGATAGATAGATAGATAGATAGATAGATAGATAGATAGATAGATAGATAGATAGATAGATAGATAGATATGTGAATAATATTTATTAGTTAATGCTCGTAACTAATAGACAAAAGACTGGCAAATCTGAGAGTTTATGATGTCAAATGTTCAATTTGAACCAAGCAAGTTTTAAACTTTAATATACAATCTCTTCTAATCACTTTGAATATATGTGAGCCGCGATAGCTCAGTCGTTAGTGAATTGCACTAGAAAGGACTAGAGGTAGGGTTCGATCCTAAACGACGGCTTCCGGGTTAACCCAGCCTTAAAAGAGCACCATATTTTTTTCTGGGAAAGTAAAACGGCACGGGCGTAATACTAACCACATTACCCGAAAAATCATGTGCTAAAGATCTGTAAAAATTATGGTCACAAACACCATATTCCCTATCTGCCACTTGGCGTGACGGGGGTACTTTACCTTTTTTTTCTTTGAATGTATAACAGAAGTAGCGTGTATGTATTTTCTTTACCTGAAAAGACACAAATAAGTAATTCAACTAAAGTTTCAATATAAGTTGCGTGTTAACAATCGTTTCCAAGAAAAGTTGAACTGGTCAGTTCTTGATATACACAAAACTGTTAGAATCTCGCTTTCATTGAAAGTTTGTTGATTACGTCCACATCTATCCCAGATTAGGCCTCCATGAGCGAGGTGTACAACGGAACACCGGAGCCTACATTCACGCTTTCTCTTGCCCGGGGTTGGTGCCCTATTTGCATAAACATCGTCTGTGGGAAGTGAACTACAAGAGATCCGGTCGAATGTGCGTCCTAGCAACACAGGTCATTGCAAACAGAATTTTCTGAAGCAGAAATGTTCGTTATTCTTCAACATAATTCTTTTCACATGTTAAAGCCATGGGGGTAAAAGGGAAAAAAAGCGAGTAGCACTGATATAAAACTATAATAATCAGTTATTATTGTATAAGATGTAAAAAGTTACATTAAACTATTATAGGGTAATAAAAAAATTAGAATGTTATTTTTTGAAACTTTGATAACGTCATTTTTTGGAGAACAATTAGAAGATAAATTCGTCACTTGACACTGGTGAGCTATTTTATTTGTTCCTAAATACAAACTTATGTGAACATAATCTGAGATAAATTAACTGTATATTATAATTAACACAATTTTAGATGGATAAAATATTTATTGAAGTGAACACACGTTGACGTAAACATAGGAACAAATGTGAACAGTAATTTATATCGCAATAAAATAAGTAAATTTATTTCCAGTGCTTATGGCCACTGTTTGTTGCCAGTAGATGTTCTTTTGTTGCCAGTACAAGTTCTTTATTATTCTTATATCTTTGTTGTCGATGTTTATGTCTTCTACAATTTTGATTATTTCTTGGTGCTTTACTTTGTCAAATACCTTGATATAATCTATTAAACATAGGTATAGTTCTGTTTTCACTTCTATGGCTCCTTATACTAGAGATCTTATAATGTATACGGCATTGCTCGTTACTTTACCTCCAACAAAACCAAAGAGATCTCAATCTCGTTGCATCTTTGTTTTAGCCATGCTTCTTTTAATTCATTGCATTTTATTATAATTATTTATTTAATCTGTTATACTCCTCTGTGTTATCCTTATTTCTTCTTCTTGTATCCATTAGCTGTAAAATGTCATCTGTCATCCATTTCTTTCTTGAATTCGTCTCACTGGTAGGATGAACTCTTTTAATGTTTGCTGTACTGATTCTTTTAGCATTTCCCACTGTTCATCAATGTTTTATATCTTCTCTATTTCATTGTACCTGTTCCGAATTGTGATGTTATATTTCTCTTGTAACCTCTTATCTGATCTGAGCAGATCTAAATTTAATTTGATGTTAACTGAGGCTCTTTTTCTGTTTTTAATTTTACTCTTTCTCACAACTGGCACATGATCACTATCGCAATCTTCCCCTGTTTCACACATACCAGATTGTTTCTAAATCTTTCTTCTCTTTGTCGTAGGAGAATGAAATGACGAAAAGACAGGGCCATAATATAAATAGGTGAGTTATAACGGGTGAGTTTTAACGGATGAATCATAAAGGGAGAGTCATTTAGACCATGATGGAGCACACTAAAGAGTACAGAATAGAGAACGCAGATTTAGACAGAGACAGACGAATAGAGAAGCATGATTGTCGAGAAAGACACCGCACTCAGATTTAGATGCAGTCTTAGACAGAGACCGACGAATAGAGAAACATGATTGTCGAGAAATGTTGGAAAGGAAAATACAAAGTAAAAGGGGCAGATGCAGACCAAGATTAACAAGGACGAGTAACATTTAAAGATAGACAAATCAGCCTATGTCAACCTGCACTATCAAAGCAAGAGACAGAGCGGAATGGTGCTCCGTGGTACCCAACCGTGGATCCAGAGACGGCAATCACTGAATGATGATGATGATGATCAAAGCTCATAAAATGGATGCTAAGGTTGATTAAACATATTTAAAATGTTATCTTACATGAAGAAAACGATTCCTTATCTAGCAATTGAGGAGAATGTTAAGAAATTAAGATGAAGATGATTTAAATCACAGGTTTCCCGCCAGTTGTAAGAGCAAACAAGGTGAAGGCCATTCAATCATTAGTCATTAGGACTTTCGGTCAGTATGGCGGATAGGCGACAGGAACCATTGTGGCTCAGTCTGAAAAGTGTTCCTTGTTGCAGTTTCCTCATGTTCCATTTCCGGCTTGCTGTCAGAGCTACTGAGTTTAGTGCTCTGTGCACACCGTGAGCTGTGATTTTCATCCGGATCGTGTTTCGATATTCCGATTGCTTACAATGAATGATGATATCATATCATGATATATATATATTGTACTGGCATGGGCGGTTGAGCAATGGTGGATGTTAATTCGTTTGAAGTGATACCTGGATCTTCGACTAACCATTACCATAAACAAACATTAGTCCCGTAAACTTAGCGAAAACTAAAAAAAAACTCCTGATGAAGTTTTCACAGTTTTCTTTTAAATTTCAGGATTCAGAGCTGCTTTCTGAAACAAGATTAATCCTGCTCATTCTCTGAATTTTGTTATCTCACTTTTTCCTTAGTTGTCCTTGTTCTCTTTTGTCTGTAACTGTGTCCTGTTGAATAGTTTTACCAAGGCCTGTAGAAAGATGATTTGTGAAACCGCGATGGCTTTTATCATTTCTTTGACTCTTCATTAGAAGGTAAATCTTGTCTATCCGAGATGTACTGTGACACTAGGTCTTCTATATCAATATATCCCATCACTGCGATACTAGGTCTTCTTTATCCAAAGGTCTTCTATATCAATAAATGCATTGACTTCAATACTATGTCTTCTATATCAATAGATGCTTTCACTTCAATACTAGATCTTTTATTTCAATAGATGCCTTCACTTCAATACTGGATCTTTTATTTCAATAAATAACGTATATGTATAATGACGTATATGTTTAGTAACGTATATGTTTAATGGCGTATATGTTTAGTAACGTATATGTTTAATGACGTATATGTTTAGTAACGTATATGTTTAATGGCGTATATGTTTAGTAACGTATATGTTTAATGACGTATATGTTTAGTAACGTATATGTTTAATGACGTATATGTTTAGTAACGTATATGTTTTGTGGCGTATATGTTTAGTAACGTATATGTTTAATGACGTATATGTTTAGTAACGTATATGTTTAATGGCGTATATGTTTAGTAACGTATATGTTTAATGACGTATATGTTTAGTAACGTATATGTTTAATGACGTATATGTTTAGTAACGTATATGTTTAGTAACGTATATGTTTTGTAACGTATATGTTTAATGACGTATATGTTTAATGACGTATATGTTTAGTAACGTATATGTTTAGTAACGTATATGTTTAGTAACGTATATGTTTAGTAACGTATATGTTTAATGACGTATATGTTTAGTAACGTATATGTTTAGTAACGTATATGTTTAATGACGTATATGTTAAATGACGTATATGTTCAGTAACGTATATGTTTAGTAACGTATATGTTTAATGATGTATATGTTTAGTAACGTATATGTTTAGTAACGTATATGTTTATTGATGTATATGTTTAGTAACTTATATGTTTTGTAACGTATATTTTTAGTAACGTATATGTTTTATGATGTATATGTTTAGTAACGTATATGTTTAGTAACGTATATGTTTAGTAACGTATATGTTTAATGACGTATATGTTTAATGACGTGTATGTTTTGTAACGTATATGTTTAGTAACGTATATGTTTAATGATGTATATGTTTAGTAACGTATATGTTTAGTAACGTATATGTTTATTGATGTATATGTTTAGTAACTTATATGTTTAGTAACGTATATGTTTAGTAACGTGTATGTTTAGTAACGTATATGTTTAGTAACGTATATGTTTAGTAACGTATATGTTTAATGACGTATATGTTTAGTAACGTATATTTTTAATGACGTATGTATATGTTTAGTAACCTTTATGTTTTATGACGTATATGTTTAGCAACGTATATGTTTAGTAACGTATATGTTTAGTAACGTATATGTTTAGTAACGTATATGTTTAGTAACGTATATGTTTAGTAACGTATATGTTTAATGTTGAACCAAGTAATATACTTAACCGGATGAGTCAGAGATTGTCTAGTAGCGTAGTGATTCCAACAAGAAGTAGTCACATCGCACTAGTTTTCTATTAACCCCTTGAACATGACCCCTTGCTATGCAACGATCTTTAGGGGAGGTCACACACTTGCTGACCACTGGTCTCCTCAAGGCCAAACCGATCAATCAATGCTACAGTAATGCTTTCCGCCATTACTCCCAATATTTTATTTAGCACGAAGTTATGTGAGTAGACATGGAGGATCATCCGACCTAGAATCAGAGTTACTTACCCCTAACAAGATTTGAATATCACTGATAAAAGTCTCTGCTTTCCGGAAGCAAAGAAAACGCCATGGGGAAAAAAGTGATAGACCTAACTGGAGCTGTTTTCTGAATATTAATATACTCGCTGAATTTTTTTTTGGGTTTCATCTTAAATGCTATCCTTGGCATCTTTTTGAGAATGTGTTTGTAATGGTAAAGGTAAAGGTAAAGGTAATGGTAATGGTAAAGGTAAAGGTAAAGGTAAAGTACAAGACTTTAATCGGCGTCTTAGCACTCGAGTTTTCACCCATATGTGTTCGACCGCTTATCCAGAAGTGTTCGGAGACTTCTGGACAGTGTCGCTTCAAGCATCGAAACTCACGAAGCGAGGCGGCATTCCTCACCTCAGAGTACTACACTGGTACTCATTTCTGCCAGCGGCTGGGTCGACCACGGGGGTATTTTTCCCCAACTACGAGTACAATTCACACTTCATCCAGCGGGAATCGAACACGGGTTGTCCGAAACGTCGGTATCCCAGTCGAGTTTTGTTTTCCCAACTAGGCTAACCGAGACCCCCATATGGTTGTAGCTTCAATAGACTTACAAGGCTATTGTTGTATATGCAAAATAAATTATTCAAATTAAAAGCTGGAGTGTGAAAATGTGTACGTGTTTGTCCTTGTGTGTGAATGTATGTTGGTGTGTATATGTATTGTTTATTTTTGATCGCTAAAAATTGGGTGAGGAAACAAAAAGCAGGTGTTACTACAAGCAGAAGCAAGAGTTACTTCTGCACTTTACGGAGTGTGAGATTATTCACAAATTTATGTTAGTTTCCACATTTAACAGTGACCAATGGCGCATTTTTTGATTGACGTCACCACGTCAAGTCGTACAGCTTCCCCGTCAAAACTTATGCCACTCGTTGCTAGACTATAGGTGACCCTCGACACCGTGTCGGTCAAGAGAAAAGATCGTCACATCCGGGTAACGAATTTAAGACTTCTCTAATAAGCAGCTAACGTGCTTACCATTGTGGTCATCGTGACTACAAGACAAGTGTTACGGGATACATTCTACCGCTTCGAAGATTTGTATACATTCTACCTCATGGAAGATTTGTATACATTCTACCTCATGGAAGATTTGTATACATTCTACCTCATGGACGATTTGGAATTTATTCTACCTCGAGTACGATTTGAAGGATATTCTATGTTATGGACAATTTGGAATACATTCTATCTCATGGACAATTTGGAATACATTCTACCTCATGGACAATTTGGAATACATTCTACCTCATGGACAATTTGGAATACATTCTACCTCATGGACAATTTGGAATACATTCTACCTCATGGACGATTTGGAATACATTCTACCTCATGGACGATTTGAAAGACATTCTACCTCATGGACGATTTGGAATACATTCTACCTCATGGACGATTTGGAATACATTCTACCTCATGGACGATTTGGAATACATTCTACCTCATGGACGATTTGAAAGACATTCTACCTCATGGACGATTTAGAATACATTCTATCTCATGGACGATTTAGAATGCATTCTATCTCATGGACGATTTGGAATACATTCTATCTCATGGACGATTTAGAATACATTCTATCTCATGGACGATTTAGAATACATTCTATCTCATGGACGATTTGGAATACATTCTACCCTTTGGAAGATATGTAATAAATTGAATGTAATCGTTACTACATAATATCCTAAATAATTATATATTTATATATTCCACAGTAATTTGTTAAATTATCTAATGTGTGAACATTGTATTTGTTAATTTGTTTAATGTGTGGAGACTGTCTAATTGTGACAATTACTGGAGCTGTCAATAATGACTGCATCTTGTCAGCCTCCAGAGACAGTGGAGTTATCTCCCTCAAGCTGAGCTCCCCAAATGCTGCCTCCTCTGTGCTCATCTTAAGTCGACAGTCGGACTCAGTTTGCTACTTTCACGCCATCATTTATTACCTGCCGCTGAAATTATCTCCCTTTGAAAATGTTTTTATTATTACCACGTACCAAGCCAAATTCGAGAGAGGAACTCAACCTTTCATTCTATTTTTTTAGGCAGTAGACAGAAATGAAATTAGCTGACTTCAACTGTCATCTGTACCACAGTGTTGGCTGCAAATTTTGCATACAAAATACAAGTTGACAAGATAATCGATTTGTTTACAATTGAAAGTGAACAATTTACTAAGGATTTTCTCTCGCCGTTCAAATGCCATGAAGACTGACAGCGTAGAGAACGTGAGTAGCTTCGTGATTCCTAATAAGCTGAAATTTGTGTTCTCATTTTTTCTGTTGTTGGTCAGTTATTTGGGTATGTGATATTTGGTTATAACTGGTGGCACAAACTGTTAGGCTGCGAAATACCTGGTGGGAGAATAGGGCATTGAGTAGCAATGGGGAGAGAACTGTGGGTGAAATGAGAGAGAAACGAAGAGAGAGACGTATAAAGAAATGAAGAGAGAAATATATCAAAAACGAAGAAAGAAATGGAGAGAGAAATAGAGAGAGAGAAACTGAAAAAGAAATGGAGGAAAATATAGAGAAATGAGAGTGAAGCGGAGAGAAAAAAGGAGAGAGATATAGAGAGAGAAGCGGAGAGAGAAATGGAGTGAGAAACAAGAGAGAAGCTGAAAGAAAATTGGAGAAATAATTGGAGAAACAGAGAGAAATGAGAGAAAAGCGGAGAGAAAGATAGAGAGAGAAGCGGAGAGAGAAACAGAAAGAGAAATGGAGAGAGAGAAAAATAGAGAGATTACAGAGAAGCGGAGAGAAAGATGGAGAGAGAAAGAGAAAAGCGGAGAGAGAGAAATGGAAATAGAAATAGAGAGAGAAGCGTAGAGAAAAATGGAGAGAGAAACACATAGAGAAATGGAGAGAGAAAGGGAAAAGAAATGGGGGGGGGGGAAACAAAGACAGAAACGTATAGAGAAAAGGAGAGAGAAACGGAAAGAGAAGTGTAGCTCTATGGAAAAGAAAACTACACAAAATACAACCGAGAGTGTGGCTGATACCTTTGACATGGAAGCAGACAAGTATTAAAGCAAAAAATGCAAATAGACGAGAGAACGTCATACTTAGATTAATATAATATCCTGTCCAGCATTCGTGAGAACCACCAAAGAAATTAACACAGTCGCTCAGTACAATAAGTGAAGATGTGTGGGTGTTCGTAGTAGAAAGAGGAGTACAGATGAGAGAATATTAATATGAGGATCACTAAGTATAAATGTAGACATAAAATAATATGGTAAAAATATGGGTGTGATAAATTTATCCTTCGCAAGGAGAAAGATCTCGCAAGATTTATAAAGCGGTTCTCCAAGGTAAACGGAACGTCGGTGGAGCAAGAAACTATCCCAGTAACTTGGATGTCGATTATACAGCCCGAGGCTCGGGAGAGTTAAAATGTATAACGCTCGGTTTATCGGCATCGTAGTTGGTGCCTTAGAAGTGATTCGAGTTAAGGTTGATGTAATGCCACGAGTGAATGTAGGCAGGGTGCCCTTTTACTCATTAATGTGGCTGATCCAATGGCTTTCTTGGTATTCCCGATTCTTGCTGTAGAAGTTGGAGTTCGTCTATCCGAGGTTATAACGGGAAACTACTAGTCCAGCCCAGAGGTAATGCATTAACAATAAGTTATTATTAATTTATTATTAATGATAGCAATAAGGTACATCCAGCACAGAGAAAGCGGTGATCCTAGCATCTATTAGCCATTTCAGGGGAAGAGAGATGTTTACGTCACAAATAATCAACAACAAAAAAAAAAAACAAAGAACAATAGTTGGTCCGAAGCAGGATCGAACCCGTACTCCTTGGCACAGTTCCCTGCTACAAGAAACCAAACGCTAGAGCACACGGCCAACTATGCTATCTGAAAAGATAGCTATCTTTGGCGATGTCTTTCACGCAGGTGTAATGACTATATCATAGGGTTACGAACACAGCTCGGGAATAATATTCATTTATTATTATTTGTCTTCCTTCATGTTAGCCGGCCTGTTTTGACTCAGGTTGTTATCGAGGGAGACCACGAGGAGGTAGAACTGCTAGGTCTTGGTCAGCTGATGGTGCGCCGACTCTGCTATTGCGACCGCAGGTCGGAGGCTCTTATACTTCCTCAAAGAGCTGCCGGTACCGACCCCTCAAAGTCTGCCCGTGTTGTCCCTAATGGTGTTAGGCAGCGAAGTCACAAAGTGGTAGTTGTATGCAACTGCTGATTCATCTATATTGTCGGTTGCCTGAGGGCACGTTAAATGTTAAAACCGAGCAGAAGTTGCTGGAATATTCAGGCCGAGAGCAGGAAATTATGAGCTGTTTATAGGAGATAATAACAGTCAGTGATTTACAGTTCTTGCCAAGGAACTTGTGGCAAGTGAGAAGTTTGGTAGCGCATTGATTATCGAAATAGTTAAGAGAACAAACGGGTGGGATCGATTATTCGACTTGTAGGTTCATACAACCGTACTTGAGTACCGACATTTTACTATTGTTTTTGCATGTGGAGAAGAAAGTCATTCTGGCGTAGTGCTGACTAAACTACCTCAAAAATGTGCCACTGGCAAACATATATGGACACTAACATCACGTTCCCTGCAGACCACATTCGACATGTGACGAGGTTTTCTGTTTTCTTCCATCCATCTCCTTATTTCTGCTGCAGACAGAACGATAACTCAATAGAAAGATAAGTGGTAACTGGCAATAATGTCGTCTTTAAATAAAATGAGAGCAATACATTTATTTTACTCTCTCAATACATGGTGAATATTTGAACAGGCTTCCGGTATTTTTTTGGACGTAAAGTAGATGTTCCTTTGCAAAATGACAGTAATAAATGAAATAGTCTTCCAATAAGTTACGCGAAAAGAATGTTAAAGAGGTTACCAATAAGTGCAGGGAAAATGAAGCAATTTCCAAAAAGTTATTTCTTGTGTAAATAATAAAAGTAAAGAGCCCCGTCACGCCACGTAAAGTAGAGTAATGTACCCCCACCCCCTCCTCCCGTCAAGTGGCGTATAGGGAATATGGTGTTAGTGACCATACATTTTACAGACCCTCGGGAACATGATTTTTGGGGTAATGTGGTCGGTATTACGCCTGTGCCGCTTTTTTTTCCCAGAAAAAAATCCGGTACCTATTAAAGACTGGGTGAACAGGAGAACGTCGGTTGGGATCTAACCCTACCTCTTGTCCTTTGTAGTCCAGTTGTGGTGTACAGGAAATATGCTGTTCGTGTGTCCATATTTTTTATGGACTTTCGACACTATAGTTTTGGGCGAATGTGGTCTGTATTACTAGGAGCCAGTGGTGGGGTGTGATAAACTCCATGGTATGGTGACAGCTTTACAAGGAAGGAACCCAACACAATACTGACGTTTCGGCCTGTGACCTTCTTCAGAATACAGGGACAACGACAACAAACGGTGAGGCACAAATATCTATAACTACATGTCAGATGATAAAGTATAGGGAGAGGTGGACAGAGAGAGGAAAAGTAGGATGGTGAGATAGATATGATAGAGGGGAGAGACTGACGAGAGATAATTAAAGTGAGTGAGGGAACGGAGAGCAGTGGAAGTGTTGTGTTCCTTCCTTGTAAAGCTGTCACCTGAACACTAATATAAGATCTACATTGTGGTGCCACAATGTCTGTGCCAGACATGGGACACCCTGTGGTAGAAAGCGCGAAGTTGAGGATCATTGTTGCAGCACTACAATACGTGGCAAGGTAGTCATCCACTGACTGCTTTTACGGTCTGTGACGACACAGGGTGTATCATCAACTCGCTGCTTTATCAGTTTGTGACGACACAGGGTGTATTATCAACTCGCTGCTTTATCAGTTTGTGACGACACAGGGTGTATCATCAACTCGCTGCTTTATCAGTTTGTGACGACACAGGGTGTATCATCAACTCGCTGCTTTATCAGTTTGTGACGACACAGGGTGTATTATCCACTGTCTACTTTATCGGTCTGTGACGACACAGAGTGTTTCATCCACTGTCTACTTTATCGGTTTGTGACGACACAGGGTGTATCATCCACTGTCTGCTTTATCGGTCTGTGACGACACAGGGTGTATCATCCACTGTCTGCTTTATCGGTCTGTGACGACACAGAGTGTATCATCAACTCGCTGCTTTATCAGTTTGTGACGACACAGGGTGTATCATCAACTGTCTGCTTTATCGGTCTGTGAGGACACAGGGTGTATCATCAACTCGCTGCTTTATCGGTTTGTGACGACACAGGGTGTATCATCCACTGTCTGCTTTATCGGTCTGTGAGAACACAGGGTGTATCATCAACTCGCTGCTTTATCAGTTTGTGACGACACAGGGTGTATCATCAACTGTCTGTTTTATCGGTTTGTGACGACACAGGGTGTATCATCAATTTGCTGCTTTATCGGTTTGTGACGACACAGGGTGTATCATCCACTGTCTGCTTTATCGGTTTGTGAGGACACAGTGTGTATCATCAACTGTCTGCTTTATCGGTTTGTGACGACACAGGGTGTATCATCCACTGTCTGCTTTATCGGTCTGTGAGGACACAGGGTGTATCATCAACTCGCTGCTTTATCGGTTTGTGACGACACAGGGTGTATTATCCACTGTCTACTTTATCGGTCTGTGACGACACAGGGTGTTTCATCCACTGTCTACTTTATCGGTTTGTGACGACACAGGGTGTATCATCAACTGTCTGCTTTATCGGTCTGTGACGACACAGGGTGTATCATCAACTGACGGCTTTATCGGTCTGTAACGACACAGGGTGTATCATCAACTGACGGCTTTATCGGTCTGTGTCGACACAGGCATCAACTGGCTGCTTTGTCAGTCTGTGACCATACAAAGTGTATCATCCATTCACGACACAGAGGAAGACATCTAATGTATCAGTGATCAATCGCTGTGCCTGAGACAGGGAGCCTTCATGTCTTTTTCGATCTGTCACGACACAGAGTGTATCATCAACTGGCTGCTTTTTTCGGTCTGTGACGATACAAGGTGCATCATCAACTAACTGTTTAGTTAGTTTGTGTTCAACGACAAATAGATGAAGAAGACAGCACGGAAAGAAGGAACTTGTCTTTAATATAGCAAGATTAAGAAAAGGTCTTTTTCATTAAGATAGAAGAATGAAACAACTTTGCACATTAATAAATTGTTAATGAAATCTTCCAGAAGGTGGTAGATAGAGCATTATTGCTATACATGCATTCATCATCTTCATTAAGCACCATGAGGCTGGCGTAGGTGATCATGTCTCTCCACAACTTTCGATCGCGACAATTATTTATCATTTCTGTTGTTGACCTTCTGTCAAGGCATTCTCTTAAGCTGTCTGGTATCTTTCTCTTTGCTTCCCTCTATCTCTTCGTCCCTCATTTTTCCCAGTTGTTACAATATATTCCAGTTGTTCTCTTCTCATTACATGGCCAAAAATGATGATTGTTTCTTCCTAACATTGAAAATTAGCTCTCATTTTGCTGTGGCCTCTTTCATAATGTTTTCAATTTTCTTCTAAGCTGTTCATGGTATTCGTAATATTTTTTTCTGTAAAACCATTTTTCTGTTAAAAAAAAAAAAAAAAAAAAACATTTCTACTGACTACAGTGATTTTCTTGTCTATTGTCCTATTGTCCATGATTCACATCCATATGTTAAGACTGGCTCTACATAACATTTAAGAACTATTTTTCTTGCATTATAAAACGAATAAGCCTCTTAATATATTAGCACTGAAGAATGAACTCTTACTAAACCAAACTATCAGATGGTCAAGACTAAGCTCAGTTCACCCCAGTCTAATAGTCGATCTTTATCTTGAAAAACAAATGAAAGAAGACGCTATCGATGTACCACAGAATCTGTTTGAAATTGATCTTTGGTTTCAAGATAAAATCCCAGAAGCAATTAGCGTTAATCCGCTATATACTCTCATCTAGACAGGTGGACATTTCCATTACTTCCTGATCGTTCTAAAAATAAGAATGACAGGCTAGCGAGTACTACGTTTTAAACAATTCCTGCCATCACAAGTTGCAAAGAATTTCTCTTTAGTCAGGCTACATGGATATTTTAATTTATTTATTAAACACAAAAGGGGTTTTTTATTTGTTGATGATTCCGCTTTAAAAGCATTTGTAATAAGAACAGGAGTAAGGCAGGGATGCCTTCTGTCTCCATTTCTGTTTCTACTGGCCATAGATTGGATCATGAAAATAACTCAAAACAACAGAAATGGAATCCAGTGGTTACTGACCAAAAAACTTGATGATTTAGACTTTGCTGATGACATAGCTCTCCTATCACACAGCCATCAACAGATGCAGGATAAAATGAACATACTTGATGAGAGATAACAACAGCTAGGACTGAAGATTAATAGAGATAAGACTAACATTATGAGAATTAATACAGTTGGCAATAACCAAATACAACTAGGAGAAATACCTCTATTAGATGTACAATCTTACATATATCTGGGCAGTAATATAGATAAAGAGGAAGGACAGAAAATGATACCAAAATAAAGATATCAAAAGCAAGGAAGGAGCTTTCATTGTATTGGGAAACATATGGAAATTTAAAAAAAATTTGGTTAAATTAAAAAAAAAATTTTTCAACTTAAATGTTAAGTCGGTCCTATTATATGGCTGTGAAACATGGAGAACAACAAACTTGACATTCACGAAGGTACAGACTTTCATTAATAGATGCATACGCAGTCTCTACATCTAGAGACATCTACCACTACTACATCTAGAGACATCTATCACTACTACACCTAGAGACATCTACCATTACTACATCTAGAGACATCTACTACTACTACATCTAGAGACATCTACCACTACTACATCTAGAGACATCTACCACTACTACATCTAGAGACATCTATCACTACTACACCTAGAGCCATCTACCATTACTACATCTAGAGACATCTACCACTACTACATCTAGAGACATCTAACACTACTACATCTAGAGACATCTATCACTACTACATCTAGAGACATCTACCATTACTACATCTAGAGACTTCTACTACTACTACATCTAGAGACATCTACCATTACTACATCTAGAGACATCTACTACTACTACATCTAGAGACATCTAACATTACTACATCTAGAGACATCTACCATTACTACATCTAGAGACATCTAACACTACTACATCTAGAGACATCTATCACTACTACATCTAGAGACATCTAACACTACTACATCTAGAGACATCTAACACTACTACATCTAGAGACATTTATCACTACTACATCTAGAGACATCTACCACTATTACATCTAGAGACATCTACCACTACTACATCTAGAGACATCTACCACTACTACATCTAGAGACATCTATCACTACTACATCTAGAGACATCTAACACTACTACATCTAGAGACATCTACCATTACTACATCTAGAGACATCTACTATTACTACATCTAGAGACATCTACCATTACTACATCTAGAGACATCTACTACTGCTACATCTAGAGACATCTAACACTACTACATCTAGAGACATCTACTACTACTACATCTAGAGACATCTACCATTACTACATCTAGAGACATCTACTATTACTACATCTAGAGACATCTACCACTACTACATCTAGAGACATCTAACACTACTACATCTAGAGACATTTACTATTACTACATCTAGAGACATCTACCATTACTACATCTAGAGACATCTACCACTACTACATCTAGAGACATCTACCACTACTACATCTAGAGACATCTACTATTACTACATCTAGAGACACCTAACACTGCTACATCTAGAGACATCTACCATTACTACATCTAGAGACACCTACCACTACTACATCTAGAGACATCTAACACTACTACATCCAGAGACATCTACCACTACTACATTTAGAGATATCTACCATTACTACATCTAGAGACATCTACTACTACTACATCTAGAGACATCTACCATTACTACACCTAGAGACATCTACCACTACTACATCTAGAGACATTTACCATTACTACATCTAGAGATATCTATCATTACTACATCTAGAGACATCTAACACTACTGCATCTAGAGACATCTACCACTACTACATCTAGAGACATCTAACACTACTACATCTAGAGACATCTACTACTACTACATCTAGAGATATCTACTACTACTACATCTAGAGACATCTACCACTACTACATCTAGAGACATCTATCACTACTACATCTAGAAACATCTACCACTACTACATCTAGAGACATTTACCACTACTACATCTAGAGACATCTATCACTACTACATCTAGAGACATCTATCACTATTACATCTAGAGACATCTACCACTACTACATCTAGAGACATCTATCACTACTACATCTAGAGACATCTATCAATACTACATCTAGAGACATCTATCACTACTACATCTAGAGACATCTACCACTACTACATCTAGAGACATCTACCACTACTTCATCTAGAGACATCTATCACTTCTACATCTAGAGACATCTATCACTTCTTTCTACATCTAGAGACATTGTCCACTACTACATCTAGAGACATCTACCACTTCTACATCTAGAGACATCTATCACTTCTACATCTAGAGACATTGTCCACTACTACATCTAGAGACATCTATCACTTCTACATCTAGAGACATCTACCACTACTACATCTAGAGACATCTATCACTTCTACATCTAGAGACATTGTCCACTACTACATCTAGAGACATCTATCACTACTACATCTAGAGACATCTAACACTACTACATCTAGAGACATCTACCATTACTACATCTAGAGACATCTACTATTACTACATCTAGAGACATCTACCATTACTACATCTAGAGACATCTACTACTGCTACATCTAGAGACATCTAACACTACTACATCTAGAGACATCTACTACTACTACATCTAGAGACATCTACCATTACTACATCTAGAGACATCTACTATTACTACATCTAGAGACATCTACCACTACTACATCTAGAGACATCTAACACTACTACATCTAGAGACATTTACTATTACTACATCTAGAGACATCTACCATTACTACATCTAGAGACATCTACCACTACTACATCTAGAGACATCTACCACTACTACATCTAGAGACATCTACTATTACTACATCTAGAGACACCTAACACTGCTACATCTAGAGACATCTACCATTACTACATCTAGAGACACCTACCACTACTACATCTAGAGACATCTAACACTACTACATCCAGAAACATCTACCACTACTACATTTAGAGATATCTACCATTACTACATCTAGAGACATCTACTACTACTACATCTAGAGACATCTACCATTACTACACCTAGAGACATCTACCACTACTACATCTAGAGACATTTACCATTACTACATCTAGAGATATCTATCATTACTACATCTAGAGACATCTAACACTACTGCATCTAGAGACATCTACCACTACTACATCTAGAGACATCTAACACTACTACATCTAGAGACATCTACTACTACTACATCTAGAGATATCTACTACTACTACATCTAGAGACATCTACCACTACTACATCTAGAGACATCTATCACTACTACATCTAGAAACATCTACCACTACTACATCTAGAGACATTTACCACTACTACATCTAGAGACATCTATCACTACTACATCTAGAGACATCTATCACTATTACATCTAGAGACATCTACCACTACTACATCTAGAGACATCTATCACTACTACATCTAGAGACATCTATCAATACTACATCTAGAGACATCTATCACTACTACATCTAGAGACATCTACCACTACTACATCTAGAGACATCTACCACTACTTCATCTAGAGACATCTATCACTTCTACATCTAGAGACATCTATCACTTCTTTCTACATCTAGAGACATTGTCCACTACTACATCTAGAGACATCTACCACTTCTACATCTAGAGACATCTATCACTTCTACATCTAGAGACATTGTCCACTACTACATCTAGAGACATCTATCACTTCTACATCTAGAGACATCTACCACTACTACATCTAGAGACATCTATCACTTCTACATCTAGAGACATTGTCCACTACTACATCTAGAGACATCTATCACTTCTACATCTAGAGACATTGTCCACTACTTCATCTAGAGACATCTATCACTTCTACATCTAGAGACATCTATCACTTCTACATCTAGAGACATTGTCCACTACTACATCTAGAGACATCTATCACTTCTACATCTAGAGACATCTACCACTACTACATCTAGAGACATCTATCACTTCTACATGTAGAGACATCTACCACTACTACATCTAGAGACATCTATCACTTCTACATCTAGAGACATTGTCCACTATTACATCTAGAGACATCTATCACTTCTACATCTAGAGACATTGTCCACTACTACATCTAGAGACATCTATCACTTCTACATCTAGAGACATCTATCACTTCTACATCTAGAGACATCTATCACTTCTACATCTAGAGACATCTATCACTTCTACATCTAGAGACATCTATCACTACTACATCTAGAGACATCTATCACTTCTACATCTAGAGACATCTATCACTTCTACATCTAGAGACATCTATCACTTCTACATCTAGAGACATCTATCACTACTACATCTAGAGACATCTATCACTTCTACATCTAGAGACATCTATCACTTCTACATCTAGAGACATTGTCCACTACTACATCTAGAGACATCTATCACTTCTACATCTAGAGACATTGTCCACTACTACATCTAGAGACATCTTTCACTACTACATCTAGAGACATCTTTAACTACTACATCTAGAGACATCTACCACTGTACCAGCTAGAAACAGTTACCAGCAATACAACTTAAGGCATATACCTTGACCGCGCCAGTTAAAATCAAAGTAATACAAGAAAGATATATACAAGAATACCATAATAATTGAGTGGAATTATGAGAAATTATTAGCAAACAATTCTGAAGAAAACCTGATTTGTTTTCGTGTACGGACTTTGTTATGGAGGGCTTCGTTTGGCTAATGGTTTAACATCAAAACTTGAAAAAGCTAAATGAATTAGGACACGCTGGTATAATTCTTAATTCACACATTTTGTGAGCGTTTATTTTGATATTACAAGTAAAGAGTTGCTGTAATTAATATTCCAAATATTTTAATATGCGTGTGTAAAGTCGATTGTTTTCATATAAACGAAACACTAGAAAAACCACCCGACTGGGCTACCGACGTTCGGACAACCCGGGTTCGATTCCCACTGGAAACAGCGTGAGTTGTACTCGTTGTTGGAAAAATATACCACCGAGGCCGCTGGCAGAAATGGGTACCAGGGTTTTACTCTGGGGAGGTGAGGAATGTCGTCTCGCATCGTGAGTTTCGATGCTTGAAGCGAGAATATCCAGAAGTCTCCGAACACTTCTGGATAGGCGGCCGAGCACATATGGGTGGAAACTCGTGTGCTAAGACGCCGATTGAAGTCTTGACCTTCTACCTTTACTCTAGAAGAAGCGTTTAGTTTATTTGAAAGCGCCATAGTGGAGCTATATATCTCATTGTTTCTTGTTCCCCAAGCAGCGACAAACGGTGGGTTCAACAATTGAGGAGTCTAGGATGCGAGACCGAACTTTTAAGCTGACCTTTAACCTGATAATCTGCTACTTGAACAAATAAATGTGCTCTTCTGTCAAATAGTTCCTTCAATTATTGCTCTACATAAGCATACTTGTAATTAGATCATAATGTCTTTGCTACTTACATGATAAGTTATGAGAAATAAAACATGGGTTTGCTGTTAATTAACATCTCTTAGTTTTTTTTTCTAGTTTTTTTTATATAAAGACTCAAAGCTGTGATTCTAAGTAGGCTCTAAAAAAGACTGCCTCCTATTGGGTCTACTTCTATATGTTTGATAATGGGATAAAATTCCATCTTATTAGTCGTTCTTCTGTCGTCATAGCAATGTGGAGCTGATTGTATAAATATCCTATCTAGTTCTCAAAAACATAGCAAGCTCGAAGATGCCGTTTTACGGTTGTAGTAGGTTTGACCTCCATAGCCATTGAAGCATATTAATTATTGATGGCTGGAATTATTAGAACTATATCACTATACCAGGGAATTATTAGAACTATATCACTATACCAGGGAATACGGTGGCTGGTTGTACATTGCCAAATAACACATTCAGTCGAAACGTGATTGTGGTATGCATTCTGATAAAATATTAGAGGAGTCGTGGTCTCCGTTGCCGCGTTCTAAATATCCGCCGCTGCTCCTAAGAACTGTAGATTCATGAAAATCTTCACTAGAATGTTTAAGCGCTCAATGATTGTTTACAAAATAAGAATATTTATTATCTGCTGTCACGAGCGACGCATTTCTCTTTTATGTGTGACGACGAGAGGCACGTTCCCATCTTTTATGATTCGTTTATGTAAACTGCTGAACACTTTATACGGTTTCCACTATCATCTAATGGCGACAAGACGGCACAAAATATAAAATAAAGTAGAATGTTCGCTAAGTGGTTGTAAGTTGACGGAAACAAGGCCCTTTATTTAATAGCGTTTGTTTCAAATCGATTGCAGTAGCAGGTCGAAACCCCATTCTGGTTTTATGACCACGCGACTAAAAGTCGGTATTGTACGATTGGAAGACAGGCTATTAGAAGATACAAGACCGCTGTCTCTTATTTACTGACAGATGATCGTAGACTGGACCAACCATACATTTCTGGGAAACTAAAGACAAAAAAAAAAAAAACCATGAAATAAATGATTTATCTATTCAGCTTTGTTGTATTGCACAATCAAAATAAACAATCCTGATTTATCTCAGCAAATAATTTCAAGGGTAAAGGTATGTTTACAACACTCGGAAAAAAATCACAAATAATCAACAACAGAAAAAAAGATAGTCCGAAGCCGGATCGAACCAGTACTCCTCGGCACAGAGCCTTGTCATGAGAGCCAAATGCTAGAGCACACGGTCAACCCAGATACCTAAAAAGAGAGCTATCATCGGCGATATCTTTCATGCATGTGTACTCATGATTATAGCAAAGGTAACAAACACAACTCAGGAGTAAATAGTATATCTGCATTTTCCTATTAAGACAAGTATCTTCCGGATAGGGTAGGGCTGAGTGTTGCAGACAAACAGTTACATGTCGAAATATCACGAGTAGTAGTTTCCAGTGGTTTAGGCTGGAGACATATAATAATCAATGAATATTATTATAGAGGGAAACTTCCGATGCGATCATGACCGAACCCGTACTTCTCGGCGCAGCGCCTTGACACGGTAACCAAACGCTGGAGCACATGGCCAACTCAGTTACCTAAAAAGAGAGATATCATCTGCGCTGTATTTCTGTTCTCACCACTTTTGGATTGAACAACACATTTGGTTTATTTTCCACACAAGAAATTGTCCAAAGAGGACCGTGGCGGCAAAAAGAGAAATGTTGAGGGATAAAGGCATCAAGATGCATAGAGACGCGAAGATGCTGTAATTCTGATGCTAATAATGACAATTTAAAACCAAAAAGTTGATTAGTAGCAGCTTTACGTGGGCCAGAAATAAAACATAAGTCGAACGACGTTTCAACCAAGTTGGCCTTCAGCTGGAACATTAAACAACAACAACACACAAATATGTAAGGCTATACACAGATATCTAACTACATGGCGATAATATGCTAGATTCTCAAGAAAGGTAAAAAAGGCATGACCAAGCTCTGGACTGCATGGAAGTGACTTATTTCCTTTCTTGAGAGTCTAGCATATTATCGCCATATAGTCTATCTGTGTTTATCCTTATATATTGTTGGATTGTTATTTATTGTTCCAGCTGAAGGCCAAATTGGCTGAAAAGTCGCTCGCTTTTTGTTTTGTTTCTCACCTACGTAAAGTTGCAACAATACCACTTGTTTCTCACCCACGTAAAGTTGCTACCATACCACTTGTTTCTCACCTACGTAAAGTTGCTACCATACCACTTGTTTCTCACGTACGTAAAGTTGCTACCATACCACTTGTATCTCACCTACGTAAAGTTGCTACCATACCACTTGTTTCTCACGTACGTAAAGTTGCTACCATACCACTTGTATCTCACCCACGTAAAGTTGCTACCATACCACTTGTATCTCACCCACGTAAAGTTGCTACCATACCACTTGTATCTCACCTACGTAAAGTTGCTACCATACCACTTGTATCTCACCTACGTAAAGTTGCTACCATACCACTTGTTTCTCACCCACGGAAAGTTGCTACCATACCACTTGTATCTCACCTACGTAAAGTTGCTACCATACTACTTGTTTCTCACCCACGTAAAGTTGCTACCATACCACTTGTTTCTCACCCACGGAAAGTTGCTACCATACCACTTGTATCTCACCCACGGAAAGTTGCTACCATACCACTTGTTTCTCACCCACGTAAAGTTGCTACTATACCACTTGTTTCTCACCCACGTAAAGTTGCTACCATACCACTTGTTTCTCACCCACGTAAAGTTGCTACCATACCACTTGTATCTCACCCACGTAAAGTTGCTACCATACCACTTGTTTCTCACCCACGTAAAGTTGCTACTATACCACTTGTTTCTCACCCACGTAAAGTTGCTACCATACAACTTGTTTCTCACCCACGTAAAGTTGCTGCCATACCACTTGTTTCTCACCCACGTAAAGTTGCTACCATACCACTTGTTTCTTACCCACGTAAAGTTGCTACCATACCACTTGTTTCTCACCTACGTAAAGTTGCTACCATACCACTTGTTTCTCACCCACGTAAAGTTGCTACCATACCACTTGTTTCTCACCTACGTAAAGTTGCTACCATACCACTTGTTTCTCACCCACGTAAAGTTGCTACCATACCACTTGTATCTCACCTACGTAAAGTTGCTACCATACCACTTGTTTCTCACCCACGTAAAGTTGCTACCATACCACTTTACTCTCACCTGCGTAAAGTTGCTACCATACCACTTGTTTCTCACCTACGTAAAGTTGCTACCATACCACTTGTTTCTCACCTACGTAAAGTTGCTACCATATCACTTTTCTCTCTTTTTTCTTTTAAATTGTCATGAGAAATATTAAACAGTCATGGCCGGTAGCGTGGAGGAAAGGACTCTCCGAGCAATGGCACTTACCCGGATACCAAGAATTTTGAAGTGAGCTGGAGAAACAATCTCTCGACACAGGATTCGAACCAAGTGATGTAAGTCTCTGGAAACTGCACCACGGCAGTGACCAGGCCTTTTACACAACACAAGCAATGATAATATATCATGTGCTTGAAAATGAAATATCATCAGGTATCATATCACCACGATGTTACATATTACCCCTAAGTGTCATATTGTCACCAAGTATCATATTATCAAAATGCATCGTATTATCAACATGTATCATATTACCATTATGTATCATTTTACCACAAAGTATCATGTTACCCAAAAGTATCATATGTATTATATTAACAAAACGTATCATATTATCAACATGAATCATATTACCATTATGTATCATTTTACCACAAAGTATCATGTTACCCAAAAGTATCATGTTATCAACATGCATCATATTATCAAAAAATATCATATTATCAACATGTATCATATTACCATTATGTATCATTTTACCACAAAGTATCATGTTACCCAAAAGTATCATATTATCAACATGTATCATATTACCACCAAGTATCATATTACCACCCTGTATCATATTACCACTAAGTATCACATTACTAACATGCATTATACTACCATGTATCATATTACCTTAGGCGTCCGTGACTTAGTGAACATCCTCCGAGGTCCGGGGAACAAGTCCGGCTCAGTGCGTTTTTTTTTTTTTAAAGAAATCACGACTCGTGGGATTACCGTTCTCAGGACCGCGCCTACCGTCAGAAGGCTACGGCAAATTACTGACGTTTAATGTCTAGACAACTACACAACCAACAAATGCTGCAGGTAATAGCTACGTTCTGTAATGGATATGCTA